>JAODTR010000002.1:3288874-3315525 GCA_025399935.1 Amblyopsis rosae | reverse complement strand
CACCTGGTGCCCATTCCCCTAATTAGCTTTAGTATATGTAACCTCCTGTTTCTCCCTGTCTTTGTCGGTTATTATTTGCTGTTCTGGTGAGTGCTTTGTTTTTTGATTAAATTCATTGTTATCATAACTCCAGCCTGCATCTGGTTTCTGCCACCCCCACTCATTCTGTGACAGCTATTGCCTACCTAAAGAATAATATTTTATTGTCAATCTGGATGCAAGTATAAGTGATCATAAGTGAACCAATCATACAATACTTACACTTGGATGAGAACATTCTAGAAAAAATGTATGCAAAATACAACAAGCAGGTTCCAAAATTGTTTGGACTATGAATTCAAAATGCAAGGTCACGCACACGCACACGCACACGCACACAATGAGCAAGACTCACACAACCAAACAATGATCTTAAAATCTTAAAATAATGCAACTAACTGTAGAGTATGTATCCAGGCAACAGCAAACTGGTGATATTCCTTCCAATAGCCTTCATCCCACTAGTCAATCGCATGCAGCTAAATGACTCAAAATGTACGGACACACACAGACTACACAATCACTAGGATCTACCTGATGAAGGGATCGTTCTAGATAAAAGCATCAATGCGACATGCGTGGCGGTCTAGCCATCATACATCAGTGGCACAGTGTGAAATCACCACTGGCGTAGCTCTATTGTGTCAGTGGAGAGCACGCAACGCAGCATCTCATCTGGCTTTTAAAGCGGTATTCAACTACCTTCTCCCTGGCATGCCATAGACATACTGCATGCAGATAAAGATGCACATGGATGAGCGCAACCCCACAAATAGCACAAATGTAACCCCTCCCCACACACACACACATACACACACACGCACACACACACACACACACAGTATATACACCATCCCACACACAAGAAAAGAAACAAAAAAAAAAAACAAGACACCTATCATGGACATGCTCCAATTCTGACAACACCTGGACAGATGGCAGGGCATTATGGGAAGCTTAGTGCTGATTGGCTGGAGAGGAGTGGGCGGACAGGCCCAGTTCACCGGGGGGTGGGGGGACACACAGCACACCTGGTGTTGACAGGTGTGTTGTTCCCTTCCTATGTGCAGGAGAGCTTCAGAGGTTAGAGGATGTGTTTATCTTCTTTTCCATGCCACACAAGGACAAAGGACCTGTTTTCTTAAGAGTGCTGAGAACCAGATGGCTTAATCTTTCATTCCCACTGTGGGATTCATCTCCAGGCAACATCCAGGTCAATATTTCCTTCTCTGTCCTCTGCCCGTACAAAGACGACGGAGCAGAATAAAAGCTTTGATTGCTGTTCATTGTTGCGCAATGGCTACGTTTGACCCCATTACCGTCGCCATGGCAATAAGAAGGTGACTCACAGTCGTTTATAAAACCGGTATCTCCTTCTGCCGGCCTAGTGTGTAGCGGACGTGATCTTTTATCCTAAAGTAAACTAGAGTTCAGGCGTAAATTCCAGAACATTTCTAATTAAAAGATCACTTCAACAGTTATGTGAACACAGTCTTAATGAAAAAGTGAAAACTTAAATTAAATGTTTAATGGCAAGCCTGTTATTAAACAGCGTCTGTACCTGAGTCAGAGCTGTACATGTAGACAAACTTGGTCCACCCGTAGTGGTCGATCACCCCCACCAGCGCGTCCTGGAGCTCAGGCCTCAGCTGGATGACAAACTGGTTGGCCGTCTCGATGGGGAAAGATGGCGTGACGAAGCATACGTGCAGAGCGCCGCAGAACGACATCAGCATGTTGACCGTCTTCCTGTCGTACAGGCCGATGATGGCATACACGCCTTTGGAGAACTGGGAGCAGACTGTGAAGAAGATACATGTTTTAGTTTTGTTTTGTTTTTAGGATTTATTTTTTGGTTGTTGTTATTTTTGAGAAGGGGAGAGATGAGAAAACACAAATGACAGGTGTTAAGCCAGTCGGGGGATCTAGGAATAACAGAACGAGTATTTCCGAACGCAATTGCAGGCGCAGGAGACAGCGAGTGGGTGTGTTCTTCAGGGCTTGTGTTTGCTATGCTCCCCTGCTTTGCCCCTGTCACAGAGAACACCATGGTGTGCCAAAACTCTCTATTTTAGTATTTTGCCCTTTTTGTGTGTGTTACGAAAAGAAACTGGCAGATAGAAGAGAGACGCACTGACAGCACTGCAGACATGTAAACGTGTAAAATGCTTATAGGCCAGTGGTTCTCAACATGTTTGACCCATGACCTCCATTATACACTAGCTGGCAACCCATTACAAGTGAGGAATCATTTATATTAGCAGAATGTATGTAGTTATGTATTTAGTTATTTCATTGTGTGTAATGAAACTATATTCTAAATAATACTAAACACTTACAAATTAGTTCTCAGAGCATGTTCAAACCTGAATTGTTCGGAGCAGTTGATTTCGAACCTGGAGCATTTCTGCTCCACGATCAGTTAGTTTGGACAAACAGTATGTGAACACAGCAATCGCACAGTTTCAGAACAAATCAAGCGGGTCGAGACCACTTAGAAGGGGTGGTCTCAAGAGTGTTTGCAGTGGAACTCTAGAGCCGTTTGTTTGCGGTGAGAACGCAATTAGACCAGTGAAGCGGGACAAATCGCTACAACCCAAAGAATTGCTACAATAACAATGACCAACACTATTGGTACTCCATTGTCGATATACCTTATGAACCAACATCCACAACGATGCTGGGTCTATTAAAATATATAAAAAAACTCTGCTCTCGACACCCAACAAATATCTACAACGCCGGTGTTCCGTTCCATTCTAAGTCCTAGTAGGTTATGTTCTGCTGTAAATGTAGCCGTGCGGACATGAAACTAAGACAGGGATGTGTGCGAAACATCAATTCAGACCCTCACCTGGAACAACATACACAAACCACTACGGTATTCCTGTGTGTTTATGCACAGGCTGTACGCCTGTCTGTCCGTCCAGCCTGAAAGGTGGCTGCGGAGGCGGATTAGGAGCAGAGAGGTTAATCAATGCATCCCCGGGGGTTGCACTGACATTTCCCTGGCAGCATGAGGCGGTTCCCATCTCTCATTTGCTTCCTCGTGGCCTTTCCTTCAGCCTTTGCTTTCTCCCTGTCTCCCTCCCTGATACTGCCTGTCTGTCCCTGTGGCGTCCCTCAGACCCGTGAACCTTTGCGGTGTGTCACTTGTGTCACGAGCACTTTTACTGGCCGCCTCAACGTCCCCGCGCTTGGCTTTTCTTCCACTCCAGCCTGTTGACGCTATCTGTCTCAGACGTGGATTTTCAATCGCTTGTGGTCAGGTCCATGTTTTTTTAAAGTTTTTTTTTTATGCTGCCTCCCTGTTCCAGATAGGCTAACTCTCCTCCCGGCAGCGGGGGCTATCTTCCCCGCCCTCCCCCATGACCCCCCCCCCCCACCACCACCACACACACACATGCACCAACACCACCACCCCCTACTACCCCCCCCCCACCACAGAATCTGCCTGGGCTATTTTCTGCTGTGGCTGTGGGTGGGCCATACATTCCGCTGCATTTACCAAACAGATTGAAGTTGCGGCCTGTCCTCATCTCTGGGCCAGCTCTCTGTTAGGAGCTGGGAGGAAGACACGGAGGTCTGGCCCTCACCCAATAAGGCCTGAAGCATCCAGGGAGGCACATGTGTGTGTGTGTGTGTGTGAGAGAGAAAGGGAAAGGGGGGAGGGGGAGATTAAATGCATTTATGTTGGGGTTCTGAATTTACACACACACACGCATACATGTGAATCCTACGTGTGTGCGTGTGTGTGTGTGTGTGTGCGTGTGTGTGCGTGCACACTGTTGTCTGTTTGCACATGCTTGAACACGCACACGCTCAATTTATACGCACATCCTCCCGGGCTCCAAACGCCTGGTGACTCACCCTATTTAAAGCAAACCCTGGAATAGACATTTTGCACCTAACCATACTGACTCTGTAATAGACCTATCTTTCCTTCATTGTGGGCACACACTCTCACCTACCACTTTTGACTCCCCGATATTCCATTTCACCCTGTAATTTCCGAACACCAATTTTCATAGGTGGCCTGCGTGTTCTGCTGGGATAAAGCACTGACGAGAGCTTGCTTGACTCTTTGGCCGCTGTCCGGTCATTCCACTTCAACCAGACCTACAAATTCCCCACCGAATGAGTCATTTTTCATGGCGACAGAATGTCCATCTCACAGTGACAGTTAGCCATGCTGCGCTAACCTCCTCCAGAGAGAGGCGAGGCTGAAAACGTGTGCTGGTCCACCTCTACACGAGACACATGCAACCCTTGTCAGTCAGGGACAGATCTTGTTAGGGTGGCTCTTGCCGTACGGGGGATTGATATATTGAGTGTGTGTGTATATGTTTGCGTGTGTTTAAGCGCTGCTCCGAATGTTTAATGACATTAAGGGCAAGGCTCAGAGACCAAAAGTGTTCTTAGCCACCTCTGCAACACCTGTTCACTCTGGCACTTCTATCCCCCTGAGCCTAGACTGCCAGGGTAATAGTGTGTATGTGTGTGTGTGTGTGGGTTGGTGGGCAGTTCTGAGCTGCCAGTAGATTTGTGTATGCGGCGGAGAATAATTATTCCCATGTTAGGCTTTTCCATGAATAAAACAGTCAAATGACAATAAAATGAGCATAACCGTTTATTTATAATTACTTTATATTTTAAATGATTAGTATTTCTCAATATCATTTGTAAACTTGCCAAATCATTTACAGTATCATTATTGTGTGTGTACTGTATATAGCTTAGGCACCACAGGCAGCGCTGTGAAAAAATGGTTGTTGCAGCTATATGGTCTCTCCTGCAATGTGCTATCATGAAGCAGATAGCAAGATTACATTGTTCTGAATGGTTGGAAACACAAAGTATGCGATTGTGACCGTAAATGCCCTTTTACGCCACAGCACACAAAAGCATAGCATCAAAAATGTGTACATCTGTTGAGTTTTCAGACATAGTTCCAAGAAAGTGTGCTATGAAATCATAGTATGCTGCTGATATCATTGTAGCTTATACTGTACAAAATATGTAGGTTAGTGTTATTGTGTGACTGGTGTTAAAGGGCTTGACTGCAGCATTTGATGTAGAAGATGCTATCAAGGTTAACATGTTCTTGGGATTTCTATATTGTACACATTTTAACAAATACAAATTTAAGCACTGATTTAAACTAGCTTTATATAGACTATTTAACAATCACACAATAGTTCTATCCAGCTTCATGCTGTGATGTTGTTGAACTATATCTTCCTTTCTATAAAATGACATGACAGCTTTATCTTTTCATGCTGTCAATATGCACAATTAAATGTTTTGCCTTCATTCTGAAATCTAAAATTAGCAACAGTAACATGTTTGATCAACAGTCAAGTAAATCACGAATAGATTATCTCTCTCTCTCACCTATAAATACTTTTGGTTTTTGAGCCTAACGCCTGAGCCTGTTTTTGACAGTTCACTGTCTGGTTTGAATCACTATACTGGCTGGAAAATGAGAGAGGAGGAACTTAAATGATTAACAACAAAAATAAGTGCCCTTCAATAGGAAACAAGGAAGAGAGATATTTCATTGTACACATGAATACATTGCCATTTTAATCCATCAATCTCAATACATTCGCCCAAAAACAATGCCACAATAAATGCACTTTTGTTCAGAGCTAGTGATCGTACACATACAATGTACTGTCTAATTACAATTAAACACACGCCATGTTTTCTCGCGACACTATAGCCAACATAAACTCCTGCCCTCATGGGATTTAGACCATATTCCCTCAACTAACGTGGTGGGGAAATTACAGAATGAAGGGTTGTTGTTCAGCCATCTACACAGGGCCATCCTTTACCTAAGCTTCATCACTGACCTGGCTGGCTAACAGGTTGACACCATCGGATCAGCATTCACTTCTGAATAATGTCATGGTATGTATGACATTGTAAACACATTAGATATGCTGAAAAATAGCTGCACATTTGCATTTTCTCCCAATAGGCAGAATTAATATTGTTGTTTGTGAAAGAATTACAATTGGATTTCAATTTTAACTTCAATTGCCATTTTTTGTAGAGGGGTCTGAATACATTTTCCAATTGACACTTATGTCTAGAAAATCCCCAAATCAATTGTAGTGACATTAGGCGAAACTCAAATAACCTCACACAAAAGCAGCATTACATTTTAATTTGTTCTACCAAAAACTGTATTGTGTTAATTGAATGGAGGTTAACATGGACCTTTTGCAGTGGGGGTGTTAATGAATGGTAACAATAGAAGCCTCAGCTGATAAATCTGGCCTGGCTCTAATCAGCCTCAGCAGATCCCTGCCAGATTGGCTCCTAGAGGCAAACACCGCCTTAATAGGCCAAACACCCAGACTACTGGATTTATGTTGCCCACCCAATGTCACCTTTGCAGGGTCACAAGCTAGCAGTGAGCTGCCAGAGTTGGCTGAGCAGATGTTTTAATCCTACTGGTTGCAGAATGCAATCAGCATTGTAACTCTTAGTTTTGTGGATATTAGTTGATATGTGATGATTTAATCTGTATATCCAATGAGAAAATAATGTGAGAAACCAATATTATTATATTATAAATTGTGATTATTGTGATTAATATATTATTAATTATATATGATTTTTCCCCTCTTATTTTTAATTGGGAGGTTACTAATTTTGTAATAACTGTCACATAAAAATCACAGGGAGAATATCAGTCTTCAAAATAGGTAACCCTTGTTAACAACAGGCACACAGACAGACTATACTGCAGACTCTGATCAACCCAGCATCCTCTGAATAAATAAGTTGCTACCAAGGTCTGGTAATTTCCAAACTAATGAAACAAAAATATATTTGGAAATTGAGTACACACAATGTATTTTGTGGGGCCTACATATTTGATTCACGATTGTCACGATTCAGATACTTTTAACAAAAAACACATTCTGCCTGCCGTAGGAGCGCAGTCACAAGGTTCACTTCCATCCTGATGCCTATGATGAGGAAATAAGAACATGGGAGGAAACGCGTAAAGAGACGCTGATTGCCTGTTCCGTTGTATGTATGAGGAGAAAGTCAGTTTTGCAATGTCTGCCTCTTAAAAGCAGGCGTAATCCAGTTAGCTTGTTTGCTTTCATAGGGGAAGCAATGGCAGAACTCATCTGAGCAAAACAGACACGGGCTATGGAGACTCACTGTTTGTGCCCTGCATTCCCTTCCTCGCCATTTAATGTCTTCATCCGAGTAGCTGTTACAGCAATCATTTTACGTTGTAATCACTCAAACTGATTGTTTTGGGTGCCCGTATTACAATATCTCTTTTTTCTTTCGTCTTTTCTGAGTGTTGGCAGTTCCTTTAACCAGTAAATGAGGCTTTGTTTTATTTTAGTCCAATAGCGGCAGTAGAAAGACATTAGCAGATTTGGGAAAAGGAACCTTTATCAGATTTGGGAGATGGAGTCTATGTCTAGCTCCAAGTATAGAAAGTGTGGTATAACAGTAAGAACAGAGATGGGGAGACCGAAGAGACAGAAGGAGAGGAATAAGGAATGATTTATAGGTGGTGGATGTAGACGTTTGGGCCCCACTGTATGTAAATATTATGCGTTTTCTTCTGAATATGTTGGGTGCGGGTAGCCTGCTCGCTGAGCACTCCAACACCAAATGACTCACACGCCACAATCAATCTCTTCCTGTGCAGAGGACAGGGGACCAGTTAAATGCAGCCACTCGCTGGATCTGCTTGAAAATCCCCAGACATGAGTGGGAGGGACGTGCGAGCAGTGTGAGAAGTTTTCCATGCAAGCTTCTGCAAGCTGAGCTCCAGTACCACCGGAGGAATCAAACGTGCATTGTAAAGTACCAAACAGTGTTTTCAGATAAAAGTATTGGAAGTCGTTCTGGACAATTTTGCTGACATTTGAACTCGATCAAAACAAAAACACATGCACGCATAATGCCATCATAGTGTTGAGAAACATGCATGGTTTCTTTAAGATAACTGGGCTGAAAATTTGTATATTCTAGGGACTTGTCAAGACATATAAACAAAATACAAAGGTAGGGTAATCCTAACATTTTTACCATCCTGGTAGGCTACGTCCTGGTTAGGCTATGTCCCGAATGTAATGTCCATGTGTTTTGTCAGGTAGCCTAGCTAGCACATTTTGTTTACTTTGGAAAAAAAGCCCCTTGTGGTTGAAAACCAGCATTACACATCTCTACCCTCCCCCTGCAGCCACAAAAACATGTCTGTGTGGTGTTTCAGTGCTGGTCTACAGCACAATCAGAGAGTGCAGCTTTAAAATCATGTGACTATACAGCAGTTTCCATGGATTTAGAGGTGTGTTGTCTCGTATGGAAGAGAATCTTTGCATCGCCATCACACGCGCACGCACACATGCACGCACACACACACCGTGTTCCCAGGCATAAACAGCTTCAGCCCCTGCATGCTCAAGGGAGATTTACTGCCTGGGAAGGCACAATAAAACTGCACTTACGCCATAGACCGCATGTCTATGTGCCCGCTGTGTGTGGCAACGACAAAGAGATTGACACAGGGAGAAAGAGAGAGAAAGAGAAGGACAGTGGTAGCCTGATAAGCTAAAAAGAAGAAAACAGAATGGAAAAAAAAAAATGAAAAAACTAAATGGAAGGTATAGGGTTGGGCGATGTCTACTAAATTGGCATCGGACGACATCTACAGTAAAACATTGTGATAGACGATGCCATCGTCCTGGGGGCTTGCACGCTCAAGATACATGTTTATAAACTTTCCTTTCCCTAAAACATTACAATTTAAACAAAAAATGAATTACTATATATAAAACTACATTTGTAATTAAAAAATAACTATAGGACTAAAGTTTATATTTTATGCCCATCCTCCTCTACTCACCCAATCTTCGCTATTTTTTCTCAGTAAAGTAGTGATCTCATCTGTAATTACAGCGTCGACAAACGTAGGACTTCGGTAAAAACTGGACCAATTCGCCTATATCTGGCAGTACCTACTTTGAGTTTATAGCCTACCTAAGGAGAGAGGACAGCCACTTCTTAAGTGGTGTGCAGGATTTGTGCTCATATAATTTGACGGACAACGATGGTGCGTAGGGAATTGCCATCACGCTCCCCAACAGCTAGCAAATAACCAACTGTATCACGGTAGGTAGACTACAGCAAAGTGACCAGTAAACTATTTTGTTGTTTTGTTAGCATTACTATAGCATAATACATTGATTGCATTGCCAGATGTAGGCTAAGAGAGACATGTGATAGACATTACGTCTGAGACTCAGTGCGTGTTTGAGAGAGTGGGAGAGAAGTACAGGTGATTCTTCCTGATTATGCTGATCACAGCAATTCGGTGAGCTTTTAATGGAAATTGTATTGCGCAGTGTCTCAGTAGATATTTATAATTTGTCTGAACGCTGCTTTGCCACTTCTCGACCAGTTATTTTGTATTTATATTTTAATCACGATCCCTGCTCAACATCGTGATGTATGTCAGCCATCGGCGATGGACGGTGGCATCGTCTATCGGCCCAACCCTAACGGAAGGCAAAGGCAAAAACAGAAACACAGAGAATAATCATCTTCTCAGTCTTCGGAGCTGACCAATGAGGAGCTGTGGAGACCCACAGGAGATCGCATTTAGCCCTAAACAGGAAAAGCACGGGCTGGAAAGTACATGTCTTCAAAATGCAGGTACAAAGCAGACAAAACAGCAGACGTAGATGCAGCAGGGAATTGGCCTGTATTAAAGGGATTAAGAGTGGATGATGAGGTGACTGCTGGGAAAAGAGAGACAGCAGATGCCAGCCCAGCAGTGAGAGACATGAAGACCACACGGTGCACTCCAGATTTTTCCATTTTCCTCTTAGTAATAAAACAATGGCTCCACATCACCTCATTAACCAGGTAATGGAGAGTGTGAATGCACTCGGCTGCTAACATCTCTCCCCTCTCTCTCCCTTAATCTCCCTCTCTCTCTCTCTCTCTCTCTCTCTCTCTCTCTCTCTCTCTCTCACACACACTCACTCTCTATCCCTCTCTCCCTCTCATCTCTCGCTGTTCCACCCCGGCCTTCAGTAGAGCCGTTAGGCCTGGTGAATAAACGCATACCTGGGCAGCAGGTCAGAGCCATGCCCGGGCCAGCAGTCATGTTGTGGAATGCAGGAGCTGCAATTAGCCCCTCTGATAGCATTCATCCACAATTATCCCTCCGTCTGTGCATCTCAGCCAACGCGGTGGAGAGGGGCGGCCCCTCTCACGTCATTTCTCATTCCTCCGACAGAAGGTGGAGGAGGGAAAAAGGCAGAGATGAGAATAAGAGAGCACTCAAAGAACATGCCTGTTCATTTGGCAGCATTCTGTCCCTTCACAATGCACCACAATATGTGATGGTCTGAACACCCTCACAGATGTATAGCGCAAACCATGGCAACGCTAAAAGGGATTCTTAATAAGTAACAGACTTTTATTAACACATGAAAGGACAAAGCACTTAATTTAGTAAATTCACATATGCAATCTGGTGGGTTTATTTGTTCCTTTGTTTGGTTTTTAAGACTGTGCTTTTAGGAATAAAAAAACTATAAAGAAAATACAAAGTAACAGCAGTTCGCCTATAATATGTATTATATGACCAATAAAATGGCAATAACATAGAGGGTGATCTGACCCTTGGGCATAATATAGACTTACATATGAACAATAATATAGTCTATAGTGAGTGTCATGGTTGTTAATGTTAAGTTGCCTTAATGGCCGTGTTAACCAGTCATGTTTTAATGCTGACTAAAATGTGCAGCAAAGAACTCCATAGTTTGTTGGGTGACAGCAGCTGTCGGGGTCTTTGTCCGCCATCACTGTCATAGCAGTTGGGATGCACTACACCAGCGTTACACTGTTTAACATGCTGTAGGCTTCGCTCCTCATTAAAGTACACCGGGTCAGCTGAGAAACATGACAAAGAGAGACTGCATGTCTGTCTCTGCTGGAGGAACATGGCAGCTAACATAATCTGGTACATGTCTCTCTCCCACATAGCATAATCCTCTGAAAACACAGAACACAACATTCTAACACGGGTTCCAGTACAATTCTGTACTCCTAGCTTGCACACTCCTAGCTATGACCCATCCAACTTATGATGAAAACACATGCACACTACATGCATGGTGATGAAGACGTAGCAACACAGTTCACACAGTCCTGAGAAACATGTCTTTGCAGAGTGGGCTATTGGAATGTGTCTGAATTATGAACAGTAAGGTGGTTCATCAAGGTCACAGAACTCAGATGGCCCATGGTAGTTCAAGGTCACCAGTGCTAAGAGATGGAGTAGCATGCTGTCTCTTTCTTCTTTCATAACCATCTGCCCACACAAGAACACACACAACACACACACGCACAGGCACACAACACACACACACCCACACGCATACATGCACACGCACACGCACACACACATGTACACACAGTCTGTGTCTACCTGTTTCTTCTGAGCTCCCACCACACACAGCTCTGGGAGCTCTTTCAGATGATCTACATTGATTGCTATGGGCAATTCTCCATCCACACTGCTCTTGTGCAAAGAATTGCAGGCCTGCACATTCATCAAACTAGCAACTGCCAGACTGTGGCCCAGGAGAACTGGAGTCAGTTTCTTTCCGTCCTCTTTGTTTTCTCCTTGGCAAATAACTGTCATGTCCCTAAATGTCCACAGGGTATGGACATCTGCAACTCCTCCGCCTATTTTCATATCCAACACAGAAACGCAGCGGAGGGGGTGTGGTCGATGCCAACAACCCAGGCGCCGGGCCTGTACACCGGCATGACTGACGCGATATAGCGACGCAATGAAATACAACACCCCAGGGCCTGATTGACACAAGCCACCAGGTCTGAAATTGCAGCTTAACCTCCAGCCCCCACCAACTCCCCCACATTCACACTTCTACATCCCAGCTGAGACTCTCGGTTGGGGCATTGTTTTTCCATGGAAGGGGAGGTGATGGAGGCGGTAGGGAATAATATAAATATAACAGTCTCGGGAAAACAGATGTTTTCTTCTTTTCCTTTAGTCTACCCAGGAAGACATTATCATGGCGTATTTTTATGCCCAAAAAGAGCTCTACCACTTTTTCGACTGTGGGGTTATTATTACATATTTATGTTTATAATTCCACGGAGTGATAGCTTTCGATGTGCTGCACTGAATAATGCATTAAATGCATCTGCTAAAGCTCTGTATTTGTGTGTGTGTGTGTGTGTGTGTGTGTGTGTGTGCGTGTGTGCACGTGCGTGCGCGTGTGTGGTTATGAACAGTATGTTCATGTGTGTGTGTGTTTGTGTGTGGGGGGGGTATCTATGTATGTGTGAAGATTAAAGAGGAGAAGAAAGCAGAATTTCACAGCGAAATACTGAATCCAAATGTACACATATTTACAGTGCTGGAGTCAGTGCAAGACACCGTGACGATACTTTTGAGCATCATTACTGCTGAACTAATTTCACAAAGCATTGTTTAAAGAGAGTTGATGGCAAAGTCATGGAACTATGACCAAAATATATACTGATAAACAACTGACTTTTTAAACATTAAATATTGACTATCCTACCAATACTGCATGCCACCCTCATCTGCCTGGTGATACAGTAGATCTACATACACCCCATCATCTGGTAGAAATGAGTCTGCCTCTTGGCCATGCCCTAGGAAACAACCCCTCTCCCCTCGTTTATCCTGGATCGATTGGGCAGGCAAGCCTCTTGCTTCTCAGTTCATTGCTGCTTCAAGCTCACATCCTCTCCTGGTCCTCATTAACAGACCCTGAAACACTTGAAGAAATATGCTGCCCAGATTGGAGTAACAATTGAAATTGTCCTTTCCAAGGATCTAATTAGCCTTAACGCAAGGTTTGTTATTGTGACGGTTGCCTTGGACACAACATCTAAGCCTGATACTCCAAGATTAGCCAAGTGAAGTAGCTAGCTTGACCATTCTACAATGTGATGTTGGTTCCATGGTTGGAAGGTTGCTACTGTACTTGACCAGTTCTTTAAGAAAGATGCAACTATTTCTGATATAGTATCTGAAGCATGGAGTATATCCCACATGATAAAAAACACATACTGTATTGGCACAAGGCAACTGGAGATTTGACATAAAGCTACTCAGTGACACCCAAAGGATAACAAGAAGGAATATGCTACAGCAGAGTATGGTAATATGTCGTCTTGATGAGGGTAAAGGTTAATTTTTGCTTATGAATAGAACGTACCCTATGCTGCAGCCTGACGTGCACCTCTCAAAAAACTACCCATTCATCGACGCAGCCAACAACGGTCTTGTGGATGCAAGCCCATATGTCAGAGTGCTTTAGGGATCTTTATAACAACATCCTATACAGTACATGCACAGACTGTCTCACTATGACAACCTGGTATAATAATTAGATTTGCTGGAAAGAAACAGTTTTTTATGCCCTGCTATAGCATTATAAACCAAGACTACAACTTTGCACATGACAAGAGGAGGATTTCCATATGGGATTTCCTTCTTGCCATCTTTTCTAAATACTAACTTCTATAGGCACAGCTTGTTTCATACAGTATTATTCAATTTGGTGTAACTAAGAGACTCGCTGGAAATAAATATTATTTCAAAATGTTTACACTCTATTGTGTTCTATTTCCTGGGCCTAAACAAGACATGGTGGCACTTCTGTATCTTGGGGCTTTGCATGCGCTGTCAACACGCACAGGTCCACGGCTCCGATAGACCAGCGCAAGTACAATATGCCCAAACGATGTAAGCTACAGCGTAGGTTGCGGTATAGGCTTGACGCAGAAGCATAAATCGTACCTAAGAGTCTAAGAGACTAATGTTGTCCAGGTAATCCATAGCAGTAACGTTATTATTAAAAGCATCCTTGAGCAAGTTACCCTTATATGCTGCTTCTAACACTTGAATGTCTGCTAAACCTATTTGTAAAACAAGATGGTCCAGCAAGTGAACATAAACACAGAAACACATATATATATAGCACCTAACTAACTTACTATAGCACCTAGTTGGGTCAAATTAGGCCTCAGCCATTGATGGGGACATCTAAATGCTTCTGATTGGCCTGGAGACAGATATCATGCATTTAGCCCGCTCCCTTTCTATTCTTCCACGTCCCTATTATGTCACAGTGGCCTAGACGCCTCGAGAGGTCTAGGTGTCTGTCTTTCTTTAGCTCTTTTTCCTTTTAACCTCTAAATGGTGCCCTAGTCCCCCTCCCCCAAACGAATCCTTCATCGTCATCTTTTGTGTCTTCACTCTTTTCTCTCTACGCAGGTGCCTATGTGTGTGTGTGTCTGTGTGGGTGTGTGTGGGTGTGTGTGTGCGTGTGTGTGTGTGTGTGTGTGTGTGTGATAGTGTGTGTCAGTGTGTGTGTGTGTGTGTGTGTGTGTGTGTTGGGAGAGGAGATGGTCTTCAGAGGAAGTGTGTCATAGGATCTAGCAGTTGAGCATCAGCCTCAACCGGATCTCCATTCATTCTCAGGCACAAGGGCCCATTCACCCCTTGCTCTTCACATGGACCCCGAGAGCCAACTCACCCCCCCCACACACACACACACACACACACACACACACACACACACACACAGAGATAGACACTTACAGGGGTGAACTGTCACTCGCTCATGCCGCGATGCTAGAACTGGCATGCAGATGCACACATCCAAACCTAAAAGGTCCCAGCCCTATAGAATCGAGCTGGACAATGCCAGGCCAAGATTTCTGACTCATTATAGCAGGCTCTGGAGTGATCTACATAAAACCAAGGCTATTTCAGAACAATGACACATGACGAGGTGTCAATTTCATTTCACTTTGTCTCGTCTCGCTGTAAATCTATGTGACATGTTCGTAGCAGTGGTCCGTGGACATACGTGTTCCGATAAAGCAGGGATGTCAGGTTTGACAGGATCTTGTTAAAGCGAGGTGACAGCGTTGAAGGAGTGCAGAAAGCAAAAACCTGAGGATAGTTTGTTAACACTATCAACAACGGCAAGCGGATGTAAAGCAGGTTTATATAAAAGAAAATGCCAAATTATTGAAATATACCAGCCATTTCAAAAAATATTCCAAACAAACTCAATTTGAATAAAAGTGTTAATGTATCTTGCTTTTTGTTCATTTTATTTGAACGCAGAAAATATATGGCTTCATGCTACTGTATATTTCCACCAGTTTCTGCCAGGCTGTGCAATTCTTACACAACCTATAGAAGGGTCTCTTAACTGGCACCATGCTGGGAGAAGTCAGAGTAACCATATAGGGTCTGTTTTCCACTTCATCATCCCTAACACTGCGCACATTCAAAGACAGCCTGACCCAGCACGGCAGCATCACCGGATGCTCTGAGGAAAACACCACCACCATTAAATGGAGACAGGGGCATAAAACAATGGCCTTTAGCAACTGTATTCAATGTCATAGTTTCCCTGTTAGCTGAGCCAAACGCCATTCTTCAGTGAAACTGCACAGGCTAGATATTAGAGGTTGTAAATAATCAAAACCCTCCAAGATCATCCAAGACCACACAGCAATGTACACTTGATTGCAGAAACGGAATGTTACTATGGTTACTTTTGTTTCTTTCCTTTTTACATTTTCTGAGCTGAGATGTCCATGGCAAGCAAATGGAATGGAATAAAGATTATTATAAATTCATGTTAAAAGTGATTAATGTCTGGACAAATAAATCAAATGTGTGTCACTTAGGTTGTGCCACACATCAGGCAAAAATAACCCAGAAAGGATCTGTCATAGAATATACCTGTATATGTTCAGGCTCAGTGTGAGTTTAGGTCAAATGCAAATTAGGTGAAGATGGAATGTGGGAGAATTTCTTTTTTTTTAAACCCAAGGGCACCTTAATATTGGGGGGTGGCGGCAACACACGTCTCTCACACACGTACACGCGTGTTTTAACATCGATTCACATACATTATATTATGACTGCAATGTTTACAGTTAACCAAATATGTTTTACATGCTAGAATCGTTGTTGCATGCATGCAGGTTTACAAGGTGTGAGAAGTTGATATGTGCACTCATATATGTGCGCATGTAGGCACTACTATGTGTGTGTTTGTGTATCCTACAATGTGTGTGTGTGTGTGTGTGTGTGTGTGTGTGTGTGTGTGTGTGGAGGGGGGGCTTCATGTTTGCCTTCAGCTAAGAATATCGAATTGTAAAACAAAATAAAATAGGAAGGAATGTTCTCAATGGTCTCTGATAACCATATTATTTCCCTTAGTTCAAATCGGAGTGAAAGCCCCGCTTTGCACTCATGCGCCGTACTGTCTTCTTGAAAAAGGAGGGCGTGCGCACTGGGAAGAACGTTAACTGGTTGTGATTTGATAGATGGGTTAAACCGGTGATAGAGCATATGAGTATGAATTCCATAATTTAAACACTGCTTTGCACTTATCTGCTGTCGCTTAGCCGGGGGCCGACGAAGGCAGGCGAGGTTATCGGTTCAGTGCAACAGTTTGGAATGCGATGCAGCTTTACTGACTGGGCTAATCAGCGATTAGTCTATACAGGTTCTTATAAACACAACGATGTTATGAATCAGGAAACCAATTAATAAGAAGGAAAAAATATACTACATGGGGGAACAATTTTCTCTCTCTCTCTCTCTCTCTCTCTCTAAAATTATACTTACAGGCATATGTCATGGAGAAGCTATTTCCCATCTTGACCATATCCACCTGCGGCACCAGTTTGGGGATGTCCTGGTGATGGGATAGCGCGAACCGAAAAACCTCATATTCGTGCGATTCGGTTGGGAATAATCCGCCTGTAGAGTACACATAGTCAAGTATTTTATCAAATACACTGCACTGCTGGCCGAGCATCGCCGATATTAATGTTTTATGACACAAATAAAATAAAATGCTTAAGTTAAACTTCAGTTCAGCATGCCGTATTCCTAACGTATGAAATAATATATTACGCATGTGGGCCAATCTTACCTATATTGATGTTACTTGGAAAACTTGAGGTTGAACCCAAGCACATCCCCAGTAAACTGGTGCAGAGGATGGTGAAGGTTCGCTGCATATTTCCTTTTGCATTGGCGAAGGAAAAATAACCGAAATCCGAGCATAGGTCTATCCGTGGTAAGTTAACTCCCCTTCCTCCGCGCCCTTTCGCCTTACAACAGCTTCCACATCAAGATTGATTTAACGGTGAGGCAATTCTCGCAAGGAGAGCGCTTTGTCTCTGCTCTACGCGCTGGCGATGCTACCGTGTCCTTGGCTGATATGGTATGAAGCAGCGGTGTCTTCAGCATGAGCTGTTTAGCCACGGAACGCACGGAGAACTCCACCGGGAGACGCGTGGATTTCGCCAATTATTTTCTAGACATTGCTGACGCGGCTCAACGCTTTGTAACACGTTGGCCACTCTATCTCAGATGTAGCCTATACGCTATTTTGGTTTAGGAAAACGTGCTGTAGTACTACATTTTTGCTTACGACGTGATATCTCTTGACATGTGATGTGTGGGCATGATTTGCCTCTTTTAACCAACCGTTTATACGTTTCACGTTATTGGAAATGTAGATCGACAATAAAGTCGACAATAACCTATGCATTATAAGGTTGACATAAATGTATACGAATAGCACCTGTTTGACTACTGCGCCCTCTTCAGACACGTGTAGGGTTTCAACAGTTGTTTTGTCATATGGGATGAGATTATAGACATTTGGCCATAGGACTTTTTATTGTCACCTTATTAAGTAGCATAGTCATCCACAACAGTTTGTTCCTGATCTAACTAAGAATAATAATAATAATTAATCTGTTCCAATAACATTATACTTTTACATACAGATAATTTGCATAGCCTATTTTATTCAAAGCATTTATTGTAAAATAGACACTACATCAGACAACATTCTGTTAGAATAATGTTAAATATGTCAGTGGTTGATGTAGACCTCTTTCTGTGGATTCTGAAGAGGTGGGTCTTCTGCTCTTGTGGAAGATGGGCAGTGTTTCTGCTGTCCTGACCTTTGCAGGACAGAATACATACATGGAGGTGACATCCAAACAGCCGAGGTGGCCCTGAACCTGAATAATGAAGGGTGGTAGAGCGTAGTTCTGTTTACTGCCTGATAGTCCAACACCAGTGTCTTGAATTGGATGTGGGATGTGATGGGGAGACAGTGAAGGTCTCAAAAAAGGGAGGTTACATGGGAGAACTTGGTTTTAACACTTTATTGGAAAGTGTTACAGATGAAGGCATAACTCATCACAGCCCCCACACCGTTAAGAGTAAGTATGGCTGTGAAATGAAATGAAGATACAGTGCTTTTAATCACTGACTTGTAAAACCACTATATTACACAAGCTTTTTTATAGTAATTCATTATTAGGCGTAAATTATTATTTAGGAATTGTGTTTTTAGCAGGGTTAGGCACTTTAACCCAATGTGTCTTGCATTAGTATATTTGTCAATAACTGACTCACACACCAGTACAAAGCAATTGTAAGATAATACAGTTTGTACAATCAAATATCTCAGTCTCCTAGTCTACCGTTCTCTTTACAGTGCTGAAAAAAATATCTGATATTTCTACAGAGCTCTCTCAAAAAAGCAAACACTGCTCACAACATTATACCTTATCCTTTGCAATGTGTTTCCAATGTGTGGGGCAGTGCTTCATATAGGGAGCTCCCTATGGTGTTTTTGTTTTGATTTGAGTTTGAAGTTAGCATGCGTTCTCTAAAATTACCTAATTTACCTTTAAGCAAACAGCGTTCTGTTAGAATGTTTGTTTACTTGTTGTTTGCATATTGATCATCGTGACCAATATGTAATTCCATCCTTGAAAATATTTGCTAACATCATAATTAACCCTTGTATGGTGTTTGGGTCTGTGGGACCCATTTTCAATGTTTACCAAAAGATAAATGGTATGATTCGTAATGATTTCAACCGCATACTTTTTGGCAATGGCTCATTAGTGTGTCTGTGAAGAATATTTTATATGACCTCACAATGTACACCCTGGTGTTCGAGACGAAGAAGCACATTTATTTATGATTACTTTATATTTAAATGCAAGAGCCAACATACAAGAAAGACCGTCATGTAGGCTTTTGTTCATACTATAATGATGTCTCTGTCATTGTTTTCATAGAGATTTTAATAGAAGACAATGTCAAGTTTAGAATGACGATAATCCGTCAAAATAGGGTGGTGCCACTCCAGTTTAAGACAGAAGTGTAAAAGCACCCTGTCCTGATATTTGTGCATACAGTAATTGATGCTGAGCACACAGTCTTACAGTGTGTCTATAGTGTACTAATAAATAAATAAATACAATAATTAATTAATTAATTAATTAATTAATTAATTATTAATACTACTACCACCTTTATTTTATTTCTAACAATTACAGTAGTTGACATCAACTTTTTATCAGCTTTGCAATTTTTAATATCTTAGTTTAAATTAGGGTCAACATCTGAAAATTCTGTCAAAATTTTGCTCATCTAGACCTTACTGTGCTTGTTGCCTGACTGACATATTATCTGGAAGGATACAGCGGCTGGACTGGACACAACCTGGCAGAAATTCAGCTCGATAGAAGGCTGACTGGTGGATTTAATGCGTGCTTGATTTTTGCTCTCTGCCTTAATTGGGATGAGTTATTCATGTCCAGTTTAATTAGTGGCTTCTGTAATTGATTAGTCTGTCCAGAATAGAGGTATGTTGAGGGAGACCATGAGTTACACTTGGGATATCAACAATCTACAAGTTGTTGGGGAAAACTATAGGCCATGTAAAGTATTATTCAAGATGTGTAGTTCATTGTTTCTTCAGTGAATTACTGAATAACATATACATGAAGCATTATAGAGATCAACATGTTCATGTTCATCATATAGCATACTAACAGTATGCTACAGCAGACTTTTCAAACTTTTCAGCTTGCGACCCCAAAATAACACTATCCCCAGAGATGGCAGAGGAATAACAGCCATAATGGCAGAATACATCAAAGTAATGTATAAACTGTACTACTACTAGCAATTATGGCTAAACTGCAATTTTATATCATTTTTAAAATGCTATTTTATTTCTAATGATCTTGTGACCCTCTCCTCTGTGTCTGGGGGTCCCGACCTCCAGTTTGAGAACCACTGTGCTACAGTGCTAAACATCTGTCAGCCTTACTCAGCACCCATGGATATGTAAGAGCAGAACAATTTAACTGCTGTCTGATTAAATGTGATCTGCTTCACGGCTCAGGTCTTAGAGTCTCGCCCCAACAGGTTTTTTTCTTTACTGTAGGCTACCGTAGCATTTAATTTGCACAAAATGCAGTTGCCTTTTAATCAGCAAATGTTTGTCAGTTTGTTTTGATCCTTTCTTAGCTGCTGGGTTTCATACTTTATTAAAAATAAGAAGTCAACTGCCTACACCAGAGCCAAAGGTAATGCAGGGCATTTTGAACAGAGAATATAATTGAGTTTAACATGTATTTAAACATTAATTTCTATAAAACTTACAATATATTAATTAAAGTGTTTGTGTGTGTTGGGAGTCTGCAGATTGCAATCTATTTTCCATTATATGAAATTAGCAATAGATATGTAAATACATGTGGTGACACTATTTCTCTTTAATATATCCCAGCGTGTTCCAAGGTTCACATATACACACATGCTGTGTAGGGTAGTGGGGCAAAGAGAATACATCCTCTTCCCATCTTCATAACATTATACGGCCATTCAGATGCTCTCTCTTTCACACACTCTATGTCTTTTCCTCTGGCTCTCACTCTCATATGCCGGCTGCATAATTGCCTTTCTCCTCGACTGGCCGCAGGGGAAGTGAAGCTCTCACAACGTTACCGTGGTAATACTGATTGATGGAGTCGATGCTTGTGCGGTTCCAGAACATCGAGCATCGCCGCACACAGACATGACAAATTCCGGGGGAACAAATTGTAATAGCTAGCCTCATGATTAATCCCCTCTGGAGAAATGGAAACATTTTGAATACCTGTGAACTCACCAAGGACAAAGGACTACACAATGGAACTAGACTCTAGATAGACCTCGGACCCACTGTTGAGCTCAATGGAAACTGGCAATGGTGTCGCCACAATTCAAGCAATGGGAAAAAATACCAATGATGTGCCAATGTGTAAAAGGAGAGATTAAAGGCCTATTCTGACACTTTTCACTTTTAGGCTTGAATATGTAGCCTACAGTATGTAGAAATGATGGGATGGTAACTAACACCAGCCCAGATATGAGACTTGTATCAAAACCAATTGATTTTTAATTGTACAGTATTGCCAGTCTATACGCTGTTCTGCTCCTGCTAATGAGCATTAAGAATCAATCCAAACAAATTAAGTTTTCACAGCACTAATAGCGACATCCAAAATGAGATCAGACATGCTTACAGAGGCGGTCATAGAAAAATAAATGATTAACAGGACTTCAATCTGTCAATCGTCTGTCTAGTAATTACTACTGAACTGGCATCTGAGGACAGTTTAAGACTTATGGCATAAAAGACTACTGTAGCTACAGCATACAGTGTGAAAACCCAATTTGAGGGTCCAGTGAGAATGCTGAGTCTTTCTAGAAGATAGTGAATGCTATTACTCAAACCTGGTACCGGCACGTAAAAAAATATAAAAACGAGTTTGAGACATTAATTTATACCTTGACATAAATACTGTCAAAGCTGTGATATAGGCTCTGAGTCTGAGGCAATCTCTTTTTAAACCTTTGCGTAACCCTGAGCTCAATCTCTGTTCTATCCACACAAACACATAAGGTTCAATATAATGGCTCGTGTGTTGCGGGGGAGTTCACGTGCTGAAACGGTGACAGCTCCTTCCTATGAAAGCAACCCGGGCATTTCCAATTTGCCCAGGGAAATCGGTGCAGGCCCAATCAATTTGGATGTGTGAGTGTATACATAGAGTACATGTCTGTGGATCTGTGTATGTGAACGCTGTCACAGCTGTAGTGCCTCTTGCTCGTTAAATGCGCTGCTTTAATGATCTCAAACGCTGCCTGCTGCAATCTGGCTGGCTCAATATGAACGGAGACTCAGAGAGGACAGAATTGCCGGGGTGGAAAGGTCAGACAAGTAGGCGTGGGCAAGAGTCAGCAGGACGGTGAGCCCGGTCGATACACACGTGGAAATGTTCAACAAAGCAGAATGTCAAGACGCACACTCTCTTTGCTTCTCATTTGGTGCACCGTTCTACCTTTACTATACAAAGAGATGCAAACTCAGTACTAACAGCGTAATATAAGCCTGAGTATTCCGAAACGAACACTACACACGACACGATTCCTCAGGAGTGTGGCTTTTAGTCAAAGCAAGCAGGACCAGCTTGTCATCTGTTATAAACACTGAATCCCTTCCAAACATCTGTCTGCTGTGATCAGTGCAGCTGTTGTGTGGATTGGTTGAACTGATTTGGGGATAAGCAGAATAGCGAGCCTACTGCTAATACTGTTGCTGTAGCGTGTGGCTTCAGTGTAAGTACACAGGTGAACAAATACCCTGTCGACAGCTTAGCAAACCCCTAAAACACACGCGCACACACACGCACACACACACTGTGTGAATTCTGTAACTGAGTGCAGCTTCAATATGCATACTGTATGTGTGTATCAGCTATATTTTCCACCCCACAGAAACAAGCAGTATATTCATAAATACCATGAGAAGATGCTCAGATATGAGGCGAAATTGCAGTTTTTCACTTGATGTCAGCAAATGAGATCAGATTACTGTATACCGGACTGTTCACATAGAATAATGCGAAAGACAGGGACTAATGGAGTCCTACCAAAATTCTGGCATTTTCTGTGGTAAGGCCAAGGGCTCCAAAACCACAGATAAGCCGTGCTCAGCATACTCGGGCAATTGGCTGGAACAAACAAGAGAAGAATAGTGGCCCTGCTTTCATAAATTCCCCAGAAGTGAGTCTGTGGGCTTGTGAAGGTCACAGCACAAGTGAGCTTCTGAGAAATCAATTTCCTTTTGAGTTTTGAGCAACAAAAAAAATCTCCTGCGTTTTATTGACCCATGTCCATCAAGTCACCAGCCTTTCTCTGTGGTCACTTCAAGTAACTATGTCACTCAAATGGAAAGCAGCTAGGATCCATTGTGTGACAAAAGGACAGGGAGACAGAGGAAGATAGAGCAAGAGAGAAACAGAGAGAGAGAGAGAGCGATAGAGAATAATAGAAATGCATGGACGCTGGTGGGGTTACATGTGTACATGAGTGATTTTGCGTGCATGTTTTTTCTTGGTCTGCACGCATGCATCATGTGCGTGAGTGTGTGTCGGGGGGGGTGTCTGTGTGCGTGCACGTGTGTGTGCATGTGTGACTCAGAAGCAGAGTGCTGCGGTAGCTATAATTTGTGAATTGCTTTGAGGATCGGCGAGGAGAGCCGGGAAGCCAGTCTGTTCCTCTGCAGATTAACTCTCTCATTCCAACCCCCTCTTTGCTCCAAAACACCCACTATCAACTGTCCTACCTCTCCCGTTACCCCCCCCACCCCCACCCCCACCCACACACACACACACATACACACACACACACACACACACACACTTCCTAACACCCACCTAACTTCATCACTCACGCCAAATTTCTCCCAACACTCCTAAAGAAGCTCTCTCTCGCTCCTCTCTCTCTCTCTCTCTCTCTCTCTCTCTCTCTACCGCTCTTCCTCTCTGTCAGTCTGTCAGTATGTCAGTCAGTCTGGCAGGGCTCCTGTGTATTCTTAATGCGGGAGTGATGAATCTATATGGTGGGGGTGGAAAAGGAGCGTGTATGTGTGAACCTGCACTTCAGAGAGACTCTCTCTGCCGAGCGACTCTAAGGTGATGGAGAGGGACAGCCTGAGGGCCGCGGGCCACGGCGAGACAATACAGAGGAACCACGCAGACGGGTACAGTAGCTAATTTTGTCCCAGTTTCATTTAATTCACTGTCATTCAGAAGTGAAGGGACACTGCTGGAGGAAGAGGCCATTGTTCCCTGTCCAATTAGTCGAGCAAGACTGCTTCCATCTTACTGGAGGAACATGGATTTGTGTGTGTGTGCGTGTGCGTGTACATGTGTGTGTGTGTCTGTGTGTTGTCAGTTCTCTCGCAAAGGAGAGAGTGAAAGAGTGAAAAGGATTTGAAGGAAGAATGAGGAGGGAGCTGGGGGTGGCAACAACACAACCACAGGGACAATCTCACACTTTCTCATACATTTGAACACTGACTGTGTCAGAGAGAAGGGAGCAAATGGAAAAGTGCCAGAGACAGGTGAAATATGAATGCCTCGCCCCCATCCCCGACATCGCTTGTTTACTTGATGGCGTTCTATTCAAAACAAAGGAAGAATGAGCAAAGTGTGGAACACGCTGGCAAAGATCAAGACAGCGCAGGTTTGTTTGGGATTGGACGGAGGGTACGAGGGGAGGGACGATGATTGGGTTATTGCGAAGCAGCGACGGTGCTAGCACTGACGATTTCATTAGCACTCAAAATGCTAATGAAGATGCTCACGGCTTTGAAGATGCAGCTGTGTTAAATATGCATGGCCCGGCCAACACAGTGCCTACACTGTCAGAAAGGGCTGAGAGCAAAGTACATAAGAGTTGGATTGCCGGCATTGCGGAAGGAGATTGAAGATAAAGACAAGAAAGACATTTGGATAAGCACTAGTTCCCTTTCCTTCACTCCTAATATCATTTTTTTGTTTTTGTAATGGCTAGGGCAACACAAACCCTTACACTGAATATACTAACCAAAACTGATGAAATGCAAATTGCTGCCCTAATTGTTGCAAATAGGAGTAAGCGTGACTTTAATGCAGCCATCTTCTCTTCCATCTTCCCCGCAGGGACAGATGTAGAGTCAGTCATTAGTGTTAAGTCAGAAGGCATTAAGCCAAGAGGCTTGTGGTGCCGTAATGACCCTGCAGTTTGACGCCATGACAACAGAAACAATGGGCAAATCTAGTTGGAAAACACACCATAAATCGTCATCTCTGGGGGGAAAAGTAGAGTTTAGGGGAAGGCATTAGGGACACGTGATGCATGAACACACATACACAATCCCAGACAGCCGGCACTCATTCTTTTTAAAGCTTGCTGCTGATTTCATTGCTGCTGCCATTTGTAATCTCACGTTTGAATAAATGGCACCAATGATATTTGAAATATGGCACGTCCTCCCATTTCTAAATGGGACCCTCACAACTTAACAATTACATAACACTTTCAAACGGCAATATCTGCGCTAGCCACAGGGTATATCTAACAAACTAAAATAACACTTACAGTTTAAAGATAAATGATAAATTCATTAGTGGAGCTTTTAGAACGGACTAGTACAGTAATTGCAGCAATGATGTGCTAAAGGACATTAACAGGCCCTTACACTGGAAAATCTATCGTTTTATTGACCACTCTGACACAGTGGACATGATTTAGTTCTACACAGAAGTAGGTTTGTCCCCACAAACCATTGGTTAGTGAATTATGGCTTCAAAGCTATGTGTTTTTTATATAATTGTGAGGCTGTGCCTCAGGGTGTAGTTTTAGGCCCAACACATTGTACAATATATTTTAGGTGTAAACTTAACAGATGATGAAACCATTCTGCTGTGTCAATTGTTTAGCCTACAGTACAGCCTTCAGTCACTTTAGTTTGTATTTCATACTATTCAGTCACAGTTGAAATGGTCCAGTCCAACTTAAAATGGTGTCAAATGCAGACAAATGCAAAACAATGTTTACAAAAGGCAAAAAGCTGCCTAGTGCCATATCCAGCATAACTCCTACTAATGGTACTACAGTACTATTGATTGTGCAGCTAGCTATACAAGTACACTATTTAGGCATTAGGTACTCAATGAACAATTGTCTTTTACATGCCATATTGATCAACACTAAATATACTAAAACTAGATTAATTTTATAGACAATATGTTGTTAGCTGATTCTAAACGAGTCAAAATACCAGTTGCTAAGTAAGCACTTTGTAAGAAACAAAGCATCAAAGCATGAGTGCTTACTTAGCAACTGGTATTTTGAATCGTTTAAAATAAACAATACAGCGCCAGATACAGTATGCTGTCAGTGGTTTGGTTCTGTTGGTTTGGATGTGAACCTATTACGCCCTTCTACCTAAAATGCTTCTGGGGATTTTAACAATAATGTGCTTAGAAAATGAAATGGCACCTGCTTATTTGAATGTTTAAATGTGTTAATTGTTGTTGTTTGTGTATTTATATTTTCTCGTTTGTCCCAATGCTGCTGTCTTGGCCAGATCTCACATCCGTGTGAATAAAGGTTAAATAAAAACAGAAGTAAGGTAAAAATAAGGTTATAATATGATTAATTTAATAGTGATATGCTCTGGAATGAAACATGATTTTCAGGCATGATGTTCGAACTTTGCCATGCAAATTAAATAAATGCAATGGTAATGCAAGCTAATTGTCCATTAGAATGTGCTGGTTGTTAACAGGTTAATGACTTTCCATTAATA
>JAODTR010000002.1:3242464-3250600 GCA_025399935.1 Amblyopsis rosae | reverse complement strand
AATGTCCTGCTCTCCTTTGTCCCTGATCTCGCTCTCTCTCTCTCTCTCTCTCTCTCTCTCTCTCTCTCTCGCTCTCTCTCTCGCTCTCTCTCTCTCCCATCACTCTCCCTATGTCTCTCTCTCACCCCATCAGATTAATGGGCCAGGCCCGACAGAGGAAGTGTTTCAATCAGCGCCGCCTGCCAAGCTTGTCCATCACCCAGACAGCCTCTTATTCATCATGGCTTAAGTGCGCGCGCTCGCACACACACACACACACACACACACATGCACACAGACACACACACACACACACACACACACACAGACACAGACACGCATGCACACACACACACACACACACACACACACACACACACAGACACGCATGCACACACACGCACACACACACACACAGCGGCGTCCAGATGTTTATTTGGTAGCTTTCCTCCCAGCGTGCTACTGGGGCACAAGGCCACAGGTTCTGATGCTATCAGGAGGCAAGCTGCTAACCATCCTGCTGTGAGATCTCTCTCTCTCTCTCTCTCTCTCGCTCTCTCTCCCCCAAGCAGAGGTTGAGATCCCTCCTCTCAGATGCTCCACTCGTCGTTTCTCCGGTTGAATTTTGAACGATCCACCTCTTTATTCCGGATGAGATGGATGCAACACAATTGGTTAAGTGTCTCTGGGAGTGCTGTCCCCGAGCAGAGGCGAGGAGCTTTGGCTCCCAGGAGGAGGCCACGCCACGGCTGGATCGCTCCCCATGGGGCCCCCCCGCCCCTACCTTGGTACAAGCCTGGCCGTGGATCTTCCTGGTCCGACAGTCTCCCTCCGTCCATTTGTTCTGAGAAATATTTCACTATCTATCTATCTATCTATCTACGTGACATAGGGGGCTCATGTAAGGGACTGTATGTGCCTCTCCCAGTCACAGTAACTGGGCCACAGCAGCCAGTTAGAGCCTGGTGTCTGAGGCCCAGGGCAAGGCCCAGAGACAGACCTGGTTCTGGATTATTAATGTCCCCCCCTATGGAGACTGGACCCCTCCCCCACCCAGTGGCCCCATACACCCCTGGGGTCAGCCAGCATGGCTCCTGGAGCAAGGTCTCCCTCATAAATCTCCCTAAATTAGTGTGTGTGTGTGTGTGTGCGCACATGTACTGCAGGCTTGGAGACAGGTCACCACGGAAACAAGCCAGTCAGTCTCTTGGTTGAAGTGTCAGTGATGCATGGCGGAGAGAGAGTTGCACACAAAAAACAGCGAAACGGGCCAGGATTTGAAGAGGGGGAAGAAAATACACAAAACAGAGAAATGTGACTCTTGGACGACACTACACTCTCAATTTAGTTTCCTATTCATTCCTACTGATTGTTGCAGAACATAACAGCTAGCCTCGTTACAATTACCATCTCCTGCCTAATTGCTGAATCTTTCCATTCCTCTACCTGACGTTTGGACACACGTATCATCGGTGGTAAAGCAGCATGGGGAAATGCTACTGTGTCACTTAGTTAACCCCCAAGACAAATGGCTCCCCTCCAGAGCACAGTGAATTACACACCTCATAAAGCATATTAGGAGCCAGACACACTGCTGTTGTACGGGAGATGATGCGTGGGGGCAGCAGCCGTCTGCAAGGGAGCAAAGGGGATGTAAAGGGAGAGAGAGGTAGGGAGTGACACAAAGAGAGGAAGAGAGAGAGACGAGGTCTGAGTTATGGCATCACCCAGAGCTGTTATTACAGTGCATCGGCATCAGGACAAAACACAGCCGGATGGGAGGTTTCAAGGGGAGGTGGGGGACGGAATAAAGGAGAACGAGCACAAAGACAGTGAATAATGTGTAACGAGGCAGCGTAAAGTGAGATACAGTATCTAAGCCCAATATACCCAGAAAAAAAAGATGAATGCAGTCCTTCATTTATTTTGTCCGTGTTGTATTTGATAAGAGCACCAACTTCTTACCTCATCAGTGGCCGATGTAGAAAAATTATTAGAAAATCTAAGAAAATTGTCCCTCCGAGGCCTTGCTTGCTTTTTATCACCACAATAATAATATTTAGATGCTACAGGGATTACTTAAAAGTTGTGTTATAATTGCTTTCCTTATTTTGTTTTGTTATTTTGTTTTTTTATGTTTATGTTTGTGTTTTTATTTGTATTTTTTTACAGACGACGGGCTTAATTGCTCCAAAGTGACAAATAATGCCCGTTATGATTTGATGAAAGTATGAAATCATTAAATTACTATGGCGACGGCTGCATGCGTTCATTCGTTAGTTTTCACTTTTGGAAATTTATGCCGAGAGGCTTCTAGGGGCCAAGCAGTTATTTACACAAATTCACTGCACGGCCATGCCTGGATGTGGGGGTAATTACGTGAGAGCTAAATGTTTTTATTTCATTTAATCTGGTTGGGGTAGTAATTTGCAGTGGTAATATTTGTTGGTATCTACACAGTAAAACAGCTTGAAACCAGCGAGGCGCTCAATTACAGACGAGGAAAGGAATGCAATAACCCAACATCCCTGCAGTAGATCTGGATCGGTAAATGAACGAGCTAAAACTGATGGATATTGTGAGCTGTAATGCAGCATTATATGTTTTGCATCATTATCTGTAAGGATAAGAGGCCATACAATCACACCATACCATCACATGGGTATTGCACAGGATTAATGTGTTGAAAACATTGCTTTGGTAACAAAACAAAGCCACTTTTCAATAACATTACAGCTTGAATTAACAGCATTGACAAAGTACAGTATACTGCTGAACTACATAAACATTATAAATAATTAACATCGAAATGAGAAGAAAAAATTCAAACAAAATATTTAATATGTTTTGCTCTGTTGAAGGACCCTAATCAGAGATGTACAGGTCTGTAAAATCCACAGTTTCTGTCCATATTTACCAGTCATCTGTCAATCAGATTACTGTATTGGAGCATATCATATATCCGAATCGTCATGGTAATCCCTGCACCGTTACATATCAACACATGTTTAGCCCCCACTGTCGGCCCATGTAAACGCTGGCGATGGTGACTACAGGAAGATGAGAGAGACCACAGAGCAGAGCAGAAAGCTGTTAAGATCAACATGCGCTAGTTTGTAATGTTTCCATTCGACTGACTCGAGACACCAAATGTCATGTAAATAATGAATTAGGTCATCTACGGACGCAGGACAAGAAGGACGAACACGTGTGCTCACACACTCTCACACACACACGCGCACACAAACACACACCAAAGGAATGCCAAACCAATGGAAATGGAACGAGAGACTTTACCTTTACTCCATGCTGAGGCCTGCTTGGCTTTTTCCAAGCAATAGTCTGCGCTCAATACTTCTGTCTCTTGGTGTGGCCTCCTTCTTTTCACATCCAAACTTAAGCCCTCATATTTAACCTGCCGGTCGGGTCGCCATGGGCACCCGTGACCCAGCCCTTTCCTTCCTCTTGCTCTCCATCATCCTTCCATCATCTATCCCTCTGCAGAGGACAGTTATGTGTTGAGGGGGGGTGTTGGGAAGTCAATGAAATAAACAGGAGGCGTGGTAAGTAAGGAGTGTGTCGGCCCGCTAGATTGTCCAGGGCTGTCAGCGAGGCGGCTCTCTGACCTCGGGGAGATAAGCAAGTTGAGGAGACCCTTCAGCCTGTGGGGTCTGGACTGCCTGCACTACATCCCCCCCCTTCCCCACCCAAAAGAAACTCAGTCTCTCCACTTCATGAATTTTTAAAATACTGGCCTACAGCTCTTTAAATACACAGGAGGGCTTTAAGGTCTCTCACTCTGTTGCGAGCTCGTTCTCGCGTTTCCTCCGTCTTTTTCTGTCCATTCTTCTCACATCAAACCACGCATGTGACCCTCGTTGTCTTCCTCTTGATCTTTTCATTTGAATGTGATTGTAAATCAGAGGTAAAACAAAGCAGGTCAGAGAAAATGCAGCTTGTTGTTGAGAGGCCAGCTTTGTGTGTGAGCAGTGTCAGCCACTAACCAGCTGTCATACAGTGAGAACTTGTCAGGGATACATTCGCTTGTTCCTCTGTTATATCACGGAGCTGAGCTTTAGAGCACACAGCAGCAGGCCCGGCCCCAGAGATGAGAGAGAACCCCAGAATGGCCATTTGTCTTTTCAGTTGTTTTTTTTCATGTGTTTTTAAATGAAGCAATTGTCCAAGGCGCGATGCTTACACAGTTTTTTCCTCTTTTGACAAGAGTGTGTGCATGTGTGTGTGCGTGCATGTGTGTGTGCGCGCATGTGTGTGCGTGTGTGTGTTGTGTGTGCACTCTCTGCGCAGCGTTTGGCTCCAAACACGCTGGCCAGTGCAAAATCCCAGCCATAACAAATGAACAGAGGGGGGAAAATAAGACATATGAAAGAAAAGCTGAGCAAAGTAGTGATTCTCTCTCTCTCTGGTGGAGATCTGTATTGTAAGCACTTTCAGCTGTCAGCACTTCTTTGAGCTCCCTCAAAGGGTGGAGGTACCAGGAAATGTTGTAGTTTTATTCCCCCCCGCCCCCCCCCCCCCCTTCTCCAAGGATTCCTTTTTATTTGTATCACCGCTGTGCATCTTGTTTGTGGTTTGGAACTGGCGCATGGGTGTAGATTAGCGAGAGAAAGTTAATTTCAGTTAAAATGTTGCGGAGAAGAGGGCTATCGGAAATATATTTGTCAGCCACCCCCGTCCTGCTTACCATGCCTCCTGATAAACACCCCCCAACACACACACACACACACCTACTCCCTCTTCCTTTAGCCTCCCACCCTCCCTCATTAAGTATTGATGTGGGTAGCCATACTTGACATCTCAGCCCATTAAAAATGCATGGCAGGTGCTGTTGATGTGGTCTGTCACACTGAGATTGAGAGAGAGGCAGGAATGGCAAGAGCATGTATGCTAGCAACAGCGTGGCCTCCATCACAAGGCCTGTGTTCTGCTGTGTGTGTTCTGCTGTGTGTGTTCTGCTGTGTGTGTGCATGTGTGTGTGTGTGTGTGCGGGCGGGGTGTTGTCGGCCCCCAGTGAGCTCACAGTAGCCAGCAGATGGATATAGGGCAAAACATCACACTCAGTATCTCATTCATAAAGCAGTGTGGTAGAACTGCTCCTGGCATTTTGAGATTGTGTGTTGTGTTTGCGGTGCTGTTACTGACACTGACGTTCTTCATACAAGTATTCTCTCTCTCCCTCCCCCCCCCCCCTCTCTCTCTCTAGATTCTTCCTCAAGTTCTTCCTGAAATGCAACCAGAACTGTCTCAAGAACGCGGGGAACCCTCGAGATATGAGGCGTTTTCAGGTGAGGCCTGAACTTGGCCGTAGAGCCGGTGGTCTGGGCTGGCGGGCCACTCCCCTTCCTGACCGCATCCTTCCCATCACTCCCATCTCAGGTGGTGGTGTCGACTACGGTGAGCGTGGAGGGACACGTCTTGGCCGTCTCCGACAACATGTTCGTGCACAACAACTCCAAACACGGCCGCCGAGCTCGAAGACTGGACCCCGCCGAGGGAACCCCGTCATATCTGGAACACGGTATGGAAAACAAGCGTTGTCTTGCTTCTACCTGTACCCCTCTAACCCTCTTTCTATCGCTCTCTTGCTTTCTTATCATCTCTGTGCTTCCTCTTGGCTTCACACCTACAGTAGCTCTCCAGCGCAGTGTCTAATTGGCACTTAGGGAGAGAGAGAGAGCGGGAGAGAGAGAGAGAGAGAGAGAGAGAGAGAGAGAGGGAAAGAGAGAGAGAGGTTAGCAGGTGAGGCCTCTCCTTTTTCTTTTTATTTCTCCCTCTCCCTCCATCTATACCTCTCCATCTCTCTCTCCCTCTCTCCTTCTATCCCTCTCTCTCTCCCTCCCCCTCTCTCTCCCTCTCTCTCTATCTTACTCTCTCCTGAGGCCCGGCCCCCGTAGGTGAGTGCTGGTGGGCTCAGTGCTATGCCTGGCATAAGCACTATGTGTCTTATGAGGTCTGCTCTGCTTAAAGCCAACACTGGCTTTATTTCCTAGGAGACTAGCTTTTATCCTCCAGCCCTCCATCACTCCCTCCCTATCCCTCAGGTTGTAACGCGCACCCACGGGCGCGCACGTGTACAGTACACACGAGCGCACACACACACACACACACACAGACAGACAGACCCAAACCTTTAATATTTCATAATGACATGTGCACATGATTTAGGGGCCCGCACTGATTCCCAACTCCCTAATCCAGTTATTTTCTCATTTCGATTTCCCAGACGTTGAATAAGAGAAACATTCTTTTCTATTTTTTTTTTTCGTTTGCGTTTTGCAGAAAGTCAACCTCACGGACGATAATGATTTAAAAAAAACGAAGAAGGGATTTACGTGATGGCGCACGGTAGATTGCATTAAGATTGAACGTAATGGTTAAGTCTTTGTGATGACTATTCTCTGGAGGCAGGGCCAACCACTTGCCCACTGAGGGCTCTCGCAGGCGATTAAGGGGAGTTCTCAAAGTGGAGGCATATTGGAGTCGTCGCCATGACTTGGATCTGACACAGGGAACGCTGTGCACCAGCAGATGTTCCCTGTGTCAGAGAGATTTGTCTGGGACTTTCCTTTCCTGTGATTCTCCCATCCTCGTGGTGAAGAGGGGTTACATCAGGGAACGATGGAATAAAGGGAAGGAGGGGGATGAAGGAGACACCCAACACAGGAATGATGGGGGAAATGGCTAAAAATGAACAACAAACAAACACACACACACACATACATACATGCATGCATACATACATAACCAAACAAAGATATCATCCTTGGCAGCTGCACTTTTGTTTATGGTTTTATTGCATCCTTGCATGTGTGTGTGTGTGTGTGTGTGTGTGTGTGTGTGTGTGTTACACAACTTTGGGGGCCCATTTCAGGCACGAATAGATGAGCGGTGCATAGAGTTGAACAGATGGCACAGAGGAACACCCCAAAGTATAATCCTATCACATGGATTTTTGTTCCACCATCTGGATAATCCACACACACACACACACACATACACATGCACACGCGCGCACAAGCACACACACGCACAAGCACGCACACACACACATACACCACCCACAATATGAGCGGCTGTGATAAAGAGGCACGTTAGGCCAAGATCACGGCCACAGATTGCTGCTCGGTGAGCGTTGATCTCTGCAGGCCTATCAGGAGGCTAAATATCATTCTAGTTTGTCGGGGGGGTGGGGGGGTCAAGCAAATAGGGAGTGGAGGTGGAGAGCAAAGGCTAGACCGCCGGAAGAAAAGTCAGCCTCCGCTAAAGTGGATTACTGCGCTTTACAGCATTACAGCATGTCTGACAAACTGCATATCTGTTAAAGAGAGGGGACTCGGCTTGTACGGATGTATTCAGAGCTGCTCTTTTCTTCAGATGCGTGGAGCAATCTGTGCTGTAACATTTCACTGAACAGCAGCTGTTACAAATATGGCTATTATTCCACTTCTACATGTCGTTTTTTTCTGTAACATGAATGACGACCAATATAACATCAGTTTCTCGCATTTTATTACAGTAATAGTGTCCAACATAAGGAACACAGCCATGTGCTTTTTGTGTGCAGTGAAAGTAAGTCACTGCACTGTTACAGTAAGAATTGATATTTTAGAGATCTAGTGCTCTAACTAGCTTGATGATCAATGGTTGACCTGGTTGATCTACCACCTCACATATTCCCCATCAAAGGTGAAAGTCAAGGTTCACCAGAGAGCAACTTATCAATTCATGAAACATTTACATAATAGTCTAATACAAATGATAGCTCGTTCAACAATATTGCATGTAATGACTTAAAAAATAATGCCTAGATTTTGAGGGGTAAGACTAATCAACACAGCGCTAGCACAATATACTTTGACAATTGATAATGTAGGAAACAGCAGACAATTGTACATAACCATTTGCATGAATTGCCTCTATGAGGTGCACAAGTGACGTGATAATGTGGAGGTTGAACAAGCAGTTTTGAGAATATCAATTCTGATCTGAGAAAAGTACCAAAGCGACTGAGAAATACTGTAATAAACGCCTGTAAGGTCCTTTCATTATTCCTTACGCAGTCCTTTCCTTTCTACCTTTACGTCTTCAAGCTGTAATAAGTGACGACCTCAACCCCATTTAGCCTATGCGTGACCC
>JAODTR010000002.1:3196553-3209064 GCA_025399935.1 Amblyopsis rosae | reverse complement strand
GTGCATGTGCGTGTGCGTGTGTGCACGTGTGTGTGTGTGTGTGTGTGTGTGTGAGTGGGTGTGTGTGTGTGTGTGTGTGTGTGCATGTGTGCGTGGGTTTGAAAGAGAGAGAGAGAGAGAGAGAGAGAGAGAGAGAGTGAGACAGAGCTGAGCTGAGGAGCTCTGATTAACGACACAGAGAAGGGGTCCCAGAGGGGCTGGGGGAAGAGCACAACTATAAGGCCAGCTGAGAGAGAGAGAGAGAGAGAGAGAGAGAGAGAGAGAGAGAGAGAGAGAGAGAGGTTGAAAGAGAGGGAGGGACAGAAAGAGACAAAGACAGGTAAAGGAACATGGGTGTGGGGGAAGGAGAAGGGATTCTTCCTTTATGTATTCCCATCATTTAAGATATTCCCTGACAGATGAATCATCACCAAATCATCATCATCATCATCATCATCATCATCATCACCATCTTCGACGACAAACGCATGAAGGAGCTCTTACCATGCCCCCCCCCCCTTCCTGCCCCCACCCTATCCTCTGTTACCTATAGACAACAGCGCACGCCCTTCAGATCACGTCTTCTCCATGGGCGTGGATGGAGCCTACAGTGTGGGGCTCGTGGCTCGTGTCCCGCGGGCCTGTCAGGGGGTGGGGGGGGTGGGGGGGGGGGTGCGTTGCCATGAGCACAGGCCATCACCTCACCCTGATTGCACATGAGAGTGGAGGTAATGGGAGTGTAATAGTGCCTTAAGTACCACTGCTCTCACTGACACTGCCTGTATAGCATTACCTCCTGGTCTGCCTGCGTGTGTGTGTGTGGGTGTGTGCGTGCATGGGTGTATCAAAACACTTGATGTGTGTGCATATCTTTCCGGCCTTGAAAGTGGGCGTTCATCCTCGCTGTGTTTCTGGATGAAATCGTCAGGGGAACAAACGTGTTTGGTTGTGTGTTTGTGTGTGTATATGCATGAGGCTGCTGCTACGAGAGGCTGAGGTCTGAGTGTGTTGTGTTTTCCCAGAGGGTTGTCTGAGGTGCAGCGATCAAAGAAGGAGATGGAGGTTAACTGACCAGCCCTCAGAACTTCCACAGCAGGACCGGAGGGACTCTCCCTCTCTGTTAGCCCAGGTACCCATCATCCTTCCCAATACACACACACACACACAATCAGTGGAGCAGTAAGTGCAGACAGGGCCAGTTTGAGTGACCCGGGGGGAGGGGGGGGATTTAAAAAAGATCTGCGAGGCCCAAACTTACTTTGTCACTTCACTCAAACTGCGCTAGCCTTTCACACCGTATCCATTACCTTGTATACGTTCACTGCAAAACATCAAATAGCCCTATCCTAACTCCTTCCTGACTCCCGGCTCTCAGAAAAAAAAAAAAAAGAAAAGTGCAGTCTACTGATATGGAAGTCCTGTATAGTGAGTGTAAGTAATATGGAGGCGATCCCAAGGGGGAAAACGGAGCGACTAGTCTCTCCGCTAGAAAGTTAGACTGTGTTTCCCCTGCAGCTCAAAGTGACTGCTACTCTCTCGCACTGCGTGACTTACAGAGCTGCCTAGAAGTTTGGCGTGAAAGTTTCACCCGTTCAGAAATATAGAAAAGAAATGTGTGCGCATTTTGCGGCGTGTGACTCATGCGATTGTCTATGTGTGTGCATGCACAAATCAGTTTGATATTGTGTGTGTGTGTGTGTGTGTGTGCGTGTGTGTGTGTGTGAAGAACAGGAGATAACCATCGCAGGCAGCTGCCATAGTGAGGAGAGACGTCTAGCACCAGTGGAATCTGAGGGGGAAGTTCACTTGTAAACAACATTGTACTTGTCTATTCCATCTATGTTTGATGCTATGTTTGTGTGTCGTAATCAAGGGGTCAACACTTTTCTATGAGTTGATGCAAGCTATGAGCATCGCCATTTCGCGATTTGATGCCAAAAGCAACTGTTTCCTATTGACTTCAATGTTAATCTCAAGCCGTTCAACTTTGTAAATCGGTTGTTGCCATAGGTTTTTTTCCCCACTATATATAAGATATAGTCTATAAAATAATGTCAGAGAAAGCACGACGTCAATAGTTGCCTTGAAGTTGTATATATCTTTTAAAAACGATAGTCTACATTCAGCCAATAAGAGACTCTGTGTCTTAGCAAACAATTTCAGAATGAATCGTGAATAAATTGTACCTTGGTAAGTGTTATAGTTGTATTATTACACAACACATGGATCACTGCTACTAGCCAAATGCTCTAACAGTACCGGTAGCTGTATAGCTGCAATGCTCGTCAAATGTATTAGATGTTGTATTATATCGTACTACTAGGTTGATAATATGTCCTCTTTTCCCCGGACATACTGTATGTTCTCTGAGGCATTAAAAATGTGTCCGGCCTGGATTTTCTAAATCGACAAAAATGTCCTGGATTTGGTTTGTGTGTGCATTATTGCATTGAAGTTTTCGTCACTCGGCCACTATTCATTTGACTGACTAATCACGATTACGGACTGTGAGAGGCAGCAATGCGAAGTTACGATGCCCAGTCTGCCTGAAATCAACAGAAGAGTTCACGCAGTATTATTTGATGTATTGTAACAAACATCACGCACTTCACAAGACGGAGCTGTCTCTGTCTTCTTACAGATCATTAGGGTTACAGATCGTTGTCATAGGTCACCTGGTGCAACTCCGAAACTACCGAGCTCCAATCCGACATACAGCCACCTTGCTCTGCCATCCAGCTCGCCCTGTGCAACTCTGGGGCTCCAGCGTGACTTTATCGAGCTTCAATCCGCCAATGAACTCCTCTCCTGGGCCAATCTGAGTTCCACATGCCCTCCCGGTAAACAGCATCTTACACAGGTATGCAGTAATACCAAAGATGCAATTTTGCTGATGTATTTGATGCAATATTAAGAGCCTGAATGCCAATTTGAAATGAAATGCTTATTTAGTCATCGTTACATTTGTACAGCTCGAAAATTAGTTTTCGACAGTGGCCAGGCATAGCAGTGGTTGTAAAGGCATTTGGGCTGAATACGAATATATTCAATCTGCAGTAGTAACACTGCTTCAGCTTCAACTTTTATTTTGACTGTTTGCACAAACTACCGGTGTTTATATCTGGCGCTGAGATTTATATAATGTAAAATGCGTCATAGCAGCCTGGCGCCATTTTGAAAGATAGTCAAAAACATTCAGCAACGATTGTCAATGGCCAAAGTGGGGTTGTTGCTTCTAGTTATAGTTCTGTGGTCGTAATGCTAACCCATACACACACACACACACACAAAATGCCACCTATTGCCACAACAGTGCCCTCTGCTATAAGCTACACCTACAAACCAGCAGAGGTCCAACATTGTCCCTAATGAAGACAAGAGAGGCTGGATAGGTGATAGCTAGTGGCTGCTGCTGGGTAATGTCTTTGTCAGGGCAACTTTGCTCTATCACCACCCTGATCACACACATACACTCGCGCACAAGCACACGCACACACGCGCACACACACACACACACACACACACACACACAGACTCAATCAGCACTCGCTCTGAGCTCGTCAGTCGCAGAGGAGCACATGTGGCCGGGGTATTCTAAACAAAGCTTTATAAAGAGCTCAACTGAGGCGGACCACTGTGACACTCAGGGTACTAATGAAGCCTGGAGACCACTAAACCACTGACAGACCAACGACCCTTCATGCCACATACACACACACGCACAAGTGCTGTCCACACGCACGAACGGATCATATAGGTTTTCCTTTTAGCACGCACATACAAACTTTGGCTATCACCATGACTGCTAGGAATACAATCTCACAGCGGTACTGTAAACACACATGCACGTATGCATCTACACACAAACACGCACACACGCACACACATACACACACCTTGTGCCTAAGGGCATCTGTCCACGGCCTAAGAGATCACAACTGTTGAGGAAAAACAGCTCATTTATCTCAGCGGAGGAACTAGCAGCGCACACCTACACAAACACGCACAGACACCACAGTACACAATGCATTGATCCTTTCCTTGCCCGTGGCTCTAATTGGTGTGTAGAAAATACTCCAGGATTTATTGGCCAGATTGTGGAATAACTTTCAAATATATGTTCAATATATGTGAGAGAACTGCTTGCTCACCCTGAATCAACAACAGATAGATTTGGTTGGTATCTTTTTTCTTTGTATAGAGATATCATTCCAAACATCATTCAAAAGTGTGGCAGAAATTCTTAAGCTGCTATGTTCAGCCCGATGCTGTAAATAGTTGTGTTTGAATTTGCTATAGTCCCAGTAGATACAACAGTTGGGTAAACCATCAATCCATTATGTGCATGTTCACTAATAATTCACACTTAAAATACTTGATGAGCAACCGCAGTATAACCCCACAAACACACACACACTCTCATAATTGCCAGCAAATGGGCGAGCGATGCTTCCATAAATGTCTCAGTATAGGTCTCGGGAATCTTTTCTCCATGCCGTTTGGGAGCGATTAGAGAGCCGCACACACATACACAGCGATATATTAGTAACTGTAGACGTCTGGGGACAAAGCGGCACTCTCTAAAACCTCTCCCTCCGCATTGACCTCCAGAACATTCACCGTTGGGATGGGGGAAACTCTCCATCTTCTTCCTGACTGTCTCAGGTCACTCCCCTATCGTACAGGTTCTCTCGCACTCATCATTGATACAGTGTACCTAATATACAGTATGTCTGTCTGTCTGTCTGTCGCCCTCACTGTCTATTTGTCTATGTGAATTGTCTCCTTCGTACATTTTTACTCCACAGATATAAAATATTCTACCCTATTTTACCTCATCTCTTTCACTTCAGCTCTCTCTTTTACATCCATCCTCTCTCTCTCTCTCTCTCTCTCTCCCCTCCCTCCTTGGCCCCAGGGACAGACTGCTGATAGACTGTGTACACCAGCTGCCTAGGGGCTATTTTTAAGGAGCATTTGTCCTTCTCTTTTACCCTGGAGACTGGCTCAACCCAACAACATCTCGGCCGCGTGCATGAGCGTGTGTGCGCGCGCACACACACGCACACACGCGCACGCGCAGCCATGCACAGACATTAACACATGCACTCATTAGTCCACGAGTGTGCAAGTCTCACACTCTATCCGACACACGCACACACGTACACACACACACACACACACACACACATGCACACTCTCTCCATCCAAGGGCATTCTGCAAATGTAGGGGCATCTTGTAGTACTGAAGCCCACTGCTTAACTGCACAGGACCCCAGTGGCTCCCTGGCTTGCCTCAGAGGGCTCATAAAGCTAGCCGCCTCCCAGGCACGTCTAATAGTCCCTCTTGTTCGACTGCGCTCTTACAATAGTTTTGTAAAACAATACGGTGAAGCACTGTTGCTGCGTATTGCGTCAGGCCACTCTCATCACTAAACCCCATAGCAGCCAATGGAGGCACTTGAATAATGCATACAGGAAGTATGAACACTTGGGTTCCGCAGAAATCCGGCATGCTGTAGTTCAACGGCGCAGCAGTCAGCTTAACTTGAGCCTGGCCTCTGAGACAACATTGTCCTACTTTGTAGAGATACAGGAAAAGAAGGCCAGCCAAAACTAGGTAGAAAAGGATTGATGGATGGGAAGAGACAAAGAAGGAATATATAGAAAGAGATGGAAAGCTTGTCAGTGAGACAAGGATGAGGAATGTCTTGCTTATTTGGAGCTCTAACAAATTATTTTAATATCCAGGATTAGCTTCAAAAATATGTATAAATGGACATCAGTATTTTACAAATTATGAAAAGTTGAAATATAAGTGTGTTAGCTTGCAACCCTTACTTTTCTACCACTTTTATCCGCTGCAATTTAAAGCAAATGTGATCTATGTAAAATTAATCCGCAAACAACTGCTCCAGCAACCTCGTTAAGACATTATTTACTTTCATCGTTAGCCAAGGAAGAGGACACTAAAAATCTGTCAGCAGCCTGAAATGCCTGCTGGAGTGCCTGAGCACTGTTTAATTGTGCCATTTATCAGCCAAAAAAAGCCTACACACTCATAAATAAACACAATGCCCCTGTAAAGGAATTATAAAAATGTCACTGCTAACACACAAGTAAGGCCAACATTGATGCATATTAAGCGTTTTAGTCACTGAAAGAGTAGAGGGGGAAAAATATGATGGTTAATTTGAGTCATTAAAATTGCATGAAGGTGTATTGCGCTTGGTTAGAGTGGGATGACACAGGTCTGGCAAAGCCAGACCTGTGCTCTGTACAGTAAGGTGGAAAGCACATTTTGGGTTTGCTCATGTGTGTGTGTGTGTGTGCGCGTGTGTGTGCGTGTATGTGCATGTGCGTGAGCATATGCACACGCACACCGCCCATGTGTATGCCTGCATGTATGTGTGTGATCATACGCTTGCCTCGTTTGAGAAAAGACAATGTTCTACATTCCACAGGGGAACAGAGTCATTACTGAAGCAGGAACCCCAGCCTGCAGGGCCAGTGTTCTGCATGCAGTGTGAATAGATGGAGCTGGCTTCTCCCAGGGACGTGCTATACAGCTCTCACTCTGCCATTACATCTGCCCTCCAGTTTAAACCTCCATCCCACCTTATTTCAGCCAAGGGAAATGGGGAAAGTTGACTAAAGCTTTAAAGGAAAACAGCTCTGGTGGAAACTTCCAGGCTAAATGATGTCCTCGCAGGTTCCAGTGCTATCAGTGCACACGGCAGTGCACGTGTCAAAAACAAAGTGAAAGTTTATTGTGTGTTTTTCAAGGCCCACAGAAAATGGATATCTTGTGAAGTGAGATGCAGATTGAGACTCCGTGGTTTTGAACGTCATGCCTTTCTTTTGGTCCAACTGTTCAGTGTTTTTACTCTGAAGCTCTCTGCTGCCCTCTGTTGGTGACTGAATCTCAAACACAGTGTCCACAAAGCAGGGGTGTACATATGGCAAATGTACAACCAGTCTTTGACTGGTTATGTCGTCTCCCTCTCTCTGCTTCTCTATTTTTGTTCCTGTCCCAATTGGTGCAAAGCAGAAGACGTAAGGCTGGGTTAATTTCCCTTGTCGCTGACACACACAGGTTATTAGCATGGCCCACAGGAAGTGATTGTTTCATCATAATAGCTAGCAATCAGAGGAAAGGTTTAATACGCCATGCTGTCACCTGTCTGTTTGCATCACGTCAGCTGATCCTCCTTTTTGTCTTTTTTTATTATTAATTCCATTTCCTCTCTCCCCCATATGTATCTGATCTCATTTTGTGTATTGTGTTTGATTTGGACTGCAGTTGTTGCAAAGTTGGTGCTGCGTATATTCGCAGATACCATTACCATTAATATTTTTTTTTGTTTGTTTTTTTTCTTCTCTCTTGTATTCTTAACCACTACATTAAGCATGACATATCTGGGTTGCTGTAACCACCAAACACAATGGATACCGCTACAGAGCTGCTTCTGCACTCCTAAGCAGGCAAAGTTAGCCCTTTCATAACCTCCATTTGTGCCGCTTTATAGACATTTGTACAGCTCCCTTTCATTCATCTGGATTCATTATTATTTTTGGTCACCTTTTTGTCTGGCACACTTTGCGCCAACAATACATATTTAGAATCTGGTGATATTTGCCCTAACAATTGTTTTCAATAGGACATTGTTAGAGACCTATACAAATAGTATGGCACAGCTATTTTGATTGACACTGCTGATGTGTGGAAAAAATATGAATATTTACAGTATTAGCATTAGTCATGGTAAAAATTCCAGTCACATCACATACATACACTTAAACCTCCCTTGATCTATAAACAGACTGAGAATGAGGGACCTTGATTGGCTGAGAGAATGATTGACAGCGGAACGACTGGAAGCTTTGAATGTGAAACTCAAAGGAAAGATGGGAAGCGTGTTTGTGTGGGTCCCATGGGGGGGAGCCAGGGTTTTACACACACACACACACACACACACACACACACACACGCAGACACACACATTGTGATGTTGCTCTACTTTGGGCTGTGCTCCACATGAAAGCGCCATTGCTTCCTGCTGTTTGAGATGGGCTGTGTGTAGCGCTGCAAAGGAACATGCAGGTCTGTGTACACGCAGACGGACAGGCCTGTGTGCACCTTCAGAGCAGGTGAGAGCAGATCCGTCTCACCCAGCAATCCAGGCATCTCCATGATTCTCTATCTCTCTCCCTCTCTCTCTCTCTCTCTCTCTCTCTCTCGCTCTCTCTCTCTCTCTCTCTCTCTCGCTCTCTCTCTCTCTCTCACACACTATTTATCTCTCTCTCTGTCCCTCTCTCTCTATCTCTCTCTCACTATTTCTCTCTGTCTATTGCATTTTTCTCTCTCACACGCTCATTCTCCCCCTCTCTTCCTCTCTTTCCTTCTTATTTGTCTTTTCATTTGTCTTTTCCCCCTTGTCTTCTTCGATTGTGTCCCGCAGGGGTCGAAAAAACGGATGGGTTTTTGTTTAGGTCTTTAGTTTATCTTTTGTTGTGTGATTTAAAACACAATGATGAGCCCTAAAATCAGTCACTGCCATGTGTCTTTCTGTCAGTCCACCACTGAGTCATCACTTTCTCAAAGTCTCTCTTCAAGATGGATGGTGAATCGTTATTACTATTGTTGTGTGCTACAAACTGCACATAAACAAATGTGAAAACACTATGCCCTTGACTATCTGTGCGCTGGAAGTGTAGTCTTAGCCAATTAACAATGTCTTCCACTAGGTCTACATTTGCGCGCTACACACACATGCACACACAAGCTCATGGGACTAAACCTCATTAAATTCTCTGAGTCTGAGACACTCTCTTTAATCAATCCTTTACTAAGGCCTGCACGCACATGGAGGAACGGTGACAATACAATGCGAACACATGCATTACAGAATGAGAGAGAGAGAGAGAGAGAGAGGACCAGGTCTCCCGGAGAGAAAAAACATGGTCATTTGCCAGGGTGATTCAACTCTAAAACACCCTAATTACATTGACAAAGCCACTTTGTTTTGGTGCAGGATAAAATGTGAATGATTTAGCATATTATTATTATTATCCATCTGAAATATTAACCATCCCCAGGGGACTTTATGTGCTCTTTTAAATATATGCAAATTATTTTATTTTGGTTTGGTTTGTTTCCAGTGACTTTTGTGAATTGTGTTTGGATAATTAAATGAGTGTGTGCAGATGTAAAATCGGCAGGAATGTCTGTCTACATGATGATGATTTCCTAGATTAGCATACAAATTATGAATGTTGCACTTTGACTGCTAATCTACTAACTTTTGTGTTTGCTTCAACCTTGACCTATTTGAAATATATTCTCGTCTTCCCTCACAGTCAAAATGTAAACACTGTCCTATGGTCTTCTAATGATAAGACTAATTTGATACCTTAATTCGAAACACTCATTTTTCTTGTGTCGGGCTTTAAATTAATATAGCCCGTCTATATCTCCCAGAAATATCAAATTGTTTTTATTCTCGTAGCTCTGTGGTGACTTTGCATGCTAAGCTTTGCCAGACTCATGGATAATGTGGGTGAAAATGCATAGCTTTGCAGCAAGCTAAAGGTACATTTGTGTCATGTCCAAGCTGGACTATTTGTTATGGGTGAGGTATTGGGCCTGGAACACTTAATGTTTAGAAACATAGCTTTTCTGTCTTACTTCACTGATTGCCTTGTGAATCACTGATGGGTTCCGCTTCGTACATAATCATTTCCCTAACACAGTATAATTTCATTCTATTACTCTAACAACAGCGCAAACAAATTGCCTGCCTAATTTATTGTGCCAATAATAGCAGAAACAGATGTGGTAATGGTAGGGTGGTTTCCAAGCTGACATGCATACATATGGACTGAAACAAGAATGAATATAATCGTTAAAATATATTTATGAATACCTAACCTCATGTAAAAGATATTTACGTGAAGCATTTTCTGTGTCCAAACAAGGGTAATTATGGTTTGGCCTCCTCTAGCAAACCCTGATTCCTGCACCCACATAGTTCCAGGTTTTTCCAATCCCTTTGGGTCCTCTTTCAACCCCCTTCACAACTTTTCCTCAGCTTTCTCATTGCTTATCTTGGTGATTTCCTGTGAGGAAGGTCAAGGCACAATAAAAGCCTATACTCTGTGTTTCCATGGACATATTGTTTTTACCAGTACAGAATCTCACTGTCCCTTTACAAACTGTTCCATTTGACCTCTAAATCTTTATACTCTGTCCCATTTCTCTCGCTGCCGCAGGTCCTTTTTGACACCTCTGGCGTGGTAATGGGCCAATCGGAGACACTGTCCTTGAGATTCTCTCTTTGGCTCATTTTCATTTTTCCCCCTCTCAGATTTATAACTACTGCTGCTTAAAGCTCCAGATGTTTAGCTCTGGTTTTTACTCTCTGTAATTGCTAATCCAATCTGGTTGTAAAGGAGCAGATGCTCTAAAGATTATGAGTGTACCTGTGTGTGTGTGTGTGTGTGTGTGTGCTCGCGCACATGTGTATGCGTGTCTGTGTGCTTGCATGCAAGTTCCACATGTGTGTATGCATGTTTTCGTGTGTTTGGGTGTTTCTGCCTTATGTGTTTCAATGTTCATTGCTTCTTCAAAGCAACTGGATTGACTCTAACACCTTGAGCTGTAAACATAAGCATTCACAATTACCTGAACGTAAGAAACAGAAGTTTTTACTTGCACAGCCTCACAAATTGACGTTCCATTACTGTATACATTAAATAGCTGTCACCCTCAAATAATCAAAGCAGAGGTTTGTTAGTTTAGCGGTAATGACCGTCAAAACTGTGGTGGGAGTGTCTCTCATCACTCCCCTTCTCTCTTCTCACCAGGGAAAGTGGCAGTGTAGTCCAGCTCAGAGAGAAAAATAAACAGTCTGGTTGTCCGCAGGAATGTGAATGCTACTTTGGTCCCATTAGGAGCATCTGTGTGTGTGGTTGGAGATCACAGCGGGCTGTCTGTGAGACTTTGAACATTTGACAAGCGGCCTCATTGTTTTAGCATACTGAATACCTATCTGCCATGCTAGATAGGCTATACGCCTTCACACACACACACACAATTACAGTGGACATGCCATATGTCACACAGACAGGGGTCAGATACTATGTGATGTGTATGAGGGTTATATCACTTCGGGGAATAGGACTAAAGACCTTACCGTGTCTGCAAGAGGGCCAACAATAACAGCCTGAAATATAACAGCAGCGGAAGAGCCTTCACACTGACTTGCTGGGCCCCATGAGTGACTCCACATTTAAGAACCTTTTCAGTGGGCACAGAATGGGGCAGGATTGTAAATCCATAGCTAATGTGCAAAACAATGAACATTGTTTTCTAATGACATTGTAAAACAGGAAGAAAAATACATTGTGTGAGTGCTGATTAAAAGCACATGATGGTGGGGAAAGGATTATGGTCGAGTTGTAAATGTGAAGTTCTTTCTTCTCCTGCTGGACGCGTTGCCAAGTTGAGATGATATTCCGACCACGTTTGTCATGGGAACTTCAGTCATGTAAACACACAGGCTCGAGCCCCCAGCAGTCTAATGTGCACGCGCAAGCACAGCCATGCATGCACATATGCAAAACACTTACATTGTGCACTACAGTTGCAACTTAACTTAAAAAGTTAGAGTGCCATCTAGTGTTAATTGCGATACATTCTTTACATGTAATGTTTCATTTTTCCTAATCAAATCTCTGTTGCAAATACTATTGCTAGAAATTCTGTATCAGTACTGTTTGCTTATTGCTGATGTATGCTTATTAATGAATATTGAAATGGATAATGTTTTGCCACTCATTCCTTGCTGGCAAGAGCTGAAAGTCCACAATTTACATTGTACAAATAATCCACAGTTGTATGCTGCAATGTATCATCTATTAAATTATATTAAATGAAATATATATGATATATGATTATTATAATATATGATTTTTGACACTTTCATATCTTTAGACTTTTCAAATGTTCTGAATATAAATAGCCCCCTCCCTCTCTCTCTGTCTCTCTGTGTCACTGTGTCTTACACACATACTAAAGTTGCAGACATCATTACATACATCATTGTACAGAATTCTGAGTTTTAAGAACATAGGGGTTTCAATCAAAACTTTGATTGAATGCTCTGCTATCCTCAGCACTTACACACTTGCAAATACACACACATTGTTGACGGAGAGTGTCTTGAGCAACATCATTTCCCACTTAGGCCCCTCCCAGAGGACCGTGCCATTCTTAATGCGTGGCAGATAGGTTGATAGCTCTGGTTTCTGTCGAGAAGTGCATGTCAATCTACAGCTCGCATCAACGTCACTGAGGCAAAGTGTTTCTGAAAGATCTTTTTAATGAGTGCCTCCATCCTCTTCCAGCCCCAAAACAAACACAAACACACATGCATGCACACATACACACCAGCGCAGACAGAGAGAGAGAGAGAGAGAGAGAGAGAGAGAGAGAGAGAGAGAGAGAGAGAGAGAGAGAGAGAGAGAGAGA
>JAODTR010000002.1:3180733-3196453 GCA_025399935.1 Amblyopsis rosae | reverse complement strand
ACAGAGAGAGAGAGAGAGAGAGAGAGAGAGAGAGAGAGAGAGAGAGAGAGAGAGAGAGAGAGAGAGAGACATTTCCATCTTAGCAATCACTTCTCCCAGAGTTCTCTTCTTCGGACGTGTAACAGTAATTGAGGGTGCTCCCTTGGGTGCAGTGCATTCTGGGCTGTTAAGTGCTGTTTCTTCTTGTTGTTTTTTATCTTTTCTTAAATGGGATGTATTTTGGCTATTGTGTTGTTTTTCATCTTTCTTATAGATGTCTAAGCTATGCATGGGCCATATGTACACGTATCATTAGAGCATAGACCCTAATGGATTTAGGGCATCTGAGGGCTTTTCTTGCCTTTTGTGATATCAACACGAGCGAACCCACAGCCAGGAAAACTAGAAGATTGCAATCATTTAGGCTAAATCATCTTTTTCTCTTTTTACACAATTACAAAAACTACCCAACCATTTTCATATTAAGTTATGAATATATGCAAAATGCTATAGGCCTACTCACATCATTTTGTGTCAAGTTCTGCAACCCTGATGTATAGCCCTACAGTGTAGTCATTAAGTATGACTTGAGCACACCCTGTGACCTTTGTGTGTGTTGATGATCCGTCCAGAAGAGGGAGTGATTGATCTGGATTGACACAAACAGCCAGCGCCTGTCACATGCGGTCACATGACATCACTCTGGCACTGTAGCATGTCTGAATACCAGATGAGAAAACACTTGAGAGGGGGCAGTGACCTAATGGTAGGATAATAGTAGTAGGTAGGCTATGGCATTTAAACATTTTGCAAAAGGATACGAAGGCCAACATGTTTGGGCAACAGTGAACATTTTTGACTACAGCAAATAATGCTATAGGCCATTATGGTTAAGCTTTTGACAATAGGCCACAAACAGACCATGCTTCATTCTGACTGGATCTACAGGTCTAAAAAAAGTGTATGCCTTTCTATGATGAGTTTTATGAAAGAGCTCTATTTGTTCAAGTACATTATATAATCTGCAGTAGACTAACATTGGTAACACCTGGTTAGGCTATATGCTATGGTTTGTGTGATATTGTCATGCAATTATTCATAAACTACAGTTTTATATATGGGGAAATTACATTTCCTACTACATACGTAGGTTTCCTATCGATGACGTTGACATAGCATTTCCCATAGTAACCTGTTCTTAGCGCGTGTGCGCACTGCGCCTCCTGTCTTTAGTTATAGTTTACTTTATAGCTCAAGGTTTGGTTTTGGTGTTTGTCTGGGATAAGGGTTGCTGAGGCGGAAAGCCCCTTTGCACTGAGCCAAGATGCTGAATATGTGGAAGGTCAGGGAACTGGTTGATAAAGCGTGAGTATTGTCGAAATGTCCTATAATCCATTAAGTGTTGTTTGCGGCTCGGGTGTACCTGTTTGAAAGAGACACGTACCCAAAAGTTTGACGTCACATTATGAAGTTACAGTAGCTAGCCCGTGTGCTACGAGATAGCTATATAGTTGACTTCAAAAACACTAATTCCACACCGATTGTGTAATTTTAGCGAACATCTTTTCAATGAGGCGTCAATTGTTAATCGTTCAACTTCTTATTTGACTTTCAACGACATGGTAAGCTAGTTACTGGACTAACAGCTAGTTTACCTAGCTTGCTAGCTCAGTACTTAGCTAACTTCGGTTGCTAGCTAGGCTAGTTTGACAGCTCAGTTGCTGTGGCGAAATTGTAATCTCAGCCCACAGTGTATAACACTTATGGTGTATTATATGTAATCGGACAATTTAGTCATAAAAGCATCCATAGCAAGTACGAGTTCTGTACACGATGTTATTAAAACATTAGTGTGATGTACCGTACTGTCTGCACTGTTATTATCGCCATTGTCTGATGGTCTCTATCGTTATTAACTTATTACCGATATACTGGGGTATATTACAATACAGATGACACTCTTGCCTACAATGGTAGTTTGCAAATCAGCTTCCGCTGTTACCTTTGCTTAGAGGAAAACAACAATTGCAGTAAATTGTTGGGGTGCAGCAGGCAATATTTTTACCACCTGCACTGAAAAATCATGGCGAATACAATTAAGTGCCGTACTGTACTGAGCCTACTACTGACTATCCTGATTTCACTGTAGGCATTTGTCAAAAGTCACTACCAGTTACTACACATCTTCAAAACCTGGCTATTGTATGATTTACATTTTATTCTTAATTGGATTGAGAGACACACTTTATCTTTTGCAGTGCAGTTGTCACACTTTTGCATTGCCTATCTATATTTAGTTTGTATTTAGTTTGTTTTAGTTTATTCTTGATTAACAGTGAAACGTCTGATCATACCCAGCAATATAGTTCAGTACTGTATGTCACATTGTTACAAACAAAACCGGTAAATATCTTCAATAAGATGGGGGCTTAAATAGACCCGTAGAGAAGCACACATGAATCCAAGCAATGAATGACATTCAATAACCCTAGGCTGTTAACGAAGTACAGGTTATTTAGATGTTCATTTATTAGATGCACTAGTAAGCAAACAACATTCTGTTAGAAAGATGACAGCAGCATGTTAACTGGGCTAACACATCTAGCCGATACATGTTATAACATTTTACACAAAATACATTACCTATTAACGTATCATTCAATTCTGAGAGAGCAGAGATAATGTTTTTTTTCCCCTCTTTAAATAAGGGATAGCGATATAAAGGGATTGTCAATACAAAAGGGTTTGGTCATATCACCCACACTTAAATATGTAATTTGTCGTCAACCTCAGGTTGAATAAAATGACAGTCGTTTAGTAATGAACATGTGCTCTGTACAGCTGCTCTTGTTAGTACTTTGCATAGTGAAATAAAACTGCTAATATGGGAACAGGCCATGTGTACAGTGTTGTACCTCTTGTCCTATCAGGGTTTCCAGGTTACTTTTCACTTGTGAGTCAGTGTGACAGACTCTGCGTCTTTGCTGTAAGGCCATGGTAATGATATTAAACAATGCCCCATGTCTAGTTTAACGGCTGGTTTGGCAGGCTCAGGCAACAGCAGGTTCTCCAATGTGTCTCCAAGAATGCATTCCTTCTAAATGCCCCCCTAGTGTGACCTTGTTCAGCGTGGGTAGGGGGAGAAATAAGGAATTAGCACATACTTTCTATAATAATAATAATAATAATGCAGAGGAAGCTTCTGCCTTGTGATTTTTATTTATAATTTGTTTTTACTTATTTACACTGCTACACCTTCAACAACTTGTGGTACTTACCCTGTTTTATTGCATTTACAAGACAGCAGAAATAAATCATACTTTGTTACTCTATCAAAAGGCTAAGGTTATTTTTAATCTGTGAGTGCCACTGACCTAACACCTAGCAGTACCAAAGAAACAAACATTTGTCATGGTGTGTCACAGCTCAGTTGCTTTATGGTTTCCGTTTGACTAGGCAGATATCTACAGTATGATAGCATCATAGCAGTTGCAACTTAGGTAGATATTAGGTAACATCACTCATATCACAATATCTTTACATACTTTAAAAAGAGCACCTCTCAAAGGGGAATTTGAACATTATCCTCACTCAAACAATGGCATAAAGACATTATGCTGAACATTGTGTCAAAACTATGCATGTAAAATGGATGATGTTGATGATAATGCCTACAGTATCTTAAATAAAAACTGCATGTCGGGACCATGTCACTCTGTTCAACTTCAACTGCCAAATGTAGCCACCCATCATTGCTATGCTTTCAGGCCACATGTTGCTGCTGATGTTGCAGTGGTGGTGAAGTTGTGTCAAATACACATTTTTGCTTTCCCCTGTTGTATCTTCATATTTTATCCACTTGAATACATCTATCATATGTGATTCCACAGATCACACATGTGGTATCACATTTGTGATACCACAATATGGCCGGTTATATAGCTGCAGTATGACCAGTTACATATTGTGTAACTACACAATATGTAAGCCAGTTACAATATGGCTGTAACTGGTTTACATTACAGCCATATAAACCAGAAACTAGTTTGTTGGTTCTCAAATTGGCACAAGAGAGTACCCAGAGAGGTTGAAAAGGGCTTTTAGTGTCACAGGAAAATATCTTTGTGCTTAATGCAATGCTTTGTGTTGACGTTGTGTGTTTGTTGTGTAAGTACTCTTGCCTTTTTCCACAGGCTACAAAACTAGTCAGCCTTGTTGAGCCCGTTGAACATTCTATTGACTTTGAGTGAGCAAAGTTTTTACTTTTTAAGTAAAAACCGCTTGTTACGTCTAGCTGCTGATCTTGCTTGCAGTTGATCTCTCATGCAAGTTAAACAGTTTTGCGACTGTGTGGTTGTTAGCTTCGTTGTGTTTCTAATGCCATTGCATTCAGTAGCATGGACACACCTACAGTTTGTTTCATTGTGTTTTTTTGATGCAGGTGCATAGGTGGGTGTGGCTGGTCAAGAGAGTTCCTATCCTCCCTATTTGACTCAATTTAGGCCCTCTGACTGGTTTTGCACATGACTGGTTGTTATTCCTGATAATTTGGGTATTTTTCATGTGCCTGTTTAAACAAAGATTTTTGACATGCTTTGTAAATTGTAAGCATCTATTTGTTGCTCTGTCACTGTGTAGAACCAATGTAGTGATGAACTACTCTGAGGTGGAGTCTAAAGTAAGGGAGGCCACCAATGACGACCCATGGGGACCCTCGGGACAGCTAATGGCAGAGATTTCGCGGTATGGATGCCAAACATGCCATGCTGTATTTGCTTCATAGTGTTGTAGTTGTGAGGTGCTATAATGCTGCAAAAATCATTGCCGACGTAGGCATTAATGTTTTCTGAACGGTTATATGCACATGCAACACAGGCATTCTACTATTACTCAAAATATGTTACAATTGCAGATCTTAGGTATTCCAAATATGAAATGTTGAATTATTATTATTATTATTATTATTATTATTATTATTGGCCTAATAGTGGAATACCCATGCATGTAAAGTCTGATCTAAAGGTTTTGTATAAGGTAGCTTGTTTAAAATAATTTATTTTAAGGTTATTATAGAGCAATTACAAATATGTCATTGTTTCACATTGTCCTGACAAATCCTTTATGTAATCTGTCACCAGAGCCACATACATGTATGAACAGTTCCCAGAAGTCATGAACATGCTGTGGACGCGCATGCTGAGAGAAAACAAAAAGAACTGGAGGAGAGTCTACAAGGTTTGCTCCAGCTGCAACACATATTCATCTCATGACTCCAAACAAAGCCAATGGATGCTATTAACAGTTGATATTACAGACGGCTATTAACAGTTGATATTGAGAAGTTCACTGTAGGTGGCAGGAAAGGGAGATGTTTACTTGCCAACACTTCCCCTCTGTCTTTCGATTTCCTGTATATTGAACCCAGAAGCTTGCGAGAGAACTACAGTATGTAATGTGGTGAGAGATTCTGGGTTTCTCAGATCACCCTCACCCATGTTGACAAGCACACTGCTACATCACTGTCGTGAGGCAGGACTAAGCATGACACGCAGGCAGCACAGGACTTGTCAAAATTGTTGACTAAGGCTATCTCAGCAGTTGTTGTCTCGCCTCTCCTCAGTCCCTGCTGTTGCTGGCCCACCTGATCAGGAATGGATCAGAGAGGGTTGTCACCAGTACCAGAGAGCATCTCTATGACCTGAGGTCTTTAGAGAGCTACCACCTTATAGGCAAGTACCTAGCTCCGGTTGACACTCGCACTCGTTCCTCCTCCAAGGTTCTTGGACTTTGGCGTTGAAGGGAAAGAATCACGTGACGTATCCGCTTCTTGGCTTTGTGTTTTTTTTTTTCCAATTTGAAGGGCCGCACTGCAGTGTGTTTTCAAATGTATGATTTCTCTGCAACAGTCACTGCAGGGTGGGTTGCAATGTGTTTGTGCTTACGTTGTGTTGCTATAAACGTCAGTATGGGCCCAGAATACCTACACCTAATTTGACCTCTCTGCTCCATGGCCGTTGGCCATCTACCAGATCCCATTTGAATACAACATTAAGTGGCTGGTTTATCTTTCTCCTCCCCATTTAGTTTCAATGGTGTCTGTCTCTAGCCTGTGATTTGTTAAGGGCTGAGACTGAGCTGCATTGAAATGCACCGAACCGTGTGTTGACGTCCTCATTCCCTTGTTGCTTCTCTTCTCTCTGCCCCTAGACGAAAACGGTAAGGATCAGGGCATAAATGTGCGACAGAAGGTGAAGGAGCTGGTGGACTTTGTTCAGGACGATGAGAGGTTGAGAGAGGAGAGAAAAAAGGCCAAGAAGAACAAAGACAAGTACATTGGCGTCTCCTCTGACAGCATGGGAGGCTACAGAAGCTACCGTATGTTATTTAAAATATGTTACAGAAGATAAGCTGTAGCTGCTTACCAGTTTCCCCAACAGACGTTTTTTTTATTTTTTTTGCAATCTGTTGCCGGGTAGAAACCGCTGTTTCGTTTCTTTATTTAAATCCAGCCCACCAGATTTTCCCCCCTCCATTCCCCTTTGCCCCTGTGGCCGTCTATTTACTTCCTCCTCTCCTCCCAGCTGGTGATAGGTACGATTCCAACGAAAACCGGGGGAAGTGGGACGACGACTGGGACAAGAGCAAAGGCCAGTTCCCATTCAGCGAGAAGCTGGGAGAAATCAGCGACAAAATAGGCAGCACCATAGACGACACCATCAACAAGTTCAGGAAGAACAGGGATGACTCGCCAGAAAGATTCAGGTAGGAGAGCTGCTGGAGATGGTTTGAAACACAAGACTCTGCAGGCCCCTTCACGGTATGCAGCGTGCTGGATTTAGCCACAAGCCCTACACTATTTTCAAGGCAAATCAAAACAAACTCTCTCAGAAGGTCTGGCCCGCATATTGAAACATATTGCGAAGCCATGCGTTGTTGTTGTTGAGTGGTGTTCACCACTTTATGCTCCTATTTATTTACGGAGCCAGGCCTGTGTGACAGTACCAGGACATTTTTTCATCACGCACAAAGAACAGTAAGATGGCAAAATGAGAGGAGATATTCGTTGAATTCTGTGTATTAGCTTACAATTAGCAATTAACAGCCTGCCTCGGGAAATGAAGCTAATAACAATATCAGCATTTTTTATGACCGTATATGTGGGTGCTTGTTCCACTGTAATAAATCATTATTGCGAGAGACCCTTCAGATCCTTGTGTTTCTTCCAGTCCTCCGCACTGTTACAGCATGACCCCTGACCCCCTCCCTGTCACCACAGCGACAACGAGGAGGAGCGGGGCCGCACGCCGCGTAGCGGAGGCCAGGCGGCCGGCAGGGAGTTCAAAGACGAAGAGGAGACGGTGACCACTCACAGCGTTCACATCGTCCAGGCAATGGAAACCACAGCCACGCGAAAGAGAGGCGGGGTGCCGTCCAAGAAGGTGGACTTGGGGGCCGCGGCCCACTACACGGGAGGCAGGAGCCCAGACACCGCCGCCAAACAGGTAGTGTGTGTTAATGTTAATGTGTTAATGTGTGAGTGTGAAGTGTTTCCTGGTAACTGGCTCCTCCCTCTTCCAGCCCCAGCCAGTAGCAACACCTCAGGCCTCCAGCAGTGGTCTGACTGACCTATTTATGGTGGATACAGGCCCCAGCCAGCCTGCTAACACAGGTAACATGCATCCTACTCAAACACTAAGGTTTTTTTTTTTTTTTGTTTTTTTTTTTAAACAACGTGAGCTACTACGATCATAATATAGATGTTACTAGTTGGCTTGTATTCTCTTCAGTTTCACAAAGCAAGCTCTACATGACGTCACTCAGTAGCATTTGTTATGGAATGTGTGACTTTAGCAAGTGGACTTTGTACAAGATTCCGTTACTGGCATATGTTTACAGTCGCTGTGTTGAAACTAGCATGCAGTGTGCGGTAGCTACAGCGAGCTGGTGCTACAGTGTGTCGCAGCTCGGGGACAGCGAAGAGGAGGGAGTTTGATATATGGCAGCTAAGTGCACCAGATGTTTAGTGCAGCGGTCCCTGGTGACTGGGGAGGGCAGACTGAGCAGATGTTTGGTCTCCTCCAGCCATCCACTGCCACCCCCCCTACGCTGAAGGAGCATTAACTGCAGAACACCTGGAACCTGCTTGCTTAAATGACACATGCCACATCTCTCTCTCTCTTATTGTCTCGCTGTTGTGCTCTTCCACTGCAGACCTGATCGGTGGATTTACTGACTTCTCCTCACCTACTGCTTCCACCAGCATATCCTCAGGACCCGGTTGGTTTCAAGTGTTTTTTTTGTGTTGTTTTTTTGTTATGCTTTTCAGTGCTTGCGTGTGTGTGTGTGTGTGTGTGCACGTGTGCAGTGTGCCCTGCTGCTAGAATATTCACGGGATTGCGGGGAGGCAGGCCTGGCCATATGGAGCCTGCTACCTGCTCTGCATAACAAGAACAGACACCCATCAACTCTGGTTATGGATGACAGAGGGAGAAGTTGGTGGGGGTGGGACAATCTGTGACCGGGGCAAGAAGGGCAGACCTGATCAAACTTTAAACCACAGCTTGTCTCTGGAAATGCACAGGATAAATCCCCATTCAAGTGTATCCAACATGATCATTAATACTTTTCTCTGAATTTGGTCTGGTGGACTGAAACTAATGTTACTTAGCTACGGCTTCTATATAAATTCCAGCTACTACATCATACATTTGCTCTACTGTTCACGTGAATCGTTGATGCCTTCACCTAACCGGCTCCTCTCACCTCCAGCTCCAGCCTCTGCTGGCAATGTTGACTTTGGGGACTGGAACGCCTTCCCCGGCGGACAGATGCCCCCCTCCCCTCAGCCCGTGGTCACCAGTGGGAACAACCTTTTCGGAGCCATGGCGCCCGTCCCCGCCCCCGCACCTGTCTCCGCCCCTCCCTCGTCGGACCTGTTTGACCTGATGGCACCAACACAGTCCATCACCGCCTCCCAGAGCCTCAACTTCAGCATGAGCAGTATGCAGAGCATGACCAGCACAGGCCTGCCACTGTCCATGTCCCAGGTATGGCAGGGGCAACACGTCTTGGTAATGCTTCACGTCACTCTACAGAGCAGGGGCCCTCAACCCTGCTCCCGGGGTTCTACTGTATGGTTCAGATGTCTCCCTGCTCTAAGGCTAGAACTGCACCAAGGCATGGGATGGCGACTAGCACTTTAATTAGCATTTGAGTCATCACGATTCGTGCATGTTGCACGCACGAGCGCATGCGCGAGCGAGGACGAGCTTTCAGATACCTTCGGAGTCTGCGCGGACACACGAGAAAACAGGAATGTGGAGGTTGCGGGACTGTTATGAAAGCTAGTAAACAGCCTAGTGCTTGCGTTATAAAATCCAGTCTGTGCCTTTTGTTAATTCAAAAGTAGGGTAAAAGAAAAAGATAAGACCAATGATTGGTAGGAAACGGAACAGGCGAGCAACACGGCGCATATCCATACTACATTTGCCGTGATCTGGAGGCTGAATCAGTTGACGCAAGCCTCTCTACCTTGACCAACACTGCAGTAAATGACACAGAGATGCACTCTGCAGATTCATGACAGACATCAGTGCAGTGGGTAAAAAGATACAGTAGACCTGCATACTAGCATTGAGCCTATTATTCACTCACTGTCCAGTACAGTATGTTGAAATGCAAGTAGTAATGGTTTACTGTTTTGAACTGCTGGAAAAAATGAATGTTGCCAATGTTATTGGTTTTTGTATTTTTATAGTAATATGACTGCAAGAGAGTCTGATTGGCTCTTACAATACCTACCTTGGGTTTACCTGCACTTGCTTGCTCTTTGATGCCCTTTATAAGGAATTTAGAACAAGTACGTTTTTTTAAAACGGTTCAGATGCTGTAGCAATTACATTTTAATTCAAAATTAGGTTATAGCCCTAGATAAAATTGTGTTGAATACACACAAACTTTATATAAATTTACAATGTAATTGCTATATTTGCAAGGCTTTCACACACTTTTTATGTTGTGTTTTGGGCAGGGTTTTTCCATATACAGTATTAACATGCGTTATACTTGAGCAGACTTGCTGTTTAACATAAAATTTGAATAACAGCTTTCAAACTGAGTTGTACAGCATTGTGTTTGTTTTTTAGTTAAAAGCATGAAACTGATAGAAATGCGCTCGCGCACACACACTGCAACCTGTAGTCTCTCTGGAGGAATGTGGTGCGGGAACCATCCCATGTATCACTCTGCCTCCCATTGGCCAGGTTTTATGTGTTCAACCACTAAGGCCTGGATTTGTAGACTAGGTCATTAGAAGCAGCATGGCAGCCACCTACTCAACACTGGCAAGTTTTCATGAACACAGTATTCAGATTTGTGAACTTATTCTGAAAATGACAATATTCCTGCTAAGCTGTTTATTTAACATTAATATTTCACTAATATGTTAGTTTACATGCAGCTGAGTTATTATACGTGGTAAAGATATGCCCTTTAAATAACTTACTTGGCCTACAAAGGCATTTCCATACTTTCCAAACTGCGTTAATGCTTTAATATATTGGAAAATAGAACAGTTGGAACCACTTGTGCTATTTTGCGTATGTGCAATAAAATAGGATATTTATCATTCCGAATCTGCTGTATCCAGTACATGCTCCTAAAACCCGAATAATATCGGCATATCCCAGGTGTCTTAATCAGAACATGCTAAATTCAGAAAAAGGCCAAATTCGGAATATCCAAACGGAATATGCCGTTTACATGACGGCTATCAAATTCAGAATATTGCCATAGTCGGAATGCTAGTGTGCATGTAAACATAGCTATTGGTACTGCCTGTGTGTGCATGCGTGCGTGCGTGCAGTGGAGACAGTGTGGTTAACATCCAGCCTCTCCAGAAGTTCTGCTCCCCCAGAGACCACCCACACCTCCAGAATGAAAGAATAGGGTTTGTGGCAGAAATGTCATTTAAAATCAAAGGGCATCACCCTTGTACAAAGCCAGTATTTGCATCTTAACATGTTGTTGACCTACCTAAAGAAAAAACATTCTGTATCTGTGAGCACAAGCCCATCGTCTCTGTTTGTTGTTTTTTTTTATTCAGTTTATTCAGTTCAGGATTAGCAGTATTATTTCCTCAATGCGGGCAGCATGTAGCTTCTCTTTTTGTATATTATTATATATTATTAGCTTCCAAATCAAGCATCATGTTACCTCCTGTTAACTTCTCTGTTTTAATTAAGTCTTGTTTGTGTCTCTCTTTATTCTTGCAGCCCCTCCCTAGCATGGGGGGTTCTCTACAGCCTCAGCCAATGCAGCCCATGCAACAGGGAGTGTCTGGAGTCAAGTCTGGCCTGCCCTCGACCTGGTCAGACCACTCGGTCAACATTAGCCTGGACTTCCTAGGCCCGGGCATGCATGCCCCAAAACCCAGTCAGCCCAGCCTCAACACCTTGCAGCAAGGTGACAACCAGACCAGCCCCCGCCCCGCCACACAGGCCAACAACAGGGTACCAAATATGGAACCTGTTTGATTATAATTACGTTTCTCCTTGTTATTTCCAGGCCACCAACTGCCCACCCACATGCTCTCCCAGGGATTTGCAGGCATGAGCCTCGGACCTACGCCAGTCAGATCACCTGTAAATTCCATGATGCACCCTGGCATGGGTATGGCCCCCAACCAGGGCATGATGGGCATGAACATGGGTGTGCCACAGGCAGGTATGGGCATGGGCATGGGCATGGGCATTGGCATGGGAATGAGCCCTGCCATGGTCCAACAGCCCAAACAGGATGCCTTTGCTGACTTCGGCAACTTCGGCAAGTAATGAAGAGCCGGCGTTTTGGAGGAGCAGTGTCGATAACTCTTTCTCTTCGTCCGTTAGTGAAGGATTGTTACGAGCTACAAACAAAGTGTACTTGAATAATGTCATGTCAATACCAACACCCTGCGATCTCTGTTTGCTTCTTTTTTTTTATTATATATATATATATATATATATATATATACACACACAATACAGTTTAGACATGTGAATATGTCTGTTTCATCGGTTGGAACCAATGACCTCTGGTGTAGATTGCTGTTCAGGCACACGATCTACAGTGTGTGTGGTGCTGGGTTGTTTTGGTGGACGAGAGGAAGGGTGTGGAGGACACTTCTGCCACCAGAACGTTGCTGGGGAAGGACAATGCTTTATAACCTCAATCAAATAAAATCACCAGATTAGCAAAAAAAAAAGCTATGTTTTATCTATAACTATGTAAATCTATTGATATGTTTGGTTAACCAGATCAGCAATCTTAACTTTCTAATGCATTGTAAAGAATGTCAAGTTACCTCTGTCTTGTCCTTGCTCTTCCCATGACTTGTAAATAGACTGCCTTGTGCTCACACCAATGTCTTATGGTGTACTTGGGTGAGAGATAATTGGGGGTATGAAGAGATGTTATGCAGACTAAGTCTGATGTCATTCGGCATTATTGCAGTGTACAATGCCAGTTTCTTTGATCCTGTATCTTTGTACTAAAAGTGCCCACACTTCCAATGTGGCCTCTCAATGAGTATGTTGAATGAGCATTTGGATGGAAACCTGATACAGACCTTCTCATACTTGATTTGAGAATGTGCGCCTTGTGGCTTTTTTTTTTTAAATGATTTTTCAGTATGGATATAATCAGTTTGTATTCAAGATAATCGCTAGGTACCAGTAGTAACAGGTTGTGGGATCATTACAACAGTGTAAGTATTTTGCCTTTTTTCAATTAACCTCTTTACAGAACATGTGAGAGTGACTACAGTAGAAGTGTGCCACATTGCTGTGTATAACCATGTTCATACAGATGTGTATCCTGAGCCAGATGTAGCTGTCCACACACTGGACTGAGTATGAGCTCTATAGTTATATTTTTAAATATTCCCTGTTTTGTGTTGTATCCACGCACATGCTGTATGTACCTTTCTGCTCAGACCGCTGATTACTTCGCTAAACCAAAAACACCAAGGGCCTAAATCTAGCTCATGTCAATCCAGTACTCGAGTGGACTATATGGTGATGATATGCATGTATCTGTCTCGTGTCTGTCTGAAGAGAGATTTGAAAGTGCATCCCAGTAATGACTGCCTTCTCCCAAACATAGTTATCTAATGGTATGCATGCATAACAAAGCAATCTGGCAGACTATGCTGCGCGGACTTGACAGTTATCATTCCAAGTCTTGCACTTCCCCAGTCTGTTACTTGTAGCGGACAATTATTTGAGAGGAAGCACCACATGTAGTTTGTTTACAAACTGCATGCTTCTATGGCAATTGGCTGTGGAGTACCATAGCCACTGAATTATCCAGTTCTTGCCTAATCTGCCTCTGTAATGTACAGAATCAAGTGCCTGCTGGAGTTTACCTTCAAGTTCTGACACTGATGCACTCATCGGTGCATCAGTCATAGAATTATTAGAATCTGAGCGATTTGATATAAACGGCTGTGAGCTGAGTGGCATTCCAGGTATGTCAATGTGCAGATCAAGAATTCACTGACCACAGGCAGGGGCCGCCCCAAGTGGATTACAGTTGTGCTGTCCAACTCACATGTAAAAGCCTTGTATGTTACCTGTTTAAATGACCAAAATCTATCTACTGTTCTGTGAGATGGATCATTACTGAAAACACTATTTTATGCAAATGGTAAAACATTGTTTTGAAAAGAAAATGTTTTCCATTCTCCCCCTTTGATTACATATGAAGTTCCTTTTTTGATTACATTTGAAGTTCATTTTATCTACGACATTAAACAGTTGATTGAAATTTGCTAATGGCGTGTGTTATCTGGTTTGCTATGTCATTAGCTTGTTTCAAAATAGCTTCAATCAGCAAATGTCAATAGGCCCATAGTCCACATATTTAGTTATTTACTTCTTTCTTGGTGCAAGGAGAATAGTAATTGGAAGACTTTTGAAAGTGCATGCTAGTAATTTGTCAATCTTCACATCCTGATAAGAAAAAAATAGTAAGCTACAAAACTGCAGAAAGATTTGCTGATGAGAATGTTAGACCACATCCATGTCTCAGCCTACAAGCGCATTGCAGAGGTGTAGATGACATGATTCTGAAGAGATAATGTACCTTTTAATTAAGCTGCCAATCAAATTAAACAATGTTCCAGCTACCTGAAGGCCATGACCTACAGTATCAAGAGCCTGTTTTGATGGTTATTAACACCACTTAATACAGTATTGATTAAACATTCACAAAATGTATGTTGAAGCATTACTTGCATGGTGTGGCTTTGCAGTTTAACATTAACTGACTAAATTGTCAATTTAATCACAGTGATGACATTGAAAAATCAATCCTGCGATGAAAATACAGTAAGTTTATATCTGTAGTGCAGTCCAACAAAAGGAAATGCAATTTTAACAGAAATCGCAGCATCTTTACAACTTTCCTGATGCAGTAAATTGTGCTTTTATGGGTAATGTTCCCATTAAAGAGTAAAAGGCAATCTGAGACGTCAAGACAAATGACAGCTTCTGAGTGCCATCTGCAATCTCTAGCTTCACAAACTCAATTATTCATAATGCATTTATGAAGTCCACTGAGACTTCGCTGTCATTCCTGTTCAAATTAAAAGGGAAAAGAAATATAAAGGGACAAGTTATTTGAGATGACGATGCCTCGGAAACAGAATCTAATGTGCTTGTATTGCCATCTGCTGGACAATAACTAGAATGCAAGAACATGCAAGAAAAAGGGACAAAATGCAGATTGAAAACTTTACTTCCAACGTTGGAATATTTTCTGGCAAGCAAAGGCTATCAATATGATATAATTTATGCACTTGATGGTTTTGTCCAATTCTCCTTGAGATGAGTGGCCTCTATAAGGTCAATGTATGTACTAAACCTTTGCTTAGCATCAGACATTTGCTCTTTGCCCTCCGGTGTTAAACCATGTACCATGGAGGGCACACATGATCAAAATACAACTGACCCTTTACGCCATGATTTCACAACTGAGATTTAACCGGCTGTCGCTACAACAAGACGTTGTCTCTTGTAATTTAAAAAGAAACATAAATACAACAAACAATACAATGTGTTTTACCTCCAGACATTGTCAAAGGTAAATGTGGAAATTCAGAGTGGCTGTAGGTTAACCAGCAGTACATTTTCACCCCGAATAAACAGCTGGTTAATGTAGCGCGAATGGACCTTGCCATAGGGCTTGGCACTTTTCCCCTGAGCACTCTGACTGGTCTCTGGCCTACAGGCTTTTACATGGGCTCTGCCTTCATCCTCTGTGACTTTGACAGTCTCAGCCGGTAGCCTGGGATCTGTTCTGCTACCCTTGCTCTCGATGTGTCCACATGTGCCCCTTGAGGCGAGGTCACGCGGCACGCTGGTTAGGGCCGCTGCTGAGGTCTCTTGTTGAGGGATAGTGCTTTTTCCTTTGGCTTTGTGCTTCCCTGGGTGCTCATTGCCCTCTGTGCATTCCTGAAGTTGTAGCTTCTCAAAGAGCTGTGTGGAATATAGGGCTTAATTACTGGGTTAGCTAAATAAAACAAATCAGCCTTTAATCTGATACAATATTGACTAGCAAACACAAATTAAATACAATTTCAGACATCTCATATATGCATAATTATACATCTATCCATCCATCCATCCATCCATCCATCCATCTTCATCTGCTTATCCAGAGTCGGGTCGCGGGGGCAGCAGCTCCAGCAGGGGACCCCAA
>JAODTR010000002.1:3144265-3180633 GCA_025399935.1 Amblyopsis rosae | reverse complement strand
CTGATGTTGCTCGGGAAAGGGAAGTTTGGGGTCCCTTGCTGAAGCTGCTGCCCCCGCGACCCGACTCCGGATAAGCGTATGAAGATGGATGGATGGATGGATGAGATTATTGAGGTTTTGATGTACGGTAGCCTAGATCTAATGCACTAATAATATGATTTGACAGTTCCATAAAACTATGGAAGTTTTTTCTGTAGCCCATACCCAAATCAAATGATTGTTCACAGTGCATCAAGCATCTTAAGAGCTGAGTTATCTCTATAGCTCACACACTGAAAGAAGGCTCAGTAACTGCAATGTATACCTGCTTAATGCACCTATTTCATACCCCAAAATACCACCTGATACATCGCCCATGGGAGTAATCACAAATGTAGTCAATAAAAATGATGGTACTTTTAAAGTTCAGAGGAAGGCATAGACGCTAACCATGCACATTAAGTTTATGGTGGGTTACAGTTTGGGGAAGGCTTTAAAATGACTGTCTATGGAATCCGGTTCTTTTAAGCAGGATTTAATGGTAATTATGGAAAATTGCTACTTTCCAGAGGTGTGTGTCGCCCGCTGCGATTAGTCCCAGTTTCACCTCTCGTGTGGTGACAGAGGCATCTTTTTGAAGATCATACCTGTAGGGCTCCACAGTATTAGGGAGTATCATGAGATAATACTATGATAGCTGCCCTGCACATTCTTTTTGTTTTTTACAATGTTGTGCAGCCAAGGCATTGCAAAGTCCTTACCAAAATACCAAAGGTGTGTATGGGCCCTCCAAATTCACATGTTGTTACTCAAATAGGGTTAATGTTTTGGTCCATTGGTTGATATTGCTCTACTGGCTGCAGCGTTAGGTGAAGTGGCGTGAGTGCTTATTGCCTGTCTCCTATCTTGTTCCACACCCATGGTGATCTGTATTCACTCTCTTCTCTGTGCCCTCACAGACAAACACACAAGTGGCCACATGTGAAGTGAATGGTGGGCCAAGTGTGTTTTCCAGTGCTCTGTGATCAGGCCCCCGAAAGACAGCTTGTGCTCTGTAATCAACGGCATTACAGCGGTGTCAGGGGTTATGCCGGTGAGACCTGCACCATACAGGCGTAAAGCTGCTATACATGTTGCAAGAATTAACTCTCTCTCTTGCAAACACTTGTAAATCAATTGCCAGGCACCTCCCTATCATCCAGCTGTGCTCCCAGCAGCAATAGGTTTATGAAGAAAATATCTCACACACACCTACTGCTTTGTGCTTTGTGTGTGTAACTACAACAGTTATCATCGGAATGTGTGGCTAAGGGGGAAATATATTGAGCAAAATGTAATGTTACATTATAATTGTCCCTCTGTAATATGACTTACCCAAAATGAAGCTATACCAAGATATATAGCCTAACCCCAAATTAATGCATGTAAACATTCACAAAAATGGGACATATATAACTCAGAGTGAGAGGATGGAAATCCTATACAAATTCCATAGATGATATCATGCGTATTAACAGTCTGTCTAGTTAAACAAGAAGTATACTTTAATTGCTTTAAAGAGCTAAACATGATATCTTATTTAATAATGTAAACATACATACATGATTTGTCTGCCACCTTTGCTTAATGTTTTGGGAAGCTGTTATTTTGTTAACATGCAATGCATTCTGGGATGCACTACCTTGGTCAGGGTGGTTCCTATAGCTTTTGCAGTGCAATGTGCTGTTGGGGGGAGAATGCTCCAGTGCACTAGGACTATACAGTACGTCATATTTTGTATTGACACAAATAAACTAACTACGGAGCTACTGGTGGTGATGACTGGTCTTCTCTTGTCTACTGGTCAGATATTAGAATGCACTTGCTGTCAGCGTCTGTCTGGGGTAGACAATATGGCAGTCACTAACAGCACAGGTGCACCTTGACCAAAGGTAAGCAAAAGGATAAGTTCCTAAGCCTGTTTTGATTCCCTTGTACACAAAGGTGCTCTACTCTACCCTTCCTTGCTCCACACGTCCACACGTTTACAAGCGTACAAAAAAAATAAAAATAACAGACAAAACAAAAACAATCAACAATACTGTACTGTGTGTGTGAGGTTTGGGGTCCCCTGATGGAGCTGCTGCCCCCGCGACCCGACTCCGGATAAGCGGATGAAGATGGATGGATGGATGAACTTCTTGTGAGATTCTTTTTACTCTTAACATCTCTTCCATGTGGCGTAGCTACACCCTGATTAAAGGCTGGGTTAAAGAATGATCTTTGCCTTCAAACAACAGGAGTTGTTCTTCTCTCTCATCGTATGGCTGTCTCCCACTCACCCACACAGACCCAAACACAAGCACCATCTGCAGGAAGTGAGAGTGGTCCCTTCTGCACGTCCGCGTTGGCTCCTCTGAACCGTGATTACACTGTAGCATGACTAGAGATCCAGGTGGTCCAGAGGTAAAACACCACCTTGCCACATCTGGAATAGTCACTGGAGAGGACTACAAATTATGTAAAGTATGTGAGCGTTCCGGCAGGGTTATTACACAGTGAGATGTCTATCCAATAATAACAATACTTACTGTGTATAGGCGCATGGAAAGACCATGGTCTATCGCTGATTACAGAGATTGGTTCTTGGACATAAATACGTAGTGTTTTTGACTTTACACAGTCTATGGTATCTACACAACTTATAATTGTTAATAAATGTAGTATGGAAGTATAAGAATACCAGGGCTAACTAGGTCTGTATCAGCATCTGTGCAACAGGAGCCACACTACATGGCGAAAGGAAAACGTGGTGTCATTATTATTGACGTAACATGAGCGTCGACTTGAATTTGGCAAGTGCAACTTGTTGGGGTAGTTTTACTTGACTTTTGCAGGCAGCTAAGCTATCTTAGATGTATATGTAACAAACAGTGTTGTCAGAAGTGACATTCCATGACTTGATGTGGTTTTATTTTGCAGTAGACTTGTTTCGTTTCAAGACCTGATCTCTGCTTCCTCAGCCTCCAACATAGTGTATATCCTTCTGCTAGAGTTCTCTTTTAGAGAGAAGCTAAACTATATTTGTTTAAAATATCTTGCCATGCACAATATCCTGGGGCCTCTTTATATAAACAATGCCACATGGTTACAGGGTTTGACTGTGGTTGGCAAGTAAGAATGACTCAGTCTGCCAGTCTGGTTTGCAGACCACAAGTCTTGATTCAGAGGTCTGTGTAGCGGCTAATCCCCACCTCAATAACCATTTATTATAAATGTAAAAAAGCACATTCTCACTAAATCTGTTTACTAAAACCTGTATAGGCAGCAGATATATTAGCACGTTGTTTGTGGTACTCAAACAAGTTGCTGGAAGATATTTTGGTCTGTGACAAAATAGAGTTTACATGGATAGTGACAAATCTGTCAGCACTTTAATTTATCCTGGTGTGTACACATTACTTAATTTACTCTAAGGCCTTGCTGTAGTGTAGTTCACACACAGTATAATATGCAACATTATATGCAGTTGAACATAATAGGCTTCAAGTATAACCATGTCTAATGATATGTATGTTTTACTTGGATGAGACAGTTTACATGTGATACAGTACAGACAATGGCATGCCAGGAAAATACATATCTGATTTAAATGCAATGGTACAGTAATACATTTGCCAGAGATGGGTTTTGTTGACTCCTTGTAACTTGTATATCTAGAAATCGCTTGTCATTAAAATCCAATATTTGCGTGGATCCTGTGGTTATAGGCAATAGGCATATTGTGTACTGGGAAACTCAGGAAACTGTCTCTAGAAACAAGTTGTTTCTAGAGACAATGAGCCCCATCATTTAACAGAACAATTACCAATCTAAATAACCAATGGTCCAACAGAACTAATTTGAGTTGGACTGATAAAATACACGTTGGACTTTGACCGTTATAAAAATATAAACTGTGAGAAGACGCGGAAACGATTTTCATAGAAAGTGCGCAGGTCCCATACATATACAGTATGAATATATATAAATGGCAAATGAATTAAAAGTCGTTTTAATATATTCTTAATTGTAACTTTAAATTGTCAATAATTTGGGTTCCATAGCATATAAATAGCATCCAAAACATACAATCTGATTGTGTCTTTCAGTAAATGTTTAAGATGCCCTAAATTTAACTACAATAAGTCAAAGAAATGCCTAGATTGTAATAACTAAATGTCAAGATGAATAATGCATGTTTTGTGAATGATAATAATATTATCGTTCCATATTTCATTCAAAGACCAAATGTACCACAGAACAAAAACTGTGGTGCTCTCTAGTGGCCAAATATGAGATGACATCTAAGTAAAGCTGTGAAACAACCCATCCATAAATTTAAGAGCTTTGCGGATTGAACTTCAAGATCTTTTTATTCAACAATAAATACATTATAATTTAGAGATTATTTTTAGACTGAGGCTGATGAGGTTACCAATCAAACTTTACTAGCAGTAAATAGGCATATTAAACATGAATGAGGACTAACAATTCAACAACCATTCATGCATGCATGTGCAGGTGCGGTCAGTCACAGCAGGTTGGGCAGAGTGAGGCCAGTCTCTGTCTAATGTGCCTGTTCTGATTCAGCATCTTGGAGATGGTTTGAAGAACTTCAGCTTGGACTGCCTGAACAGAGGAGGGATATGGTTTGGGTTTAGGTCGAGAAGTGAGGATAGAGATGAGGTCGGTACTAATGTGCTTGTGCATTAGCGTGCTGTGGTGAGAGCCTATAGCCTATCTATAACATATAGCCTACCTTTTCCCTTTCCTTTGTTGTTTTTTTGCCTTCAAGTTTCTGGGTGAAAGTGAAAACATCATCTTCATTCAGGCAGTTTGAATTGGGATCTTGTAAAAATAAGACATTTTACATAAATGACATAGATGATGGGCTTGTCAATGTCGCTAATGTTTAAATCTAAAAAGATTAGGCTAAATCCTATTAAAAAAAATCCATATGCAATATTATATTGTTAAATGTACATGTTTATTAGCGCTAGTAAAGTTAGTTAGCTAGCTAGGGCAGTAGCTACTGTACGGTACGGTACGGTAACATCAATAACTGACTTGACTTTTCTCCTTGACTGACAGCTGTCTTTCTTCTCTTATTCTTCTGTTGACACAATGTTGGTGATTCATCCTCCCATGTCAATCTGCTATATGCTGTCAATATAGACTTTCTTTGAAGTCTCTTGACTTTGCTGTTTTTACTCTCATTTAGTTGTTCTTTTTTCCCTAGACTCCCGGTACATGGCGATGTGAGCTCTATCACAAATTCCATCGGATTTCGTTCATCCTTTTTACTGCAGCGTAGGCCTACCGGTACCGGTATTTGTGAGCCAAACCGTGGCACATAAACACGCTGAAAATGTGTATAAGACATATTTTCTTGGCTTGAATAAGTTGTTCTCTCTGAAAAATCAGATTGGTCAAATACATGAGGCAGTTATGCTTTTTTATTTTATTTTATACAGCGCGTGCTACAGTGCTGCGCAGTTGTTCATGATGCCAGCAGGTGGCAGTGTCGGGTGAACGCTCCATGTAAACAACGCGTTGCACTCTGGGATCAGGGAGAAATGGGGAATGTAATGGCCGATTGGATCACGCGTAATGCAATTACAATAGATATAAACTAAGCAATCTATGAGAAAGTGTTCTTCCTTCAGTCTATATATATCTCTCTGCGTGAAACAATTGTGGTTAGAAATGGTTTATACTATAGGCGCCATGTATGCATGCTACAGGACACAAAGCAGCAATTTACATAGTGTAACCTTTTTAAGTAACTAATGCACAAAATAAAGGTTGAGTCAGAAAAGGTACTTACTTCACATTACTAAAATTTGCACTTCTATTATAATTTTTGTTTTAATTAGTGTTAGGAGAGCTTGTGGCTCATTATGCAGTCTCCATATTGATACTGCTGCTGTTGGGCTATTATTATATTATGACGGGTGGGGAATCCTGGTCCTGGTATGTGGTGGTTCTCATGAGAAGCGGTGTGTCCTGGTGCAAGTGTTTTCATGTGTAGGAGTGAATGAAAGCACAGAATAGCACAGATACATGCTTGAGTATTGACACAGCATCACGTCATTTCATAGAGTATGTTCTCCTACTTTCTGTTCCTCACTTGTCCCTTCTGAACAAGGGAACCTCCTAGTGGCCGTGTTCACAGCCCGTGACACGTACAGCAACCAGCTATGCATACAGTCAGATGCCAGTGTCAGAGGCTCCACACATAAGGAAGCATGTCATTGATAGACCTGGGCTGAGAGAACTCTGCTGTTAAGGTTGTCCCTGTCCTGGAGCTGGAGGCAAGGAGCATTATGCATCCACTCCACAAGTACTACCAATGTCAAATCTACAATACTATATATGTGCTAATCTTGGAGCAGAAACCCCCTGCCTGACAATAACCTGATCCTTGTGTCACAATGGAATAAAAGTGTCACAATTTCAATTTTTGACCTGCAAAAAGATAATTCAGCAACACACTGACACGGTTATTGATTTGATCAACAGACATACATTATTAATAGGTCATATCCTATTTAGACCTATAGCCAACACTGCAGCCTAAAGGTGTATTTAATTCCTACATTGACACTTTTGCTAGCCATAATTAAATTATAATTGTCTTAGTAGGCTAATACTGTATGCATTTAAACAAAACTCAAGATATGCAATATATACTATGTGTGTCTATTTAAGGCTCTGACCAAAACAACATTATTAATCAAGCTTTAAATCTTGATTACAATCTGAAAATAGCAGAATCTTATTTAAATGAGATTATTATGCATCACTTTGCAATGCATATGGACTCATGCCAATTACGGACCCTCTCTTTCCTTGTATTTTTCTCCTAAACAAATCATAATTCAATGTAGGCCTATCTGCTGCATCTACAGAATGTGTGCTTGTCAGTGTAAAAAAATATATATTTAGCTCGCCTCCATCACCAATAAACTTTAATTTGCTAATACATCGCCTTATTTGCATGTCAAATTATTAAATTTACATTTAAGCAAATGTATTATAGTCTCTCTCAATATGTTTACAGTGCAGTGTACAGAAACATAATTTTTACAGATTTTCTCATACTATACAACAATATTAAAATTGAACACAGGTGGCGTCCTTTGATTGTGCACATAGATTAAATACTGTGTTGAATCGTGACTTTAAAAATTATTAAATCTATCCAATAATAATAATCCTAGTAGTCGATCTTAGTCCTTTACAGTAACCTACTTGATCATTCTTATTTAAGAGGATTCTTCTATGGTCTTGATAACAGTAGCTAACTTGTGCCATTCATTGATAATGCGTGTTATGGGTGTGGTCTTCCAACAAACATCCAATTAAATCAATTTTTTCTGTATAGGTAGGCGGGGCTGAGAATGGGGGACCCTTGCAGAGCGTGGATAGGGCGGGGCTAAGAGACGGAAGTGTCTCCCAACTGGCCCAGCTGTCATCTAGAAGAGAGACCATTTACACCGGCTGCCTGAGATATGCAGAAAAAGAAAAGCAGCTCAAATATGGCAACATCAAAACGATAAGGCCATGTCACCAAACTGAAGGTAGCTATGCATTATATATATAATCAAATACAATATGTGATTGTTATCTAGGACGGATATGTCAGTTGTGTATTTGAGCCAAAAATTGATGATGACAAGGATTCGTAAGCTGCGTGACATTGAACATACAGGGCACGAAACCTACGAGGTCGTTTAAAGAGCCATACACGATCTCCACCTTATCCCCTGGAAAAGTCCACTTTACAAATACTTTCCATACATTTTGAGCACCGTTGTAGCGGTCTGTCAGTTGGTACTTAAATTGTTTGCAAATGTGCTAGAGTCGTATCTACTGTAGTACGGTAGCTTATCGGCTATATTATCCTATGCTAGCGGCTTGTGGAAGGGAACTACCCTTGATTCTGAACAGACGAGACGTCATCAACATTTTCCTTTTATTTAAATGGACGCGTATGAGGAGGTCATTGGTGAAAAAGGAAGATTGCTCGGTAGGTGTTTGTGCTTTAACCATTCAACGCATTTGAGCAGTTGCACATACATTTTACTGCATTTAATGACCTCAATATTGCCCATTGCTATCTGTATGATAAGTGGGGCACATGGAAGGTGGCGGAGCAGCTGTTAGCTTGCTGTTAGCCGCATAACGACCTTTAAAGACGTCAGCTTCACTAGCTCAAGCTGTTAGCTGCTTTCGCTGTCTGTTTGGGTTGGGTGTTGTGTAAGAGTGCAATATCTCATCCAGGCCTTCTGCCTTGCGAGTCAATTATTTAGTCTCATTGATAACATCACAAGACCAAGCAAGAGCTTTTTTTTATTTTTTTTATTTATTTTTTTGTCTTTACACTCGTTACAAGGTAGATGTTTTTTAAATTAAATTATATATTTCACCTTTTTATTTAGAAGGGTTAAAAAAAGAGCATTTGTCAACCCCCTCATTTTCTACCTTTCAGGATAAAGAAACTTGTAGAAGACAAAGTCTAGTGAGGATTTACTGGTTTTCATAAATGGGGGACTACGGGTTTGGAGTCCTGGTGAAGAACAGCAGTGGTAACAAATCTGGTTTCCCTGTAAGGATCCCTCCTCACCTCCAGCCCCAGCCCGCTCATCACCCATCCAACCCCCCAAGCCCCCCGTCCTTCGTAAACAACACCTGCTCCACCAATGGGGGTAATGCATGGCTCTTCCCCACCGTAGCACAACACACTAACATGCAAGATGAGATTCTGGAGTCAGAAAAGTCCAAGATGTTGGACCTCCAGGACATGCAAGAGAAGTCCCAGGCCCAGTCTCAGTCTCTCTCCCCCAGCCAGCAGGAGGCTGCCGGGGGTCTAGGGGAGCTTGAGGGAGGTCTTTCTGAAGACAACTCACTGGAGAAGGGTTCTCTGGAGAGCAGTGGTGGGAAGGAAAAGATGAGGATGGAGTCTCCAGTGCTAGGTGGCTTTGACTACCAGGATAGCCTGGGAATGGGTACAAGCTGTGCACAGTCCACCTCTTCCTCTTCCCTGAGCAGCTTTAACAATTGGTCCCCTGCCGTCCAAACTAACTCCTCTCCAGTGGTCGGGGAAGATGTTGGAGGGTTCTTTGGGCCTGCTGGTTCCAGTGCCAATGGACCTCCCTTGCTCTTCCAGAACTTCTCCCACCACGCAGGGCCTGGCTTTGGGGTGGGGGGTAGCTTCTCCCCGCAGATGGGACAGGTGTCGCAGCACCACTCTGCTCCCCCACCGCCTCATCCCCAACACTACCACCCACACAGCCAGGGGGTGCCCCCGCAGCAACGTCGCTCCCCGGCAAGTCCTCACCCTCCCCAGCCATCTTTTCCGCCTCATCCCCATCGCGCTGGGGCTTTCACTCAACTTCCCCACCTGGCCCCTGCCCAGAGCAAGCCCCCTTCACCTTGGGGAAGCTACCAGAGCCCCTCCACCCCTACATCCACTTCCTGGAGCCCTAATGGGGGCTATGGGGGTTGGGGAGCCACACAGGGGGTTCGGGACTACCGCAGGGGGCTTAATGGAGGAATGACAACCCTCAACTCAATCTCTCCAATGAAGAAGTCTTTCCCCAACAACCAGGTAGATGGAAATCTTGTATACATGATCTAACACAGTGCTATTGAGTTCTCTCTCTCCAACTGTACTAGCTAATTTTAATAAATGGTTCAATTTATGTACTACTGCTAATTGGTTCAATATCCCTGTGTATATTGGTTTGATTGGATTATAAAACTACATTTCCCTGGCACATGAGAAACACCAGTTTTTTAATGGGATCTCAGAATACACATTTTAGGTGTTGTATCCAGAACATATCCAACTTTCTCCCAGGTTCCCTCCCAGAAGTACCCCAGAAACAACTCTGGCTTTAACCACAAAGCCTGGATGGAGGACACTATGAGCCGTGCAGACAATATCTACCCCTTTCAGGTAAGAACTACACCCTGATAATGCTTTACTGTGGTTACCAGCCTGCAGTAGCTGCACTTTATAATCTATGGAAACCGCAAGTAATAGTGGAATATATGTAAATGTTTTCTCTTATTTACACAAGAATCTTCTCAATGTGGAATGTTTGCATTCTGAATGAGTGCATGACAACATGCAGTGGTAAATAAAACATGAAGTGGAGAATTACAGTGAGGTGAGGTGGGAGGCCTAGAATGCCAATTCCATTTAGTTAGACTTTCCAATGAACAGCTATGTTCTAGCTGAGAGTGCTAAAGTAATGTATTATGTGTTCAACACTGCTCATTTCGATCAAAAACCACGTTGTGAACAAAACAGGATGCAGCAAGTAGATCATCTGATTAAAATAAGCAATGCTCAGCAAAAAGATAATGAATAGATACTCATTGTGCAAGCATACATGTGAGGTCTCTATCTAGATCTTTCGGCCAACTAAGATCACTCTAATCTTGTAGTCACATCACATGCCCTCCTCTTGTCCTCATTTGAGATGCTTTGTGCTATACTGCAGCTTTGCCTGCTTTCCACTCAAACACTGAAGCACTATCTCACTCAGTCTCTTTGAATTCGTCAACTGGTCAGAGTGATTACCTCTTTCAATCTTTCATGAAGTAATCAGGATTTGTGAACATTCGGAACAGGGCTAGAAGTGGAGTATGATGTCTGAGATTATAGCTCTTATACCTAAAAACAAAAGTATATAAATACCAGTATAAGCCATTTACCAGGTCACTGCAGTGTTCTTGCAGCTTGGGCTAGATATGGACTATCTCTGTCAAATGGATGACGTAGCTGTGTTGTTCTTTTCCAGCAGGAGAGAACTCGCTCCTTTGATGGTTTCAGTATGCATTCTCTTGAGAACTCTTTGATTGACATTATGAGAGCTGAGCAGGATTCCTTAAAAGGTTGGTTCCCACACCAAAGGTTTTTTTTCTAATTTCTTTGTGATCAATGGCAAACAGAACATGTAGAAGTTGCAAAGAATAATTGTAATTGCATTACAGTTTGTTTTCCAGGTCTATTTAAACATATTTGCACTGCAGAATAGCAGTTAACAGAACATGAAGCACTTCTGTTTTCCTAAACTAACTTATGAATGAAACATTTTATTTCAGGAGAAACATGTTATTCATTAACACAAAATGGCTTGTTCCACTCATTGCCTCAAAATACTCAGTCACAGTCACCTGTATACTGTGTTTTAGTGACTGTTTTGTGAGTAAATGCATTCCAGGATTTTTCAGTATTTTAAAATCTAGGGATACTTGTTATATTGAATTTCATTTTATATAGAATTTTGTTTTGTGAAGTCTGTTGCACAATTAGTCAATCAAGTATATTCCAACACAATTTTTGGGTGGCAAAATAAATCATAGAACAAAAAAAATGTCTGTGGTGAATTTCCTGTCCTTTCCTGTCCTCCCTAGGTCGCTACGGTTTCTCTCACCAGGGTGGAGACGGACCTTTAAATATGAATGGTATTTAAATGGCATGCGTTCAGATATTCAGACCATTTGTTGACAATTGACCTTTATTTACCTTTTTTTTCTTCTTCATAAAAGATGAAGAAGAAAGCTTGTCAAGATATCTTTTTTCTTTTCTGTCATTTTACATGCAGCTAGGAGTTATGCCAGAAGACGAGGTAAAGCATCTGGATGTTTGTTTGGTGTGGTGCTATTTACAAATCACCAGAGCTGATTCTTATTCGGGCTATGTCTTTGTCTTCTGACACTCCATTGTCACTGCTAATTCAGCCTTTTAGATGTCTAAGTTTGAGCCCTTATTCTGCTGGACTTGCATGCCTTGTTGTACATTCACAATGCCATTGACAGCCAGCTAATACAGCGACAGCGTGTACTGCATCTCATTTGAGTGGCAGGCAACATTGAGCGAAAAAGCGGCTGTCAAAACGGTCAGAGACTTGGCGATTGGCAATGTTTATCAAAGGTGTTGTTTAATCACATTTTAGTGATGTATAGCGCTTATGCAAACAATAGATGTGTTCATCTGATGCCCCTCCCTCTTTTTGGCCATCGATAATAGAGTACAAACGGCATGCTTCTTTATTTACAATTGCATACATTTATTAAAAGGGGTGGAGGCAGGTTTTTAAAGTTGTATTAATCTCTTGAGTTTTATGAAATGCATAAAGGCCAAACCATGAGTCAGTTTGCATTAAAATATCTTTATATATGCAAAGTTATTGTAAAGCAAATATTGCGATCATATTGTCTACACTGTCTGCAGAATATTTATCAAATATAACTACACGTCTACAATTGACAGTTTGAGCAACATGCGTGTAGAAAGGCAGACGAATGGTGCACAAGTACCCCTTGAGCTACAAGATCGCCAAAGGTGTGAATGCAGGTTTAGCTGTTGTGTGCTCTGATTGGTGGATGTATAACATGACTAATGGAACTTGTGGATGTGAAACTAATTCATGGGCTTCAATAATAAAGTAATGACTAGACCAATCAGAATGACTTTGGAAGGCTGCGGTCAGTCACACCTACGCAAATGAAAAACTGGGCAGGCAACGGACCATTGCCTTCCGATGCAACATTTATAATGGAAGCCTTCTCCATTCTATCCTGCCTTACTAAGAAAAATAGTCAAGCCCTGTGGGGTGAACCAAACACGCGTCCTTGCTGTTTGTTGTTTATCAGTGTTGAACTCTAGACGAAATAAAGGTGCGGAACTGCTTTGCCACAGGAAGCAAATGTTTTAGTCGCACTATTGCGCATATAGAATGGAAGTGAATAGAAGGCAAATTTTATTTTTGTGAGTGTGACCACAACCTAATGCTGTTCAATTAATCAATAATCTGAACAATTTGGGTGACTATTGGAAAAAAATAAAGTTTCCAGTTTTGTCTGTATATTTTATATTAAAAGTAGTGAAACCAAATATGCAGTACAGGTCATTTCAACATTCAAATCTTTCCCTCCAGGTCATTCCTCTCTGTTCCCTATGGAAGATGAGCGCTCCTTTGGAGAGGAGGATTCAGGTGACCAGGGACTTGTTGGCCTTGGCTCTGCTCACTGCTTCCCCCACCTGAATGGGGAACGCGTGGAGCGATACTCTCGAAAGGTGTTTGTTGGAGGGCTCCCCCCAGATATAGATGAAGGTATACATAATTGAATCACAAGTTAGAAGAATACTAAACACAAACACTGGTTGTATTTGATCTGTAGAGCCTCAAACTAATTAAACGGTGAAACAAACACACTCACTCACTCACTCACTCTCTCTCTAAGCACTTTTCTCTTTTGTCAGATGAAATCACTGCCAGTTTCCGTCGATTCGGTCACTTGTTTGTGGACTGGCCACACAAAGCGGAGAGCAAGTCCTATTTTCCACCAAAAGGTAGGTTGACAGCATTTCCGCTCCACAACCATATATTGCAGATGTCAAGGATTGTGTTTATGTGAACTAAGAACATGACATTCCTAATTAGCAGTTGTATTGCTAGTCATAATAGGGTACAGTCGAACCTGCATAAGGGCACAGCTGGTCCATCTTACAATGAATGGCTTCCTATGGCAACCTGCTCTGTATAGCCTAAATTGTACTGTAGCACAACGGATGATAATGAGAAGTTAGATGGTCCCTCCCAGCTTGATTGTTATGTTATTAATTTCAGATACGGACTTTTCTTTACTTTATATCAGATACCGCACCAGTCAAAACAAAGCCTACAGAAAATCGGAAACCTGCGAGAGTTTGTGGAAAGGCCCAGGCCATGAAAGATCCTTACACTTGCAGAACATGTAGAAGTCTTACTACAAAAACAAAGTGAGAGAGTCAGACATCTATCTATGCCAGGACAGGAGCAATTTCGGGAACCCATATATTTTGACAATGTTTTAGGCAAGGGCCAATATTTATGGACTCATGTTGTAGCCAGCACATATCACAGGATAACCACTATCTGGGCCAAGACTTCCTTATTTTTACTCTGTGGTCTAGTTTTGCAATTTCAGACATGAGAATGGAGTAGAGTTTGTCTAATCTCTAAACATCTGCATATTAATTTATCTGCATATGAATTTGAAAGATGTGGCACTGTCGAGTTTCTGTGGGCAGAAACGTCCTTCTCTGTACACTCGTTAACTTTGTGTATTTGAAGCAAGCGGATAATGAGATGATTGCAATGTGAAACGTAAATTTAGATTTATATCATTTAGGAGATGCTTTTATTCAAATAGTAAATTTGAACAAAATATAATTTTAAGCAAATAATATTCAGTTTTTAAATAATGGCAGCATCATGTTAACAGGGCTACCACATAAAGTGTGTGTGTGTGTGTGTGTGTGTGTGTGTGTGAGAGAGCAATCATCAAAAATAATGCTAATGTCATAATAACTTGCTTAATTCCTAAGAACAGAAATTATTAGAGTAGTCATCGAAAACAGTGTTACTGCATGAGGTGTTAAAACACCAGCATTGCTCAATTCTGGATATGAGCACTCTGGTTAACAGCACAATTTCATGTAGTTCCAACCCTTTAGAGTCGATTGTACACAATATGCAATTATAGATTTACGTTTCTGTATGTGAACTTAGTCAGCGTTTGTTTGTCTGTGTGTACATGTTTACGCACTCTGACCCCTTTAGGGTACGCGTTCTTACTCTTCCAAGATGAGAGCTCTGTTCAGGCTCTGATCGACGCCTGTATTGAGGAGGATGGGAAGCTGTACCTTTGTGTTTCCAGCCCCACCATCAAGGACAAGCCTGTGAGTGTAGTGTGCATATCTGCCTGCCTCGCTCTCTGTGACATTGATATGGCTGTTATCGTGGGATTAAAATACAAAGACGGTACACTCCCCGTATTACACCAATGGCTACACAAGATGGCTGCCAACATAATTGTCATTCTGTTATGTAAATGTTCTTCATTTTGCATGTGTGCTCTTCAACACAGCTTCCACTGTAAGAAATTAGTTGTATCTTCTTTAGCTCTACTGCCTACTGCTTTTTATTGTATTTTTCTTTTTTCTTCCTCTTGCTTTGCTTGGGAACAATTAAATGTCTGAAATGTCTGACAGAGGTCTTCAAGGGGGGAGGTCAGGTCTTGGACCCCTATGGGGTCTTCAGAGGTACTGCAGGGAGTCCTAAATTATTTAAACCCAAAAGTTTTTAATGTCAGAAAATATACTTTAATATAAATGCAACATGCTATAAACATATATAAATCTCTTAATTATTTGAATGGCGTAAGTGGCTTATTTTTAAACATGGCACTAAAGACCACCCTACACATTATTGTTTGGCAACAATATATTTTCTGCCATGTGATAGGGGTTCCCTGTGCCATGTTATCAGCCAAGATGTCCTTGGCCCGAATGTTGATGGCCTGTGACATGCGTTGGTAAAAATACCACAAGGGTTCAGTACAACATCACCACCGATCTCAACAGCCTTGTTCAGTTTGTCTGTTCCTTTTTAAATGAAAATGAGCCACTGCTCAGCCCACCCTTCCCCCTCTGTGGAGTGTACCAACGCAACCAGAGTACATCTTTGTGCCAAGCTTGGAAACTGATTCTGGGCGTATAGAATAAAGCCTCTTGACACAACGCAGCAACTTTATCGGTTTGAACCAGAAGTCCCTTTTACACAGCTTTTCAAGGCGGGAATACCAGTATTGCGCCTTCATTCTACTGTTATGTGTACGGTAAATGAGGGGAAAAGGTGTGGGGTGTCATTGTTCCGCTAGGGTTCTGACTGAGTCTGCAGCAGAGGTACAGTAGTCACAGCAATGGAATGATGTCTGTGTAAAAGGGTTATAGCTGCCAGAACAGTGATGTTTTAATTAAGTCGGTCATGTATCCACAAGCACAGACTCACTTAATCAATGAAAGTTATACTATGGTTATACTATAGTAGATGTGTCTTTTATAAATCACATCCGTTTGTAGCCGCAGAAGTAGGATTCAGTAGCTTGAGCCCATTGGCAGCTGCTTTGAGTTGAGCACAATGTCAGATACGGACAAGATACTTTAACATGACAACATGTAAAACATACATGAGTATATCAAATGTTTGTAGAAGTAGTTCTCAAGCGTGGGTGGAGATATTCAGACGGGGGGGGGGTGAACATTTTTTAGTGGGGGTCAATTGATATCAGACAGCCAGGAAGATCTGAACCACTTTGCTGAAACATGTTTTCAGACATGGGCAGGCCAAAACAAACTAACTGGGTTGTTATTTCAACATGTGTGGCTTGGTAGGCACTCCAGAATAGCAGATGTAGCACTGAAAGCAGTGGAAAAAATGTTTTTAATAACAAGGCCCCTTTAACATATGACAGCATGTTTTAATGGCATGTGCTGCCATTTGTTTTTTTTTTTGTGAATGTCTTTTTTAATTTCTGATGTATTTTCCTTCTTTTTTTTTTTTTACTTTTGTAGGTCCAGATCCGGCCCTGGAACCTCAACGACAGTGACTTTGTAATGGATGGCTCTCAGCCACTGGACCCGAGGAAGACCATCTTCGTAGGCGGCGTCCCGCGTCCTCTTCGCGCAGGTGCGTTTTGTGTGGTGCGTTGTGAACGTTTTCCCGTGTGCCCAGTCACACAAGGCTGTCGGCATGACGCTCTCTGTGCCTCCTGTCGTTCCAGTGGAGCTGGCGATGATCATGGACCGCCTTTACGGAGGCGTGTGCTACGCCGGGATCGACACTGACCCTGAACTGAAGTATCCAAAAGGTGCCGGGCGAGTGGCTTTCTCCAACCAGCAAAGCTATATTGCAGCCATTAGTGCTCGATTTGTTCAGCTGCAACACGGGGAGATTGACAAACGGGTAAGCTGTTTTATTTTATTGGTGTTTTTGTATTTTGCATCTCACCATTTCCCACCGTTCACTGTAGTCTGGTTGATTCTGGCTAAATATACTCCCTGTGCAGTCTCTTCCATGCTCTTTAATGTCCTGCGCGTGATGCGTCAAATGCTCTGACAGACTGTGGTGACGTATGTTAACGGCGTCGCGGTTGCTTGGTTGGCTTCGGTCATGCTTCGCTGTGTCGCCACAGCGTGTTGAGAATGGCGGCGACCACACGGCGCAGAGCTCTGTTCATCACGCCTGTTCTTCCCAGGTGGAAGTGAAGCCATATGTTCTGGATGACCAGCTGTGCGACGAGTGTCAGGGGACCCGGTGCGGAGGGAAGTTTGCGCCCTTCTTCTGCGCCAACGTCACCTGCCTGCAGTACTACTGCGAGTACTGCTGGGCGGCCATCCACTCCCGGGCTGGCCGTGAGTTTCACAAGCCCCTGGTTAAAGAGGGAGGGGATCGCCCGCGACACATCTCCTTCCGCTGGAACTGAGGAGAGGAGGCCTGGGTGGGAGACGGTGGGTATGGGAGTGGTTTGGGATTGGTTGTGGGCTATGACATTGAAGATAAATGCACTTTTCTTTTTGCTGGTTCCTTTTTTAACTGGGGATAAAAACCTATTCTTAATTTATTTTATTTTCGACTTTTTTTGGTCTTAATTTTTTAAGAAGAAATTTCTAAGAAAAAGATAATCCCATTTATGTTCAGAATTTTAAGTTCAAGTGTGCATGATTATGTGGATGCATTAGATTTGGAATTAGATGTTTTCAGAATGGACTATTCTTTTGTTTCTTGCATTAGCTGGCGAAGCTGCTTACATTTGTTGTCGGGAGTAACATACACTTTGAGTGAAGATTGTCTTACCTGAATCAGTATAATGAATATGGAAGTTGTGTATTAATAAGGGTGCATTTAGTTACTTTTGCATGCATGACTATATAACTATACTGATTACCAAAGGTTGAGTGCCACTGGTTGGAAAGAAGAGGATCACTGTTTTAGATAAACTGGATGGCTTTTCAAACACTTTGGGTTAGTGCATCAAGCAACATGGTAAAACAAAGTCTCCCTGCAAACTGACGCTTCTTCACATTGTGGATGTGGGCTTCTAGGTATTGGTTAGAAATTGACCCTTTGTTACCGGAGAGGGTAAACCAAAGATTGTCCAAAACAAGTAGTCAGAAGCAAGTTTTGATCCGAGGGATGTATGATGATTATATTGAGGACAAGGATGAGGAAGGCCGGGGTTGTCTTGAGTTGTGGATTTTGGGTTTCAGCTGATTAAGACATAGCCGTCAGGGCTCAGGTATTGGCAGTAGTATTTGCTCACTTTATATTGTCAGGGATATTAGCACTGAAAGCTAACATGCTAATGTAGTATAAACGAATGGCACGGCACAGTGTCCCTGAGCTGTCCTCATGGTATACCACTGCATGCTCTACCATGAATGGAGCTTCTAATACAGGTGTTGTGTTGGATACAGTAGTAGCTGGACACTCTTTGAAGAATTTGCTGATATAGATATTATTTTATACATGGCCTGCTGATTTTTGTACAGTGTTTTATAGCTGATTATTTTGTCATGAACATATATACATTTATTATGCACTACTTTTCTAAATATTTTTTTCAATAGTCATTTAGGCACATTTTTCACAGATGGGAGAACTCCTTTTGCAATACCTCATTTTTTTCACTTGGTGAAAAATAATTTTGTACCTTTGTTACTAAGAGATCTGCATTTATGGTAAACTTAATTTAAAAAAAGAAGAAAAAAGAGTGATAATATAATTTTCAATTTAGCTTTTATATATTTAAGTGCTGGTAAATCTCAAAATTGTCTGGTGCGTTGGTGTGATTCTGTGGAGAAAAAAATGTAAAGGCTAGCATTAGCCGGTCGTATACAAATTCTCAGTCCTATTACACATATTATACAGGAGTCTAGGGCATGACAAGAACTTTCTAAAAATAATTTTGATAGTCTTGAAAATATACTGATATTTCGCTTCTAGTTAATAAGAATATCATATAGGGTCAATGTTTTGGCTTTGGTCAATGTGAAATCTTCCCTTGTATCACCAGAATGAATGACAACTGTTTAAATATTCAAATGATCTTCCTGGGACTGCCTGTAAGTTCTAGTTTCTCTTGGAACGCATGATGATATATACAAAATAACATGGCTAGTGTTAATGCAGGACCTATCGTAATGCTCCAGGTCTCCCTTTTCATTTCTTATTCTGAGCACTTGTCATGTAGGCTCTCTTTACATGATGATGTCTGCCTTCCTCACATAGACACACTGTTGAGGCAGACGAGATGTGATGAGTTTAGTAACACAGCGGACACCCATTAGAATGTTTAAGACTTGACCCCCCTTTGTGATGTGGCATGCTATGGGACATAACCTGAATGTGATTTAATGTTGCAAGTTATCTTTGAGCCATTATGTGCAATACTTGTTCTTTCCGGAAAGAAGTCTGCGGTGTAAATTGTTTAATCCATATAAATCATTCTCACATATTTGTTTCCTATATTTTCATGCTGGTGTCTGCAATGGAAAAAAAAAACTTTTTACTATTTATATCTGGGTTTTATTTTTCAAACAGTTTAGTGCTTATTAACTTATTTTGCTACTACCATGCTACTGTGATTGAAAACATTGTAAATACTAGGTCTAATGTATTTAGCATTTGCTATATTTTCAATTAAAATGTCTAACTATAATTTTGATCAGATTTTTGTTCTTTTTTTGGGTGACGTGTTGATGTCTAGGTTTTCTAATTCTGTATTGTGCTCCACATTTTCCGATGAAAAGAATATTGATATGTCTGTTAGTATTACTTGATTGCAAATTTCAATAGTTTTTAATTGTATGATGGGATGGTTGTATTTATTAACTTTTTATTTTTTACTCACTATCATTTAGATTTTTTTATTAAGTCATTTCACATTTATAAGTTTAACTTTTTTTAGTTTTTCCTCCTGATTTCAGTTACACTATAATACAGACATCAGTTTTTATAGTTGGTTTGTTGTGTTGAAGTAAACATCTAGCGTCATATTCCTTTGCAGCCAACTATTTATAACTGTATGCAAACATTTGAAGTATTTGTAATGTGAGATGTTGAACGAATAAAACAACTGTGAGGAATAATTACAGCCCAGTGATTTCTCTTATTTATAGTTTTCTTTTTCCTACAGATTAATTTGTACTGCCATTGTGTGCCAGCAGATTCTGGAGTTTATGGCTATTTTAGCTAGGAAAATGGGTCAGAATGTTGTATATGACTTAAAGAAAATGTAAGTGATTTCCCACTAAAATGCGCCTGTAAAAAAAAAAAAAAAAAAAGTATTCTAGAATATTTAGATTTTCCACTTCCCTATTAAAGGCGGTCAGCAGGCGTAAGCACTATAATACACTTTTGGACACATTCTGTGAATATTACTGAGCAGTTATAGTACAACTCAATATAAGATACAGTAGCATTATTATCTACAGGCTATATAGCATAAGCACATTCATGTGTTAGTGGCAAGCTTGCCTGATAACTTATTTGAATCCCCAACTGTAAGATGTGACATTTAAAGTAATAGTACTAACATAAAACAAGTGGTAGTTTTTGCTTAACTAAAGCCTAACTGAAAAGAAAATGCATGCTTGCTTTCCTTTCTGTAGTAACAATGTCCATGAGACAGTCAAGCTCACACAGAGCCAAACGAGCCTATTCCTTGTTTTTTTTATATGCTTGTATGCATATATTTTTCATGAGTGTTCATGTTTAATGTGCTGGGGACTGCTTATTAACAGTGACATATGCTACACATGGCAGCAAGGCTCAGCGCTCCTTGTCTGTAGGCTGCAAGGCAGTTTGAGTTCCCTAAGTGGAAGTTTTTGTATAAAGGTTCCACTGTTGCAATATCTAAAGCCAGTGAACCCAGGGCTACATAGGGTAGGTTCAGTCATACTGTGAGGTGATTCATTTTACTAGTCGTCTAACAACAATACATTGACACTTGCTAATCATTCCCTCTGAGAGACACGAGATGAGTGCTATTCTCCTGTGTTGGTTCCTAAAAGATTAATATATGGAAGCCAGCCACTGTGGCATTAATTCATTAGTTTACACTAGATCACCTTGAGAGCCATTCACAAAGCACCTGGGCTTAAGCGTCTCAGATTTCGTCCTCTCACAGACTCAAAGTCAAATGTCAATGTTAGCTTAGCCTCGCTGACCACTACTATTTTAGCAGCATGCAGTTGATAAGCCTTCCAACCATAAGCTTAGTTATTGCTAGCTTAGTTGTTATGTAAGTCTCACATATCAAGTGAAATTGTAATTAATCTGCTACTCTGAGGTGTCTATCGTGTTGCTATGGTAACAATGAGCTCACAGAGCCCATTTGCTTATCTCACTCTCCATAGTAAAAACTGTTAAATAAACATGTTATGTTTTAAGTGATGTCTCTTTTTTAATGTATATGAGGTAAATAAAAGTAACGCGTCGTTCCAAAATTATGCGATGCCTAATAGCATCTAAATCGCCATCACCATTCAGTAGGATGCATAGCCGGTGCCTAATAGCAGATATATATCACCACCTAGTGGCCATCGGATGTCACTTCACATATAAATTGAAATTTTGAACAGTAGACAACTATCTAATTAGCCGCGGCGTTATTGGCAAGGTAGTGTTTCTAACTTCTTGAGCCACGACCATGAAACATGTATTCCATCAACTTTAAAAAGTGTGTGCATGCTGCATAAGCAATTCACTTCTCTCCAAATCTATAACATTATACAATAAAGAATATTAATATAACTATATTAATCATACAATTCATATGCATGTATTATATTAAATGTAATAAAGCTAGATTGAAACCTATTTAAAATATTTACATGATTATAATTGGACCAACAGTTTATGAACTACTGGCTTTAAATATAATTTGCTATATATTAAATATAATTATTGAGGACATAAAGTCATTTTGTTACAATACTGTATGTGGCCATTCTTTTCCCTCTCACTAAGTGCAGGCAATAGGTAAACATCAGGGTGGAATGTAGTGATGTTTTCATAAAATGTGGTGAAAGCAAAACAACCATCCCTGAGTTGCAACTACAGTATTAAATGGGATATTTTCAGTCCTTGTAATACAGCCTGCATTCACTGTCAGAATGTAAGAGTAAAGTCATATGAGAATGGGGTGTCTTTTAGCATATGTGTATACCTGAGACAGTGATCCAGTGCCAATGTGCTTGATTATACTGAACATGCTACATTTTCCACTTCTGCATAATATTCTTGAATTGCAACCATTTATTTGTCAATATATAAATCATCCCTATCATAAGATTTATTTATCATACTGTATGTGTATATGCTACACCTGTGATTATTGTAAAATATAGAGATGTACAAAATACAGACAAAGGTGTTTTAATGATAACAAGTTACATATGAAAACATGAATCCATAATACTGTATGCCCAATTTCTTGCAGGTAAATTACAACCTCAGACAGTTTTATGTATTATTAAACAGTGAAAGAGAAGTCTTCAAACACAACAGAGGGAAAGTAGGCTGAAGAGAATCCATTACTTTTTTACCCCCACTGACACTGAAATCAAGTGTCATTCAGCCACTATAGTATTACAAGAGCCATATCAAACCTAATAGAGAGCCAAACAGATTGTCAATTTCCAAACTTACAGTACATTCTCAATAGTATTAGCTTATGTCTCAGACTGTACGGGAATGTTAATGTAATCCCAAATAAGAAAAAAACATTGACCAGCAAACGTCCGATAGCCTCAGTGACATTTGCGATCCTTAGACTTCATAACAGTCTCTCAATGTTTAGGAGAACATTACAAACATATAGAAAACATTACAATATATAATATACATAAAAGTTAAAACAAAAATTTGTATTGGCTTAGAGGAGCCACAAACCTGAACACAACTCCAGGCTGTTTTTGTTGTTGTTTTGCGTGCTTATCAGATATAGTGTGATGCGGTTCAGATTGCATTCTGCAGCTAAAGCACGTGACAAACCAGATAAAGGGTCACATGCCTGTGTCTTGAGTTGACGGAAGAAAACGGATAATAGCATTAATAGGTAGAAAGACAGGGTGAGTCACAACAAGGAAACCAGGGAGAGGAGCTCTTCCCCTTCTTTCTCGTCTCCCCCATTTCTCCCCCCTCCTCCTAGCACTTGGCTTTGTCCCAGAGGAATTCTCTGGTGGCCTTGGTAAATATAACATTTAGAAAAACAGCGCCAGAGCCCTGGTGTGTGGATTTAACCCAGTTCCTGGGTCCTTGCTGTGCTGCCTGCAGCCTCCATGTCTTGCCTGACCTCAGTAATGCTTCCAGGGGAATAGAACCTAAGTTAGAGAGGGTCGATATCAGGAGGGCCTCTGTCCAGGCTTTTACCCAGACACCAGAACAAGGACACCAAAATAAAAGGTCTGTTCTGACAGCATTTAAGTTACAGTTTCTATATAAATAATAGAAACTGTAACAGGTGGTGCCAAATTTAAAGTCTAAAGAGGTCACTACAATCCACGAGTTCTCATCTTAAAGATCAATGGTGCTTTTCCACTGCGTGGTACCAGCTCAACTCGTCTCGCCCTTTTTACTTTTCCATTGGGCAGTTGGGATAGCACCTGGTACCAGGTACTTTTTTTAGCATCTGCTGTCGAGGTTCCAAGCGAGGTGAGGCGTTACCAAAATGTGATATGATAACAATGCAGACTATTGATTGGATTAAATCATCATTGCATCATACATACAGAACAGCAGGAGTGGTTTGAACAATGCCGTTGCTATGGTGACCAGGTACAACTGAGTCGGTACTCTCTGCAGTGGAAAAAGACCTGTGTCGTGGCGAGTAGAGTCGAGCTGGTACCAGCAGTGGAAAAGCGCCATAAAACAAAGGGTAACATTGCCTAACCTGAACAAGGATTATCACCAAAAACTGGCAATTGTCAATTGCGCCAGATCTAAGACTTGTGTGGCTTGAGGTGCACATAAAAAAAAAGACTTTAAAACAAATAAAGATAACCTCCAACCCACAATATCGTCCATTATTTGAAATTCACAGAGAAGAGGTCACCGCAGATTAGGCACCTTGATGTGTGGTTTTACATTTAAAATGGATGCATGAAATGGATGCAAAGGACGAAACATTAATTGTGCTACAATTGTTCATCCTCACTTTTTTCCCCATTTACTAATAACGGAAGGCAATTTAAAGGGAAAATCACATTTTAAGACGCCATTTAGCTAATATGATGAAATCCTCCAAAAGATATAGACTAACCCGTAACATCATCAGGAAACTGTTTTGCTTGATTATAAATTAATTACAGAATGGTTTGATATTTTTACATTAAACTAGAGATACATGCCATAGTATCATATACACTTACACAATAAAATATCCATTCAATATGCCTGGCATACTGTACTATACTAATTTAACTGCTAGAAAGTACTGTAATGTTTGAGAATGTCATCTTATCAGAGTTTTTGATAGCCTTTTAAATACTGTATCTCCTCAGTTATATATCTCCTCAATCAGAGTGGATTATCACTTAAAAAATATCCATGTTTGTTGGCTTCTTGACCAGAAGCCCTCATGCACTATAACTAATACAGTATGTGCCAGTACTGGACCTGAAACCTGTACAATTTGTATTCAATCATCAAGTATCTAGAATTATATAATACACATTCCCACTTTGAAACAAATGGTGTATGTTACATATCTACAGACCAATGTGTGATGGGTGCATTACTGTGAAAAATACAACAGAAAGCACGCCTTATAGCTATAGCATATCAGTATTGCATATCGTAACTATATTTATACATGTTTATATAAATATAGATAGTATATTTCTATGTACAATTTGATATTCCAACATTGCATAAAGAATAAAATAAATAATACAAATATAATCAAATCTTACAGTAGGTAGGATTTGATAAATGCTATATCAGAGCCAAAATAGTCCTAACAATTAAAATAATCACAAATAGCAATTATTATTATTCAATAAAAAACAAATGTGGCCTACAATCTGGCATAACAGTACAAGCTACACCAAAATTACCCTGCAAGTTTACCATTTGGGGCTCCTGGAATGACAAAGGAATAAGTAGGAATAAGGACAGAACAGGTTATTTTTTGTTACCTTCTGCTTAGCTTGTCCAGTCTGTGTGTCTGTGGGTGTGTGTGTGAAAAGTCAGGTTTACATGTGACCTGTGTGAGTATATACAACATATGTGTAGTGTGTGTTGTGCTAGAGGGCATGCGTGTACTGTAGTGCGTGTTGTGCTACACAGTATGTGTTTACTGGTGTGTGTGTGTTGTGCTAGAGAGCATGTGTGTACTGTAGTGTGTGTGTGTTGTGCTAGAGAGCATGTGTGTACTGTAGTGTGTGTTGTGCTAGAGAGCATGCGTGTACTGTAGTGTGTGTGTGTTGTGCTAGAGAGCATGTGTGTACTGTAGTGTGTGTGTGTGTTGTGCTAGAGAGTATGCGTGTACTGTAGTGTGTGTTGTGCTAGAGAGCATGCGTGTACTGTAGTGTGTGTGTGTTGTGCTAGAGAGCATGCATGTACTGTAGTGTGTGTGTGTTGTGCTAGAGAGTATGCGTGTACTGTAGTGTGTGTTGTGCTAGAGCGAGGGGTGGTCTCCTGTATTTTTCACCTCCGGATGTCGGTGGCTTCGGGGTCTTCCTGCTCGGCCACCAAGCCCGCCTCGGGACTCTGTCGGCGGGGTCCCTGGCTGCGATTGCGGGGATGCGCTCCCAGGCCCCCCTTGCCGGGCTTGTCCTTGTCGCCCTGCCTGGGGGGCCGGGGATGCTCCGGCTCGGCCAGGGAGGGCGCGGGCCGGCGGTGCTCGGACGAGGGAGCGGCCGGGGCCGAGGTGAGGGAGGGGCAAGGGCTCAGGCTGTCGCACAGGGCACCCCAGTTTTGCTCGCACTGCAGCCGCACGCTGCGCGTCAGCGCCTCCTTCACCTCCTCCCCACAGCCCAGCAGGATGTTGACCAGCTCCACGTACGGCCTGGAAGACGAGAGGCACACACTGTGACGCAGGTGCGTTAAGAGTTGGCGAACGTAGCAAACGTTTGAGAACACATTCAAACAGTTTTCCACTTGCTTCGAGTCCGCCGCGAACGTTTGCGAACATAATGAAACGGTTTGAGGAGGTGGTTATCGAACACACGTTGAAGCTGAACGAACGGTGACAGTTTAAATCTAATACTTTTGGAATGTTTGCACAAAACGTTCAAAATTCATGTTCAAAGCAAACATGTTTGCCACGATCGTTTGCCACTGTTCAACAATTCTGAACGCACCTCACACAGCCCTGTAAGATCCAGATGCACCTCCATGGACGACAATACAGCATCATTCCAAGTATTACAGATATTCTTTAATGCTGCCAGAACAGCGAACGTTAATGACCGAGACGCTGCAATGCTGGCCGCACACTAGAGATTTATTGGACAGATTCTGGGTCTGATTTGCCCCTCCCTACAATCGTGGGGGGTTCCCAACTTGAGGCTGGTTGGAATCGATTATCTGCCCACATTATCCTGTAGTGTTATACAGACCAAATATTGTCATTGCCGACTCCCAGAAAGACGTGAAATCCCGTAGTGGGACAGGTACAGCGATTTAACCCCAGCATAATCTCACAATAGCCAATAAGAAGTGAGCTGACTGGGAGTCACAACAACATCGTCATAGATACTGGCAACCATGTAGGCTTATAACTTTCGTAGATGTAGCCTACCTTCCAGATTGCATTGCAAAAATAAATTAAAAAGTCACGTTTTTTTAGTTTTCTCAGCCATGGGTTGACTTCATTCAGTTATGTTTCTGTGCAAAATACAATATAAGTGCTACTACGGCAACAGCGATCTGTGTATTGACAACATGATTGACAGTCCACCTCCCCGTTTGTTGTGCTCACGTTTGACAGGTGAGTTTCTATGAGATCCCTTGACCCTGGAATCGCCACTCTAGAATAGTTATCACCAAGTAGTGTGTGCTTATTTAGGATTCAAATATAAGAACATTTGTCAAATCTGTGATTAGGTCTGTGGTACCAAACGTTTTAAAAATGCTCTAGTGTGGGGCCAGCTTTAGGTTGGCTTCCCGTACCTGTGACGCGTGGTGGTGATGTGACAGGGCATGTGAGCAGTACAGTAGCAAAACAATTTGAAGACAAGCCGTGTGTTCACAATTGCATGCATCCATTTGATGTCATTGCCACGTCACAATGACAAATATGATTTAGATTAGCATGAAGTATATCTACAAAGGCATCGACAGCTTGTTCTGGTGATCTTAAAATCACTAAAATTATAATCTCTCCCAGTGTCGCCATGTTTTACAAATCCAGAAGTTCTAAACTGTCTGATTTGTCTGGTGAGCCCTCTTGTGGAACCCTCAATTTACCGGCTTAGTACATAGGCTAGTGTGTGAGCAATTACACTTGCAATGCAACGCAAACTTGTCGCGCAAACGTGTTGTTAAAAATCAAGTATACCCAAACCTTTAGAAGACCAGAAAGATAACAAATATGAACCGCAGCATACCATTGGAGAAGATTGTAATATGCGACCATGGTGTTCTAGAATATTTTTGACTAGAATAGACCGAGAGAGAGAGTAGACAGCAGAGAAGACATAAAAGATGATAGAGGAGAAGGTTGGAGCCACAGATATCAGCAGATATCAGGAAGCAGAGGAGCAGATGCTGCTGAGAAGGGGAAGCAGCCACTGACCCTTTAGGGAAAAGGTCCTGGAAGTGAATCATCTCCACCATGACGGCGACGTTCTCCTTAGCCGCTGAGCAGAGGTTGTGCTTGATGTAGCACTCTCTCTGGAGCTGAAACACCATCTCTTTAATGGAGACACACTTCCTGCTGATGCAGCTGAACTTGTGTCGGAGGCCGTGGGCCATGCACTTCAGAGCATCTTTGATGAATGACTTCCCCTGTGCATGTAGGCACACACACACACACATATGTTAGGTAAGGCCTGAAGGAACATTTTATTTCTAAAGAGGGCATGCGATTTGTTAGGGGGGAAAACAAAGAAGATGTGTGTGTGTGTACACACACACACACACACACACACACACACACAAACAAACTATTGTTATTCACGTTCTGTTCTACCTCTGCCCATCAGACAGTTTTATTTGTATTTTATGTTGATTTTATTGTTTTATTTGGGTCTTATTTGTGCCGTACATTTTATGTTTTATATTTATTTTTCTGTGAATTTTTTTTCTTCACTTTTTTCACTTTTCAATTTTTCACTTTGTGACTACTTTTTGTATTTTTAAAGGGCTACATAAATAAATGTTGCTTGCTTGCTTGCTGCTATAAAAAGCCTTAATGTTCAACCATTTACTAATTATTTATAAAAGCTGTTCCTTGTTGGAGAGTGAAAAGGCTCTCTACAGTACAATGCTTTATTAATTATGTACATAATTGTTTGGGAAACAGGGCAAAGCAGTGCCTTTGTTTCACCTGTACGCTGTGTGTGCATGCATATTCATTAGAGGCATGATTTACATGCTTTTAGAAGAAAGTGGGTGGAGTAATGCTTGGCTATAAGCTGCACTTTCCTCATTCTAATAGCATGTGCTCAATCTAACCCCACAAGGAGCGCACTGCTAATGTGCGGCTTGACAGACATCTTGACACTCAGGCAGGGCTAGAGAAGTGAGGCTGGACCTCATTAAAAGCCATATGAAAAAGGAGATGATTGGGCACGTGGCCAGCTGGCTAGCTTGTCTGGCTAGTTGCCCCCCTCTCCAGCCCAATGAGAGTGAACCGACATTCGTGAGAAATTAAGGCAAACTGTGAGAGTTTATTGTATGTCATCTCACAAAAGTCTGACCTGTGGACTAGAATAATATATAAGGTTATGAAGGTCCGTATAATGTTTGTGCGGATCATACTTGTGGACCGTTGAATAAGGCTCTTATTGTTCATTAGTACAATTGTTCTGAAATGTTTGACCTGTGACCTCAAACACAAGAGGTTACCTGCTTGTTAAAATGTAATGAACCTTTTCTTTTAATGGCTTTAAAACTTTAAAAACACTGGCTATATAGTACATAACAACCATAACCAGCATTGAAAGTGTATGAGGGGGAAAAGAAAAAGATTGTCTTGAAATCTTGAAATCATCACTTAGACCTGATAAGCCTCTCGAGCCTTCAGGGATCCTCAGCCTCAGTTTTAGGTTTTAGAAGAAAGTCACCAACCACTCCCACATACACCAACCCACCCCCCCAAACACACACACACACACACACACACACACACACAGGTGTGTTACCTGAGAGTCAAACTTGCCAGCGTTGTGCAGGAAGGTCAAGCAGATCTCCTGTAGCCCTCGTATCTCACAGGAGTTGTTCTCGAAGCATTCGAAGACGCCACAGCCAACATCCCCCGCACTCATTAGGCAGTGCTGGATCTCAGCTGTGTGGGGGGAAGGGGGCAGGATTGAGGAGGAGGAAAGAAGAGCAGGTTAAGGGAGAGACCCAGTCATCTTTTCTCTCAGACAGCATGTGCGTGGTGACACGCACGGTATAAGAACGCCACAGCGGTGATCTACTGTGTGTATGACTCCGCTTAAAAGCACATCTCCCCCCTGCAATTGTGATCTATTGTACAGTATGTGTTATCCTTATGTGCTATCGATGACCTGCAGCTGTTATAAGCATCTGCTATGAGGTTAGAGAGAGAGAGAGAGAAGGAGACAGTCATTATCTTATGGGGTTCCTGCACAGAAACCCTCTGTGACAGTCTAGATATCACTGTGTCATTCTGCGCCGCAATCCGTCTGCACTGCCTAGCCTAGTGATGGGATGGTGCATTGCAGATACAGCCTGGGCTACTTGTGGCGGACTTGCACACGCGGCCCCTTAAATGTGCATCAACAAGTACATCATTGTGGCAGTGGTACACATGCAATATGGGATAGGAGAATGTTACATTGTTGCTCAGCACATGACAACACCGCACACTCACCAACCTTACAGGATAGCAGTTCAAGTTCTTCAGGTGCGTACCAGGTCCGATTACCAAATAGATTGGACTGAATGTGCTTTTGTATCAACAGTTGAGTGCACTATAGACTGGGAACATTACTGGCTGGCCCTCAAATATTGAGTATGTATGTTCTTGTGTAGCCATGGAAGACAAGAATAAAATAAATGATAGTGGACATAAATGATGAAGAGAAGAGGAACGTCTCTGTTTCAACCCCAAATTGTAGTCTGCCAGTGTGTATTATGAAGCATGACATATGACTACAGGCGGTGAACCTCTCCCACTGTTGTAGACATTATGTAATCTTTTTAACAAAAAAGTGCTCTATGTCACACATTGTATCAAGCTATGGAAGATAACTTTGACAAATGGTTGACTTGACTATATAGGGCTATACTAAAAAATAGGCCCAGTCAAATTATTTCATAGATAGCTAAAGAAATGAGAAATGATGGCTGTCAACAAAGATCCTCTGTTGGGGGCAGTCGGGAACAGAGGGAGAGTTGGTTAGGGGTGAAGAGTTTTTGGTAGATCTTCTGAGTTTAACTTTAGTGCGCAGGAAAAGTGAGCCGCTGTCGGCAGTGCTTGTGTTGGCATCATGGGAATGTGCTTGGATCGTACAAGCTGGCCGCAACGTGCATTGAATTACACAGTGGTGTTACCAGGGACTGTGCTGTGATAATCTGCCTTCGAGTTGCCCCTGTCTTGCGGTGTGAAACAAGTTATAGGCCTAATTCTCCACTAAATCCATTATATTGGTTTACAACGAAATTACATGCAGTATAATTGTGACAAGAAGTTTAGCGCATAAAAACATCAGCCACCACATCATATTATTTTGTGTAGGATTACACACTATCATATTTGTATTTTCATATAAAACATTTCACTGTAGATTGGCTAAAGCAATCATTCGAATTTAAATACAAATATGCTGCATTGTTTTAGGCTACTAGCCATTCCTGAGAGAGCCACTGCACGTATTGAGTCTACCTAGAATGTATTTAAATACATATGGTATTCTATGGCTTTAACGAAGAGAAACATAGGTTAGCCTACATCTTCCCACAACCAACATTTACGGCATCGAAACTGGCGCGCATACACGCACCTAGATGCGCTAGCGTATTCATTACCTAGGCCATTACCTTATGCCGTTCTATTAATAGTTGAACATATAAACATATTGAATTCCCGTGTGCGAATATTTACACAAGATAGACTTTCAACTTTCTTGCTGATCGAAAAAGGCGATAATGTAGTAATGGAATACATTTGTCTAGGCTAAGTTTTAAACGCACGATTGCCAAATCGTAAGAACGTGTATCCTAGCACTGTACAATTTACTGCCAAGGGAACACGTGCACGCGCGCGCACACACACACACACACACACACACACACACACACACGTAGGCTACGTAACCTACCTGCCTGCATGCAGCCAGTTAACCATGTGTAAACAGTAGCGCAGCACAATCTCGACCTAATCCCATACACGCAATAGGCTATTAGTATAAATATAAATGTTCTTACCTGTATTCTGAAGGGAAAGGCGTCCTTTTTTGGTGGCGGGCTTCTCTGGGGGACTGTCGTGAATATCAATAGTATCCGATCCCACTACTTGTTCACAAACTGACAAAACCAACAGCGCTATCGCCACTTTAACCAACATTGCGTCTCAAAGTCCCAATTGCGAACGATCACGTCTAGGCTTGGCGTCTTGGGGCAGCTGCGTGTGGGACTGAGTGCAGGAGCGTGAGGGATGCTGCATATATTTCCCTGAGCCCGGGTGTCAATTTAGATGAAGGAGTTAAGCAGGTGTTGTCCGTCGGGCTTTGCGACCAATCAGAGAGACATACACCAGCGTCCAAGTTTTAGGGGAGTGTCCAGTGAAAGTGCGTTTTTGCAATAAACCGGCATCTATAAAAAAGAAAATAATAATAAAAGCCTGCAAAATAGACTACACCATGCAGTTAAATTAAGACATAATTTTGTGCAGTCGTATCACCCTCCGTTTTAAACAATTTGTTGTCAATTACAATTTTGTTATACTATACTTTTTTATTATACTGTAAATCAACGTTTCATCACAATGCTTTAGGTCTACTTTGTCATAGGTGAGAATAACTATACAAATATGGTTGGAGGAAATTGTTTTAAGGAAAGTAGGTGAAAAGTCACAGTGAAGATAGGCTATGTAGCCGAACATGCGGGGTCTGACTACACAATGAACGGTTTAGAGAACTTTTATATAGAGAATGACCTAAGAATAGCTGAGAAACATTGGCAGCTCCTCGCATTTGGAAAGCCTGCGCTAGAGGAATCTTTTTCAAGAGCATCACTTAAGGACTGTGTGTGTATGGAATGGCCAGACAGGGCCAGCACGGATACTCACGTGGAATATGCAAACGTTTGATACAAAATGTCCCCACTGTCAAACGATGCTACATTGTTTATGTCACATCATCAACACGCCAAAAGTAATTGAAAGATGATTGTGTGTCTCTCTCTCTCTCTCTCTCTCTCTCTCTCTCTCACTCTCTCTCTATCTCTCTCGTGCGTGTGCGTGTGTGTGTGTGTGTGTAGCAGAGAGAGTGAGGCAGGAGGCAGTCAGGGTATGCACGTTCTATTGTCTTGTATTCTATAGAATGTTTTAGGAAATATGGAATATATTCCATTCATTTTTAAAACGTTGACACTTAAACACATGCTCAGGTAATATTACAGTCATGAAAAGTGATATAGGAATAATAAATAATAGGCCTACATCATATAAACAGACAGATGTATGTGTTATACTGTAGGCCATTACAGACATAATGAGCCTGACATCTGAAATATTGTCAAAATGAGAATATTGTCATGTTTACTGATGTTTATACACAATAATAGGATATGGATACACACACTTGTGATAAGAATGCAATATAACTGGATCAGTGATATCCATTACTATTTGTGTCTGTGTGTTTGAATAAAGGTGGATAAATCAGGCTGATGCATTTAGGGTCACTTTTAAGTGTTTAAAAATAATGTTAATGGTGGGTGTATGTGCTCAGTTTACTTTACAAGTTCTGACTTGACAAGCCTTCAAGTTTTTCATTATAACAGATGTAAGGGAGACCAGCTATGGGTCATTAAGGACGTGAAAACAGGGATGACCACAGCCTGCTTCCAAATATTTGGTACTGTATCTGTTGTGAATTATAAAGACATTAAAATGTCCTAAAAAATAGGTCTCAAATTGTACTTCGCTTATTATGCAGAAGCCACATAATGACTACATCATATTTCATAATTTTCTAAAATATTCTGTTTCTGAAAACTATAATATTCTATTTAACAGCATACAGGCTCTTTTACTTGATTATATTATGTACAAGATACATAATATTATTCATAATACGATGCAGCACTATAGTCTATATTTTGTATTATGTTGCTGTTATACATTACAGATTACACCATTAGGTCAATGCAGCGTCTGGACTCCCACTCAGCTCTAACCAAACTGACGATCACTTAAGCATATTGTCATCTTGAAATATGTAATTTCAAATTAGGTTTTAATTGGTGGCATACATTTGAGATAATTACCACACTGAAAAGAGAGGCATACTGACAATAACGTTATTCCGTGATGTGGGCTCCATATAGACTATCATTGTTTGAACCTGACAAGCACAGCAGTAGGCCTGCTTTCAGTGTTCTGCAGTTTCAGCCAGACTCAAACACGAGTGTGGGTAACTGTGCGCAATAAAGCCATAGAATAGAGCACACGTTTGGAGTTGTTCTGTGTTCGGTGTTGCCCGCCAGCTGTGCATACCACAAACTGGAATCTCCTACTCAATTCATGTCTGTTAAACGCTACCCACGCTGTGAACACACCCTCGATTTGGCCCAATCAGCGCGCTTCAGTAGACCACAGGCTTGTAATAGTACATGTCACCACTGAACACCAAGGAATTAGAAACGGGAGCAACATGGGCTTCAACAATGTTTTAAACGCCATATTTAAATAGTCAAATTAATTATACGTTACAAGGTATTTGAAAAACATAATTGTTTAAGTAATAGGCATAATGCATTTAAGTATTTTAGGACACGTGATGCAGAAAAAACTATGCATACGCCACGTGACATCGCGACAGCACCATGCAGAGCAACGGTAACACTATGATTGAGGAATCGACCACGTCAGGAGCACTGCTGACAGTGTCTGGTTATGTGTCATGCAGAAGGTGATGTTTGGCTTGGTTTCAAGAACATTGTGGAAAATAGTCCACATCTTATGTTTATTTCCCACAGTGTATGTCAACAGTATGTGTGTGACAAGAATGTCGAAATGTATCAGTGTGCCAGCATGGTCTTTTTAAACGTTTCCTTTGTTGGACATGCTGTAAAATAAAGGCTTTTTACATTTAACAGACGATCTGCCTTGGGCTTTTTTATTTATATATATATATATATATATAATAAAAAAAAACGTTTGGGGGTGAGGGGCTACTGTAATTATAGTTGCCATCTTTTGCTTAAACATCTGATATTGCTTTGCATGTAGGACCGTTGCTTCTCAGCGTCATGACGTGGTGAAAAAGCACTTGGGCAATGCAATGAGTGCCAGAGGCCGTCCTGTGACTGCTTCCGCATGGCTGTGATCCACTAAAGATGAGGCATGGGCTGGAAGTAAAGCAGCGCATGTGTTTGCATACATACTGTACATGTCTGGCCAGCCAACATGGTCTATCTCTATCTCGTCTATCTCTCTCTCTGACTTGAGTAGAGACGTGGAAAAATACCTCTGAAATACCTTTGCGAAACGCGAGTCTGAAGAGCGCCTCCACCTAGTTTTCGAGGAACCTGAAGCTGATATGGTTAGCGCCCATAAAACTTGGGTCAGTTTGTGTGCGCGTCTGTGTGTGTGTGTGCGCGCACGCATGACATTTAATATTTATTCAGCTCTGTGTGTACGTGTTACAGAAATAACATGCAGTGTGCGAGTGAGCTTAACAGTGTTCAGTTGCAAACCTCTCTCTCTATCTATCTCTCTCTCACACACACACACGCACACGCACACACACGTAGACACGCTTTCTCACACATACTCTCGTTCTCTCTCGCTGTCTCTCTCTTTCTAATGTGCGCACACACACACACACACACACACGCGCGCGCACAAGCACACACACACACTCTCACTCACTTTTATACTGCCTCTGGTCTGTTAACTCACCTGATTCATGAAAAGAGAGATTTTAACTGGCTCGGTTCAGTCGGCCAGCTCAAGGCTCTGCTTTCAAGCGGTGTGAAAGCACTACCTCGTCAACCCTCACTTAATTTGCCCCAAACAATGTGCTATTACAGAGTTTGGACCGTATGAATTATATTGCTTCAGTGCTGGCAGATGACACCATTCCACCTCATTATTGTCTATAAGACTTCAGGCCCAGCCAAGCACAAGGGAGTGTTTGACTGATAAGAGGAGAGAGATGGGCCAGCGCTCTCTGTGTGAGCATTTTACCTTGGCTCCAGCGCCGATGAGGGCAGAGATGATGTCATCCTGGCCACGGCCACATGGGTCAGACCCACTGATAGGTGGACATGCCAAGACAAAGGAGAGCAGCTTAGACACAAAGGCATCATTTAATGAGGGTGAGACATGAGGCTACAGCGAGCTACGTGGGTGGTACATAGTGTCATAGCTGTTGAAAGGGCTGCTGAACCATTAATCATTGGGAAAAGGGCGTATTATGGCCAGCGTAGACAGCATCAACGAGGCTCTGGGTTATGCTTATATCTGCCTAATGTTGGAACCTAGGACACTATATGTATCAAGATGGGCAGGCTGACAATTCAGAAATAGCATAAAACACACTTACCCTCATTAGAAATGAAAGGCTCTTTGTGATGGCCTGGTGGTCATTACAGCGTTTCTGGTTTGGCTTGTTTATTCTCTGGTAATTATCAGGTGATTGTTTATCCTGTGACCCACATTTGGAGTCAGGGCAGCCAGGGCAGACATGGGGGTAATTGACAGCATTCAGAGAAGTGCACATAGAGGGTTAAGAGTGGATGGTAATTGCTTTCCTGCCTCATTAGACTGTGTTAGAAGACATGCTGGCTCACAGCGTCCGTGTGATGGTTAACATAGTCTCCTTCTTCCTTCTTTAAGGCACCTGTGTGCTTTACTGGCACCCACTAACATGGCACCTGTGTGCTTTACTGGCACCCAGTAACATGGCACATGTGTGCTTTACTGGCACCCACTAACATGGCACCTGTGTGCTTTACTGGCACCCAGTAACATGGCACATGTGTGCTTTACTGGCACCCACTAACATGGCACATGTATGCATTACTGGCACCCACTAACATGGCACTTGTGTGCTTTACTGGCACCCACTAACATGGCACTTGTGTGCTTTACTGGCA
>JAODTR010000002.1:3131913-3144003 GCA_025399935.1 Amblyopsis rosae | reverse complement strand
CCACTAACATGGCACCTGTGTGCATTACTGGCACCCACTAACATGGCACCTGTGTGCATTACTGGCACCCACTAACATGGCACTTGTGTGCTTTACTGGCACCCACTAACATGGCACCTGTGTGCATTACTGGCACCCACTAACATGGCACCTGTGTGCATTACTGGCACCCACTAACAAGGCACCTGTGTGCTTTACTGGCACCCAGTAACATGGCGTGTGGACGAAACCACCCTACTTAAAGGGTTCGGTCAATTATTCTTGCTAACTTCAAACTCAAATCAAAACGGTATCGCTCCGTGGTCCTCCGCTGCGGCGCCTAACACACTGAAATGCATTGTGAAGCGAAGCATAGTGCTACGGCTTTGTTGATACGAGCGGCGTATGCCATTTTGTTTACTCTTTACGGAGCCAGGGCTGTGTAAAAGTATCAGATTAGTTTTTCAACACACACAGAGAATGGTAAATTAGCCAAATGCGAGGAGATATTTGTTCAAATTTAACAAGAAGTGCATTAGCTTACATATAGCTTGCAATAGCTGACCTTTAAAAAAATAGAAAATAATTAAAATTTGAAAACATATATAAATATAAACATTTACAGTATATAGTGTGTAGACTATATGTATATAAACTGCAACACGTGTTGGGGGTGCTGTTTGTGCCAGAGTGACCAACACAACCACGTTGGCTGACCTGCTACAAATGCTGGTTGAAGATTAGGATGCCGTCCCACAGCAGTGTGTGACCATGGTGACCAGCATGAGGAGGAGGTGCCAGGCTGTTGTGACTGTGTGTGGTTCTTCCACACGCTACTGACGCTCATGTTTGTTAACTGAATAAATTGTTAAATTGCCAATATGCCTTGTTTCTTCAGGCATAAATCATACAGTTCACGAAACAACACCAAACAAGCGTCAACAGCAAATAAAAGCCGTTTGACGTTCTCAGAGAAGATTTGGCACATTTTTCATGGGCACAAGCCACACACTCGGCTCTGCTGCTTATCCCACAAACCCATGTTCCTTACAAATGTGGCACAAGGGAAATAATTGATTACTAAGAAGCTTTGATACAACACACAATCAATAATCTACTAAACACAAATGTCCATCCCTTTTGTGTTATGTTAAAATATATTGGTGAGTTATTCGAGGTTCTGAGGTGCAATCGAGTGTCCCTTCCACACTTGGCAAGCCTCTCGCCTTCCCACCTATGTTGTGTCAACCGCTGGGTACATTGTCACACTTCCTATTACTTTCCATTGTCCATGTTTCACGTTTTTGAGTATAAGTACTTTAGTAGATGCCCTTGTTCCAGAGCGACTTATATCGAGTACATATTGAGCATCGAGGATGCTTACAGTACGTATACTATGTGCTCTACCTTCCATAGCCTTGCATCCTCATGTCTCATCACCACTCACCCACTCAGACCTAAGTATCATTGTGAACTTCATTCTGATGTCTGAACACTGCCAGCATCACCTCTGGCCTATACAGGAGTTGTATAGCACAATAAGGCATATAGGCCATGGAAAAATGGCTATATCTGCTTGGTTGGCTAACTTTCCCCGTTATCACTAATTAACATTCACTTCAGTCCTGCTACAGGGATAGCAGCTGGTCTCACTGCAGTATTAGTGTAGTGTGTTTATACCCCATGTTATCCCATCTCTTGTTTTATTTATTTGTCAGCCCATACCCGTGAGGGTAAGTCCTCACTTTTGTGGTTCTTCAGCGCACCTCATTGACTCATTGAAGTTTCCACCTGTCCGTCTAGTATGGCAGAGGCAGGAGATGGTGAGTGTTTACACCTGCTGTGTACCCTGCCATTATGTTCAACACGCAGACACACGTTGTCTTGTGTGCCCCAGGGGTACCCAGGTTTGTGTGTGGCTTAAGGCTAAAGGGTTAAGTTAGCGGCTCTTGTTTCTCGGTCATAGGACTAATTGCTTCCTCGTACCTGTCTTCCTGTCCTTCAGTGGTCAGTTGTTTTATGCTACTGTAAAGCATTTAGTGTAACCCATTTCTCTGTGAAAAGTGCAATAAAAATAAACATTACTTATTTATAAAGTTACTATAATATAGTTGGTAAAATGGAAAATATTCTTACAATGCTCCCAGAAACCACTATGTGACCCCACACCGCCCTTTGACTTCCACTCTCTCAGACGATGCTTTGTGCCTTAGAAGAGTGGATGAGGTCGGCTGTCCTCGTGAGTAAGCCCACTTTTAACTGCCTGACAGACATTTTTTGAGGTTAAACATAACAGTCGAGTCTAGCTGTCTCATTCCTGTGAAGAAATATCAAATCCTTTATGTGGGTTCACGTTTAGCCAATGTTAGATCAGTGATATCTTGGACCAGGCAAGACCGCGCTATTACAAACAATGATATCCCTGTTTGGGTGCTAATTAGAAATGTGTTGTTTGAAGGGGCAGGGGAGCATTGTTTCTATACTGGCGCCTGTGTTTACAGCAAACTGCAATGGACTGTTATGATAATATAATAGTCTTAAATAAAAAGCTTCATTGTATTGCTGAGGAGTACCATATGTGTACAGTAATCAGTTTTCATTTTTTTGGTAGAGCTATAAATAAAAGGCGATTGTATTTTTGGAATATCTGAGGCCAATTAGACAGTTCATGAATAAGTGGTGGTCGAGTCTGCATCAACCCGACAAAGTTACAATTGCGGGAAGTTAAGGGATATTTTTGTTTACGACGTGTGTTTCTCCACTTGGGGTTATGTGATTGCCATGATGGTGTTTGTTGGAAGCAGCTGTATTTTTCCGTAAGGCTAGCGGCTGGGAAGGGTCTGTGTAACTCAGATGAAAATCTTTGTAGGAGCTACCTTCCCAGGAATCCTAGGAATTCAAGTTAATAATTATGACATCCGTGAAATAGGGGATCTCAAGCAGCCCCCTATCCCTTGTTCATTGCACAGATATGCATGAGCACACACACACACACACACACACACACACACACACACACACACACACAGGCGTGCGCACAGACGTACACATTCCAGTCACTACCCAGTATCACCTTCTGAGAGGAGAAAGGTGTCGAGGAAGTACAAAGAAAGAGCATGGAGACTGGAATGAAGGAATGTGCTGTTAGTGAGAAGTTGGAGTTAGCGGCTTAAGTTCATGAGAGCCTGGAGAGGTATAGCGCCATGTAAGTGCCTGACAAACACCCTTTTTAGCCCCTGTATTGAATATCTAGACAGCTTCTTGTCAACTTTAGCGTGTATAGTATGTGCCGGGTCTTTGTCGCATGTGCTGGAAATGTTTGAGGCGTTTCTTTTTGTTTTTGTTGTTTTTTGGTGTAAACAGCTGAAGGTATGAAATGTGCTTGGGTCTGTTTGTTCTGTACAATTTGTTCCTCAGGGAAAAGCTGCTGATTAAGTGATACTATTTTGACAATATGTCAACTCACAGCGAGTGAAGATACATTTATTTGTATGGCGGCTCTGTAAACAGCATTGCTGACCAGCATGTTCCCAACATCCCAACATTCCTGTCTGAAAACGAGTAGAATAGTATTGCAATTAAGTGTTACTATCAAACTATAATCTACTATAGCTTTTTCCCCCATAATTTTTTGTTTATATATTTATATATATTTAATATATATAAAATAAAATAAAAGCATTTGTCTTTTGTCAAGTCCGTATATATAAAGTCCCTACAATAAGAAAAGACATATTCCTGAACTGCAGACATATGGGACATATTTTTAGCCTTAGCCCCAGTTCAGACCACTCTGTAAGTTGCTGTGTGTATAAAAGAGCCCTTTATTAGGGATGGCACACAGGGGTCCTTCATAAGGCCTACATGAGCTCTTCATGACATTTGACATAAGCATTTATGAGTGTGGTTACCAGCGCTTGTGGTTCCATCACTGAGGCTGCATGTCTGATGGGGTGCAGTCCGACTGGGTTCCGACTGGGTTTGGAAGACTCTCGCTCTGTCGCCCCACTGCTCTTAAGTCATCAGGGAGAGGAGGGACAGGGCGGGAGGGTATTCAAATAGAAACAGGAATAAAGAAAAGGCCAGAACAAGTCTAAGTAAAAGTAGAACCAAAGACACAAAGATGCAGTTGAATCCTATGGTCTTTATATAAACGTTCTGGAGCCTTGGCCAACATTGCAGCTTCTAACCATTGTTAGCCCTACGGTGCCTGACTAGCAGTGAATGCTACATTCCAGCACGCTGGGCAAATGGGCAGCATGGTGGCCTAGTGGATAGCACTATCTGTGGCCTCACAGCAAGAAGTCCCCGGGTTCGAACCTCGGTCATCCCAACCTTTCTGTGTGGAGTTTGCATGTTCTCTGCGTGGGTTTCCCCCACTGTTAAAAAACCTGTGACACTGCCAACAATCTGGAGTTGGTCCCTGGATGCTCCCTTGAGGGATGGGTTAAATGCAGAGGATCAATTTCACTACATGTATGTGACAATAAAAGCACCTCTACCTCTATATTGGTTACAGCCAAGGGTTTTATAAATTCGTTATGCCATGACTTGCTATTAGTTTCTACTGTAGGTTATGCTTGCTTGTGTCTGTGTCTCTGTGTGAACTCTGTTGGTCAAGCATCACAACACCAAGTCTTGGTTCACCTGCGTGTTTGTAGTTTAACTGTGAACCTGAGACGGAACATTACAGATGCTGAAGGATCACAGATACAGTGTGTTGTTTGTGTGGGGCAAGGCAGCTGGCCCCACAACACATAAACTTTTCTTTAGTCCACAATTCACTACAATTACGATTTGATTACATTTGATAGTGTATTGTATTATAACTTACGTATTTCATATAATATGTCTTATTGGAAGAAAGTACTAGCAGAGTTGTCCATGGGAAAGAAAAGGCACAAAATCAATTTGGAAGATTGAGCATCAGCATAGAGTGGCACAACATAGCGGTGGATCCCACTCTTCTTCGTGGCTATGGATCCTAACCCCCAAGCCAATAATTACTATTATGTATTGACCATTCCAGCGTGAGTTGTCATACCTGTGGGTTGGATGGGAGAAGTGGGGAGTTAGTAAATTGAGGTGGAGTGTTTATGGTGTGACTAAATGGGGTCTTACTGGAGTCTGTCACGGTAAGATCGGGGAGACAGGCGGACGATGGCTCCCTTGGTGCCTCTGCGGTTGAAGGCTTCTGTGGTCCGAGAAGATGCAGGCCCTGGTATCTTAACTTTAGCTACTAACCAATGTGTCTGATGGCCAAAGCTTCTGGGTGACGGCTAGCCAACGTCTGTGTTGTGGGCTTGAATTAGCTGCTGGATACTCAAAGCCCTGGGCCCCTAGCGAGGCCCAACTTTGCGAAGCAACTGTGTGGGTTCGTTGCTGGTTCTTACTGGATCCCTAGCTTGGTTCTGGTGAAAGGGAGTTGGCCTGAGGAGGCAAGGATGTAGCAGACAGGCACGGCGGTGGGAAGTATGGGGTAATTATTGTGTTCAGGACTGCCATCTGTCATCTCTCCCTTCTAGATATTTACTGGACCCACATTCCTGCTGCTGGGTTGGTGGATGGGGCACACTGTGTGTCTGTGAATGTGTATACAGTATATGTACCGAATGTGTATATTTCTGTTTGTGTGTCTGTGTAAACGTATGCATGCAGTAAACAAATTGGTGTAAATGGGGTCGACACCACACGCTATGCCTTAAGGCCTTCTTCCATCATTATGCCTCTGCCTCTCTTCAATGCTCTCTCTCTCGTCCTCATCTACATGGTTTATATCGGCGCTAAAAAGATTCCGCTTGTCTTTTGGGGATTATTTACATTTTTTTGAGACGCAGTTATTCATCGGGTATACAAACACAACTCTGTCTGTTTATGTGTTGTGTGTATGTTACATTCCTAGCATTCTCCATGTAATGGTGTGTTAAGCATTGCGAGCATTAGTGCTGGATCTCAATCCCAGACACGAACCTATTAAAAACCCAGGAAAATAAAATAAAAAAAGACTTTTTCATTTTTGGATTTTGTCATTTCTTCACTCATCAGATTTATGGCCTCTTCTCAGCATTGGTGTTAGGTTTACTCATCGTGTCATGGCGCAAGATAGTTTAACCCCCAAATAGCCTCATTTTTAACAGGCGCAGAACAGTTGCTCTTTACGTAAAATATAAATATGAGATGTCTATAAATGTGCCATTGTTAAGTGAGGTTAAATATGATTTTAATCTGTGTGTGTGTGTGTTGTGTGTGATTGGATAATTCTGTATGTGATGAATACATGTGTAATGCTGTTTTCCTTTGGATCACCCTCTTGCCTCCCTAAAACCTCTCTGGTAAGGCAACATAGACTCAGAGGGAGCTGTGTTGCATCACCTGTGGAGCCAGAGTTTATTTAGAGGATTATTATAATCCAGTGTGCTAACAAAGATATTACTTTACCAAGCTCCGGGGAACCCTAAAACCAGCCCAGAGAAAAATAAATAAATGAGGCAAGAGGAATTCAGAAATGATGGCAATGCAGGTTCTGCTGAAAGCAATCCTATCAAAATGAGCTTTTGCTGTGATTCATCACAAGAAATTAATTCTGCTCAGGTTTTATACACTGTCTGAAAATATCCTGCTCTACACAGGAGGCTGTGTATTATACCTCACTTGCCTAATATGTAAATGTTCCACCTGATTTGTACTTTTGTTTCTGTTCACACGGTTTTTATCCACATCTGAGTTTCCACACTTTGAGGTACTGTAATCATACAGCTTACCTGCTTACTGTGTGTCACGCAACCAACTTGCTGCCTGCTGATCTTGCAAATGGACAGAAGTTTTGGGCAGCACTCCCTGGCTAGGTAGGTAGTAGGTCTCCCTTCTAGTATGTTTGTCATTCAAAATGTATGCCGAAAGGTGAGATCCAAGCAGTGGTCTTGGCTGTTAATGTGGGACCCTCGAAGTAGTCTGTGTTATTATAGGAGGGATCCCAAGCCACGGCATTAGCCCCTATTCCCCACAGCCTCTCATGACACCCCAGCAGGTTACTGATGTGGCTTTTCCACACATACATGAGTGGAGTGGTGCAGACTAATATTTTATAGACCTGTAAAAACAACAGTGTAAACAGAGGCTTCACTGAGCAACACATGAGGGTCTCTATAAACCAACATCTCACTCACAGAGGCATTGGGCTTTAGATGTGTGTGTCTGTGTGTGTGTGTGCGTGTGTGTGTGTGCGTTTGTATGAGAGAACCTGTGAAAAGGCAGTCATCATGTGGCAGAGTGTTTATGTTATTGTAACCTACATCTATAAAATTAGACTGACATATGCTGCTTTTACTTGTCTCTCTCACGGTCTAGGACGTGAATGCGTGTGTGTGTGTGTTCAGCGATTTATAAGACCTGGCAGTAGCTATCTCCACGGGGTTCAAACTTGAGACAGACTCTTGCCCTGTGTGGGAAAAATATTTATTGACATTTCATCTTTTTCAAGCCCTGTGTTTTTCAAAGCAATAAACCCCGTTTTATGTCAGGTTTTTATTATCAAATTATTTTATACTGAAATATCGTTCTCTGAAATAAGCAGTATTTCCAGAACACATTTTTCCTAGAAAACCGGGTGTAAATCCTCTGAAGCACATTTGCAAACCCAAGCGGGCTAAATGGATTCTACGAAAGTCAAGTCTCTTCTTGGAAAGTGATTGACACAAACACGCAGTGCGAGGGCTACTTGGACACAGTAGGGGGCGTCGTGGAGAGAGCGCACAGAGCAGCTAGCATGCGTCATGGGTAGGGAGGGTATGGTGCGGTGCAGTCATGATAACAATTAGTAGGCTATGACGCGTTTGAATTTGAGTGTTTAAAAATGACAGACACGCAGGCATGTATATGTGCAGACACACGACACATGCCGAACAGCGCACAGCATGGGTGCTTACACACGTGAATTGAGATATGCATCGAGTGCCTGAGGTTTCCTGCGTGGCTGCGTGGCTACGAGTAAATTATTTATCAGCATAGTTGGACCACGTCTGCGGCCCGCACCCGCAGCGTCATACTCCCGGGCCACACAGCTGGTACCGATTTGCATGCCCCCGCCACATCGCGCTCCAACTGCATGTGTAAGAATCATGCCTTATCGCTGCAGTAATTTGCTCCTTCCTCTCACGGCGATGCTATTCTTAGCCGTTCTCCCTCTTTATTTTTAGTCACGCTGCTTCTCTGGGTCATCGGAGTGGCCTATAGGCCCAAATGTGCGTGCGTGTGTGTGTGTTTATGTGTGTCAGGGGGCAATTCAACAGCCCACGTATTAGGTCCCGGTGCTATTCCACTGTCAAAACCTCCCCGCAGACAAAGATGTTTAATTTCCACTTGTTTCCTATTACAGTAAGCTGCCGATGTCACCTCATAGAGAATAGAATGCCTTATGCGTGTGTGCATGAGTGTGTGTGTGTTTACATTTATGTGTGAGTGCGTGCTTATGTTTGACTGCCCCCCTGGCTATCACTGTTTCAAAGGCATTCTACACAATGAATCTGGGGTCTATTAAACCCTTGGCGAATAAAAACACAAATAGAAATGGCCCGGGAGACACTGATAAGTCTCAACTTGAGTGTGCGTGTCCCCATCAAAGATTGCATGCAAGCTGCGTAATGTGGGCTCTCACGGTGGACTTAGCCTGGAAGTCCCTTCTCATGAGGACCAAGGGCCAGCACTTCTGAGCCTCATTCATGCCCTCGAACCTTGGGTGTGAGGAGAGCCACCAGGAACATAGACTACATACAACACCAGATTAGCAGTTAGGCTAATTGATCTATAAAGGCCAGTGGGGTTGCAAGCTACATGGTGATTTTAAAGATAATTAAAAACCAGATGAAAAACAAATCTTGAAGTCTTCTCATGACATATTAAAAAAAGCATTCTGCAACCTTATTGACCCATGTTAAAGACCACTGGTTTATTAGACAAGCACTGCCCTCCTTCACCTCCCGAGCACCTCACTGACCTTTAACGGGACCAATGCAGGACCAGAACCTCTGTCTACAGTCTTGTTATTCAATATTATTGTCATGTTATTGCACGTCAGGTACAAGCAACGAAATGCAGATTGCATCTAACCAGAAGAGCTTAAGCAGAAATGAATGACATATAGCATACAGAACAAAGTGCGAGGAATTGAAATGATGTATTCACATGAATGTCTATGGCTACAGATATGCTATGAACTATGTCTCTGACTTATGTACAGCAGTGCAAATGGAATGATTTACAGTATAGAGTGCAACGATATGGTTAGGTTCAAGGGCCTTGGTGAGTATGTGTGTGTGTGTGTGTGTCTGTGTCTGTGTGTGTGTGTGTGTGTGTGTGTGTGTGGGACATCCGGCGGGGGCAGAGTTCAGCAGGGAGACAGCTGTAGGTAAAAAGCTGTTTCTGAACTGGGTGGTTAACGTCCATACACTCCTGTAGGCCCACCCAGAGGGCAGGAGGGTAAACAGTGTGTGTGCTGGGTGTTTATTGCTTCCTGTAGATGTCCTCAATAGCAGGAAGTGAGGCTCCAGTGATTCGCTGGGCACTTTTCATCACCATCTGCAATGCCTTCCGCACAGAGACAGAGCAGTTCCCATATCAGACTGTGATGAAGTTGGTTAGGATGCTCTCGAGGCTCTTGGTGCCGGGATCTCTGACGAGAGGTGTTATTTCTTCAGAGTCTTCGAGGAAAAGAGGGGCGCTGGAGAGCTTTCTTGACCAGGCTGGAGCAGTTAGTCGTCCAGGTGAGATGTGGATCCCCAGGAATTTGAAGCTGGTCACACACCATTAATATGAATGGGTGGATGAGTGTCGGTCTTCCTCCTGAAGTCCACAATGAGCTCTAGAGTCTTCTTGGTATTGTCATTGCACAAGGCAGCCGGGCTCTCCGCCTTCTGTCATGTCCGGAGGTGCTATTGAGACCCAAGTGCAGGAATATTGTTGATATGATGGTTTAGTGAAGACCAGGTTTGCGGCACAGGGCACAGGGCACAAGGGAACAAGGGAACAAGGAACAAGGTCACAAGGGAACAAGGGCACAGGGTAGACAGAGAACTAGGTATTTAACACATGCAGGGATGATTACAGATTGGGTATGGGTGAGACAAACACACATGGAGCAGGCAGGGGATACATTCATATGTTCTCATACTTTCCAGGGAGACTGATATATTTTTATACCGCAAACAATATGTATGTTTTCTGTAATAGAGTTGTGGCACTGTGAAAATAGAAAAACTGAGGTGTTGTCATAATTTCAATATGGTTTTACTGTGTTGACCCCATGTTCCAAGACTTGTGTTCAAATGACCGGTTAGGAGTTATGAATTATTCACTTGGTTGGTAGTCTCTGGAAAAATATGGCTATTGTCAACAGCTCTGAACTGTTTTGCACTATCACAAAACACAACATTATCACCAAACAGCCATGAGGAGACCGACCCAGCCACGTACAGTTCTTTTCATGGCTTTGTTTTGATGTTTGAAATATATTCCCACCGCTGACAGAGTATTTAGAAACCCACGAGTGACATCAGTGAAACCAAAGCCGTGCTGAATTGTTGTGTCGGCTGTCAAAATGCTTTCATTTGAATGGCATATATTTGGTAAACACACACACACGTGCACAAACACAAACACACATACACATTATCCACACATTTCATTGGGGACAGGTGAGTCAAACCCACACAGAGTAGGGGAGACAGCGATGATATTAATATACTGCAGTTGATTCTAATTCAGATCATAACCATTGGACCTATGATAAATATGTGACTCTGTGGTCCCTAACAGTTTAGCTGACACAGATCCCTGAGCTGGTCCAGTTGTCTGTCCATTAGTCTGGTTTAGTATTGCATGCCAAAGAGAAATACATCAGCTAGGCGACCATGAGTGTTAAATCGTCCTTGTGGGCAAATAGAGTATAGGTTCTTACACAAATATAGGGAGAGGGGGAGACAACGTCCAACAAGGTGTCACTGGCAAGCTAGCACAATGAACCACGGGCAGGAAAGGGTTAAAAACCAAAAGATACATGGGCTGAGACAGGAGAGCGATATGGTGAGAGCGCGAAAGAGAGTGAGAGAGAGAGAGAGAGAGAGAGAGAGAGAGAGAGAGAGAGAGAGAGAGAGATAATGAGGTGCTGTGCGATGCCCCCTGCCTAGTGGCTTATGTTGATGAGTGTTCCTTCATTAAAATATCTCCCTGGGAGTGAACCTCGCTAATGCCTCGATATCAGCATCAAATTGTGCATGTTAAAGTGTGAGAGTGAAAAACAAAAGGGGTAATCAGCTGAGAGATATAAAGGAAAGAGAGAGAGAGAGAGTCAGGAGGGACTAGGGCTGCAAAGGTTACTTGGGGTAGCTTCTGTTGTCCTGAATAAACCTGCAGTGGAGTGACTTTGCTCTGGGATTTGCAGAGCCAGATATTTATATCCAGAGTTTACTGTTGATGCATTCTTCCTGGATTCGGATGGGTGGCGCAGATTGATATGGAGTTGTAATGCATAAAGTTGCTCACCTTAACACATAAATCCAGAAGAGTCGTGGCACTCCACACGTTTAGAGATTTAGAACGCCGGATGAAGTGGAATACCAGGCGTGGGTCCTCACCGTGCGTGTGATACGTGCCTCGGCGCACATGCCCATTTGCTTCATAAGGGTAGGTAGGTGGCAGTTAGCAAATAATCCAGGAACAGAGAGACCAACTGATTTGGGCTCTAAATCATTACCTTGGTTTGTGACAGGTTTGGTCCCTTCAAAAGCACTTGTGTGTGTAGTGTGAGTGTAATGCGTGTGTGTGTGCACTTCTTCCTACATCTGGCCAAGAACAACACTGGCAGTGTGCCAGCATGGCTGTAGCAAGTGCCTGGCAGAGCCTCCTAGCTAGAGAACGTCTGGCTGAAGTATAGCTGGCATCAGGTCACCATCCACCCTACACTCCTGTCTGGCTGCACGCAGACCAGAGCCTGTTTGCACCCAACACTGACCACTTGGCTGTTGGAAATATGTCACAATCACTCTGACACACACACACACACACACACACACACACACACACACACACACACACACACACACACACACACACACACAC
>JAODTR010000002.1:3121397-3131813 GCA_025399935.1 Amblyopsis rosae | reverse complement strand
TTGGGAGGTGTTCCAGGCATGTCCAGCTGGGAGGAGGCCTCGGGGAAGACCCAGGACTAGGTGGAGAGATTATATCTATATATTAATAAATCTAGTTTTACTTGATAGCCGCCATCCACTTTTATTGGCAATTTAAAGATGCCCAACCAAAAGCGAATGCAAACCATTTAAAGGGCATTATTCTTCAAAAGGATGTGGTCTTTCAAGTGCAAACTTGGGTCACATTCGGCACTGAAAGAAGATATATTCTCACAATTATGTTAATTTAGTACAGTCATATAGCACTGTATATTATGCTAACATAATATACAGGTTATACAGATATATTCTTTAGGTTCAAATGAAACATGCAGGTTTTGTAAACAGACTGATTTCAACATGGTGCAAAACTGATATGTGTGTTGTATGCATACATGCATTTTCTGTCAGTATTGCCACATTTCAATTTGAGCGCATTATGCATTGTAGAATTGTATAAAAATGATGACCACTGCCTCAAGTACAAGAACTAATTTTGAGTTCACGCTGCTAACTTCATTGATATTTCTGTGTATGTATGTTTTTTTTTTGTCATAATAGGGAGATCTGGGTTGGATGACACGAGGATCAATGGTAGGGCCCTTTCAGGATGCAGCATTCACCTTGCCTGTCAGTTCCATGGATAAACCTGTCTACACAGACCCACCCATCAAGACCAAATTTGGCTACCATATTATTATGGTAGAGGGGAAGAAGTGACATAGGACTCTTCTAGTCTTGAAAGTTTCTTGTCAGTGATTTTGTTTAATAAAATTGTTTCAAGTGCAATATGATATAGCATACCTATTTTAAGGTACATATGACAATAACTTTTTATAACAGTTTTTCTGGACTAATAGAAAACCGTTGTAGTTGTTTTATACGTTGACATACCTACAGTTAAAATGTATTTCAAATGCCACGCCAGTAAATGCATGTTTTGCTTCATAATGTTTTAGGTTTGCCAACTTTCAAGGCTGATCGACGTGGTATTGCTGGTACACAATTTATGAGCGAAACGTGTATCGTTGCATGGAAGGCAGCCACGACATAAAATAATGTGGCACAATCGGCAGTTTGGATCGATTAGTAGGCCTAGTTTTTGGTAAATCCATAAAATCTAACTCAATCAATAACGTTCAATACATACAATAGAGTCTACGAACTAATGCTTTGCCTTAAGTAAAAATCTAAAAACGACGAACCCGTTTATATTGTCGACGTAAAAAAAAAAAGTTTACGTCCTACATTTCAATGTTTACGTCGTTACGCAGCATACGCCTTGGTAGATGATTGGCGAGCTAAGATGGCGGCGCCAGAGGAGCAAGAATTATCTCAGGCGCAGACTGAGAAACTCCTACAATTCCAGGTATACAGTCTTAATTCAGAATCAACATTTATAGTTTCAAGACACGTTATCATTATATATGAGGCTTTGGATGCAAACATGTTTCATAGTTGAAGTAATGCGTGATAAATAGCTTTTGGCACAGTGAACTTCGAATCAGCCCCTTAACGTAAACTTAACGGCGAGCTCTCTGCTAGCGCTAGCGTAAGCTAAGATGACGAGTTAGTGAGTTTTTAGGACTATTGCTAGAACATCATGACTACATATACATGACAATTACTAAATGGTTTAATTTAGTCATTGTCATTACAGTGTTCTGAACCGTTATATCTGACGCAGCCTAAGTTATCAAACATTTGCTGAATTGATGTTAGCAAAGGGATAGCTTATTAGATTGTCAATTGGACAGACCTATTTTTTCATGCAAACCATCGAATCTGTTTCCCACTAATACACGTATAACTTAAAAATGTAACGTGGAGTTGTTTGGTTAGTGTAATATATATCATAATAGTTACTGACATATTTTACTTGACTAAATTGGCTATGGTAACAAGATAATAGGCTACCTAATTTACTAAGCTATTAGGCTAAACACATTGTATGAGTGTGTCGTTAGCTAGTGTCTACTGAGTGTCTTCAAACACCAAAAATCAGCAAAGCATGTCTTCTAAAAGGCCTGCAGTGTGATTTGATTTACAATGTTTAAACAGGACCTGACTGGCTTGGAGTCAATGGACCAATGTCGTCGGACATTAGAACAACATAATTGGAACATTGAGGTAGGCTAATTCACGATTTGTGGCGTGGTATTAAAACTAGTAAGTTAAACAAAATGCTTTAATGAAACCTTAAATATATAGTTGGGTGTGTTTCATTGTCTGCGACTTTGTTTTTTTACATATGCTAGGTTTGAAAGGGTAAGATCACATCTTTCTGTGTTTCAGGCTGCAGTACAAGACCGACTTAATGAGCAGGAAGGAGTCCCCAGTGTGTTTAACCCTCCACCACCTAGACCGTTACAAGTCAACACTGCAGACCATAGAGTGTATAGTTACATTGTCTCAAGGCCACAACCAAGGGTATGTCTAGCTTTTTAATGCCTAAAAGTTATCATAGTGACACTCTTAAAGGGATAGTCAATTTAGGTTTATCTTGATGTGTGATTTTGTCAATAATTTGCCTTTGTTTTCCATTTTGATGTAGCTTACCATGTTTTTTTTTCCACAGGGATTACTAGGATGGAGTTACTACTTGATAATGCTACCATTCAGATTCACTTACTACACACTTTTGGACATATTCAGGTGAGCGTGCCACCGCACTTAAAGCCAAGTTATGCTTCTGCGTCGTAGCTACGCCATAACCTACAGATGGGGCGTAGTCTACGCTGTAGCCTGACGTGCACCTGTAAAAATGTAACTACCATCCGTTGACCCAGCCAACAACCGTGTCTTGTGGATGCAAGCCCATATTAGTGCTTTGGAATAAGGGATCTATATAAACAATGTCCTGTACATGCACACACTGTCTGTCTTTGACAATCCTGGTATAATTATTAGGTTTGCTGGAAAGAAATGTTTTTATATGCCTTGCTTGTGAATTATTAATCAACTAAACCAAGACTACAACGTTCTCACAAGACAGGGATTTCCCAATAGGATTTCCTTGTTCTGGCAGCGAAAAGTGATATTTTATAAATAATATTTTCTATCTGCACAGATTGTTTTGTATGATACATTTTGGTTTAACTAAGATTTCCTAGAAATGCATATTTTTACATTCTTCTTTCTAAACAAGACATGTCACTTCATATATTGGGGCTTCGCATGCGCAGTCAACGCCCACAGGTCCGCGTGGCCAACAGACCGGTGCAGAAGTATAATTTACTGATGGCAGCGTAAGCTACGGCGTAGCCTATGCCGTCAGCTCGACACAGATGCACACGTAGGCTTTTAGAAGGAACTCTTCTTGGGACAGCTTTGTTGAGCAGGTGTTTTTACTGCCAGGTTTGCCCTGCGCTTCGTCAGGCCGGACCCCCGAGGGCGTGTAACCGACCCTGTTGGTGACGTCATCTCATTTATTCATACCTTTGAGGAGAAGTACGGTCAGTCACACCCAGTATTTTACCAGGGAACATACAGCCAGGTGAGTTTGGGGGCACCACACACATGAAAGTATTACTAGATTCCATTCAGGGCTCAAATGAATCCTTTGTTGCTTAACCCCCCTACCCTGACTTGTACTTGTACCCTGTAGGCGCTGAATGATGCCAAGCTTGAGCTACGCTACTTATTAGTGTACCTCCACGGGGACGATCACCAAGACACTGATGAATTCTGCCGGTATGTGTAGCTACACATGCTCACATGTATCTAGCACTTGCTCTTTGTCATGGTATGATGAAATATGGTTATTGTTGTCCTTCTATCTATGAAAGACTAACTTATTTTGGAGGAGGAGGAGGAGGATGATGATGATAATAATAAAATATTTTTTGTTATTAATTCATTTTGATAATGTTTGGCCTTCTTATTTGTCACTCTAGCTCAACATTATGTACAGAAGAGGTCGTAACCTTTCTCAACACACGTATGCTCTTTTGGGCATGCTCTACCAGCAAGCCAGAGGGATACAGAGGTATCCCAATTTCCTATTGTACAGTATATTATCAAGTAGAGATGCTCTGTTAATGAAGAGCGTCAGTAATGCCTGTGGTTAATCTCTGCTTCCCATCAGCAGTTAATTATTTGCTCTCCTCTTCAACTGTAATCCATTATTCCATTGAGTGAGCAGAGGAATTGCATTAAGTTCTGTGATGATTTGCTTTAGTGTCCCAAGCATTACGAGAGAACACCTATCCGTTCCTGGCAATGATTATGTTGAAGGACCGAAAGATGACCGTGGTGGGCAGGCTAGAGGGCCTTATTCAGCCAGAGGACCTGATCAACCAGCTGACATTCATAACAGAGGCTAACGAAACATATCTGATGTCGGAGCGCCTTGATCGGTATGAGAGCACGTTGTTTAACAATATAACATATTACTTGAGGCTTTTGAGATTGTTTGTATTATATGGAAAAAGCAATTCACCAGTCATCTGTTTTGTATGGAACGTTTCTACTCCCCGCTATTTATTTTAAGATAATAGTATCTTAAACCTAACGTAAACCTAAAATGGCAATGCGCCTAACATCTCACTGCATTATTGTGAAAACGTATGTAATGTGTGCATGCCAGGCAGCTATAGCAACACGTCAGCTCGCAGCTGTGCAGAATGCAAGCATGATCCATTTAGAACACCATCAGTGTGTGTCAAATTAATGGCCAATGCAGGCTGCGTGTTAGCTGTACCACCTACTGTAAATTAATGGAGCGATGACACCTGGAGTGTGCGAACAGTAGGCTGCTATTTTCTGTAACTAAAAGGCCCATCCAGCCTTACCTTTGGCCTATCAAAGCATTGTTATCCTAGCACTGCTTCTGGCTTGTTGGTCTACAGTCATGTGTTTGCTGCAGGGAGGAGAGGAACCAGACCCAGGTGTTGAGGCAGCAGCAGGATGAAGCCTATCTGGCCTCCCTACGCGCTGATCAGGAGAAGGACCGAAAGAAAAGGGAGAAACAAGAGCAAAAGAGGCAAGAAGAGGAGATGGTTCGACAGAATGTTCTTGCCGAGGAGAGAAGACGAAGGGTAAGAAATTTTAATATTGGTGCTCTCATTTAGGGATATGCGCGATAAGTCTGTTAAACACTGCTTCCATCGCTAGTCTGCACCATAAATATTAGTCGGCTAAACTTATTTTATTTATTATTTTAAAGTAGTGACTCACTCAGTCTCTTCCTGCCTCAGCCATGCAGGCATACATATTAGCATAGTAGTGGGCCTACAGATGTTGTAGCCTTTAATAAACAGCCTGTTTGTGCATTTTAATCAAGGTAACTCTTGATTAAGCCTAGTAATTATAATATGATGGACCTATATGTCATCATAGTAGCGTGGGCTTTGTCAATAGGATGCTGACAAAATGTCAGCATCTTCACGCCAGTTTAGAAAAGTCAGCTGAAATTTTGACTGCATTAGGGAACTATATATCTTTAAAAAAATGCCAAATAGCATATACAACGATATTTGACTGACAGACCGCCACCAATAGCGCTACTGTGAATGCGGATTGCCTCACTTTTGAAAATTTACGATGATATTATAATCCAGTCGGCATTCATTGAATGAATTGTCATTATGGCATTGCACACACAGGCCTGCCGCCTACTTACCTCCCTGTTACTGATAAAGCTCCATGCTTACCACATTTCAACCAATCGCCTGCTCACTCCGTCCCTCTTCGGCTTCTTATGACCTTGTGCAGTGGCCATTTGCCACCTCTCCTCCAATTGATTTTCCAGTAGCCTACTGCAGATGAAGGCAGCCCCTGCCGCAAACATTTCCGTAATATTTGCACGTTTGGCGGCATCCGCCTATTGATGTTTTGGCCCACAAATTCTCTGCACCGCTTGTTTACATTTTGATGCACAGGTCAGAGGGGGAGGGGTGGGGCCTAGTAAAAGACAGTGACCTAATTGAGCCAGCCTAGTGTCAGTATCAGAAATTAATAAATGGGCCACTGTCCCTGTATATGGGCTGGTCGTTGGCCAAAATAATATTATACATTCATTCATCCATCCATCGGCCCAATGGTGCGTCGGTCCACCAGTCCAGCCCTGGTTCTAGTGTTAGTTTGATTGTGTTGTGACTATTACCTTTTCAGACACTTGAGGAAGAGAAGGAAAGGAAATCGGAATGTCTTCCTCCAGAGCCAACAGCAGACGATCCAGAGAGTGTCAAAATAGTATTTAAGCTGCCCAATGACACACGAGTGGAGAGGCGGTTCCTCTTTGGGCAGTCTCTGGCGGTGAGAACTACTCAGATAATTGTTGAAAGAACATGTTTGTGTATTCAAACTTATATACAGTTTCTTCTGTACCTTAACTGATAGTCAGGATGGAATATCCAATATGTCTCTGTATCTAATAACATGGGTTTGTTATGCCGTGCAATCACCCAATGAACCAAATGTACCAGTGGCGGCTGGTCCTTTCATAAACCGGGGAAGCACTAATACATAGGCTACAACATGGCTGGAATTATTGCTACTGAATAAAATCACTGGTGGGCATTAATATAAAGCCTTTCCTGAAGTAGCCATTGGCCTAATCAACTGATCTCTATAATCTGTTAAACAACATTGCTAGTTATAATCACAAAACACGAAGAAAGCAGGCCTAATTTCCAAACAAACGGAGAACTCTATAAATAGACTGCAAAAAAGTAGACTAAATACAAACACTGTCTCTGTGCTGTATCAAGCACTTTCTGATTTCCTGTATACAAACATAGCAGAACATATTTGTCAATTATTAGCTGTTTTATTACAGGGTCCGCCCTCATTGAGAAATCTGCCAAGAATCAAACAAGCTGAACTTCGAGGCGGGACAAAATTGCATTAAAGAGCCTACTGTCCAATAAACGCTGCAATGTGTTTTCCTATGGGCAAAGCTTTCATAAAGAGCTATTGAAGCTGAGCATCAGGGCGGGATTCAAAATGACGTTTTTGGGTTGTGAGAATACATTCAAATACAGCAACTAAACTGAATATTAATTCCATCTGAAGGCAAACTGTGTAAAGCCTTTTACTAAACTGACCACTTTACTTTAAGACTTTGCATAATATCAATGTAGTCACTTGCATTTCCTTTCTCTTCAGGTAATTTATGACTTCCTCTTCTCTTTGAAAGAAACCCCAGAAAAGTTTCAGATAGTTGCAAACTTCCCCCGCCGAGTTTTGCCCTGCCTTCCATGTGAGGAGCAGCCCAATCCCCCCACACTGAAGGAGGCAGGACTTAGCCGCTCTGAGGTGCTTTTTGTTCAAGACCTCACGGACGATTAATGGCATACCTCCTCCACGAAGATGTATTGTCATCCACCCGTCATCTTTCTCCTACCCCACTGCTTTTGTTAAATGGCCATTATGCTCAAGGGATCACGAAGATAAAAATCCTAACCCGGAAAAGAATTAAGCCGCCCTGCATTTACATTTGGTTTTGTTCAGAGGGTTCCCAATAACCTGGAAAGTCTTGAATTTTAACAAATAAATATTTTTTCTTTGAAGTCCTTTCTTGTCCTCATCTGAGGAACAATTTCTCTATCTCCTGTGGTTCACCTCGTTTGGATTTTTAAATGTTTTATTATTTGAACTGTCCTTCCTTTCTTGTCTGTTTCACCAAGAGGATCTAATATGCTAAAAAGTGGTCAAACAGTAGCGTACACGCTGAACCAGAATTGGATTGACTCTTGACTGTAAGGATGCTACAGTAATTGTATGGTACTCACAACTGATAATGTAGGATTTAATGTATTAAGCGAGATGTATAAAATCCTGCTGAAATATAAATGCCATTCATTTCTTGTTGCCTTTTATTAAGGGGCAGTTGGCAACTTTAGTAAAAACTTTGAAAAAGTATCTTATCTGCAACAGTCACAAGCTCACCTAGAGATAAAAGCATGGGAAGGCATTATGATTCAGCAATAGTGTCAGTCACAAAACCCTAAATAGCTCTGGACAGGTTATTTTAACTTGATGAGAATACATTGCATATTGACTTCTCAATGCCCAGGAAGTGATATGACTGCACTTTATATATAAAGTGCTGGTTGAATACATCTTTATTTTTCAAAGTTGCCTACTGCACCTTTCAGGTCACACAATACATTTGTTTGTCCCAAACATTATTTGGCTCTAGGTTTGCACGTGTGATTTGTCCATAGTGACTTACATGTTACAAGTGTTATAAAAATGTTTAACTGTTTTTGAATACATCAGGGACGTGTATGGTGGATTTTAACTGGGAACTTTTGTTTAAAATGAGCCATGTCCTGTACATAAGGTGACATGAAATCCATAGTACTTCTTGTAATGCAATCACAGTAACTTGTAATTGTCATAAAATGACCATGCAGGTTGGTTGCTATGTAAGGAAAATGTTCATGTTCATTACAAAGTTTAAAAATACAATGAGGCCACAGCTTTTATGTGGCTTATCTAGTAGTACAAGTCTGCCCATAGTGTGCCTGTGGTTGTTCTAGATGCCCATTTTCCCTGTCTAACATCTAAATGGGCTGATCATGTAAAGATGTAATTTTCCAACTATAAATTAAACATTTAAAATGTTTTGATTCCTTGAATTATACTGAATATGGTGAAAACAAGCGCCCATTCATTACATCTTACAACAGTCAAATCTGTTCCTTATAAGCGAAAATGGGGAAAAGGTTTTAATGAGGAAATAGACTAAAGTATGAGACAATGTATCATGTCATACATTTATTAGCGAACAACCCTTTCAAATCAGCCACAATAAAAATAAAAATAAATGATTGCACTACTTGATAAAGCAGAACTAGCAACTTTCATTTAAAAAAAGTACAAAGTTTAAAAATTTCCAGACAGTATACAGATGTGTTTGTGTGTATATATACACAATACATTATAACTAGTTATGTTAAATGCTACAAACAATATGATTCCAATGGAATTAAAATAAGAACCATTTCCTATATATAATATATATATTAGTAGTTTTTTTTCCCCCCAAATACAAACATGGCAAAAATGAGGTAACTTTAAATGTGCAAGTACCAAAGCAAAATATCTGCCTAATACAGAACACACCCTGGCGCTGTTGGCAGGTGGGTAGTCTGGTGTTCAGGCATGGAACCCTCTAGGCCAGGGATATTTAGAACAGTACACCACTATCCCACCACAGCAATAATCATTGGTAAACAATAAATGGCATCTACAGAGCAATTAAATCACAAATCCTAACTTTGAGCTTCTTATTGGAACACATTTTTGCACCACAAAAGCTGTGAGATTAGTCATTAAACTGTATTTTACATAAATGCTACAAGACTATGTTGTTGTCTTTTGCAAATGTGTTAATTGTGCCCTGTAGGAAGGCTATCTTTAGATTAAGTTCACAGGGTGGATGAATATCAATTGTATACTTACTCCAAAATAACTGCTAAAATTGAAGTACAGTATCTAGATGTGAACAATACATTTTAATATATTGATACACTAAGAGCAAAATCCTAATAGCCATGTACATTACTACACTGAAATTAGTATGACACTTTATTTTTTATTACCTTAAACTATATTGATTTTAACTGACAATGTTCAGGGATTTTAGTATAAACATGCTTTAAGAATACATTGGATCCATGACAAACTATTGCATTCACGCAAGTGACAGTTATACCTAAAGCAGAACATCTAGCACCTTTTCACTATGGCTTTTGATAACCTACAGTAGTTTCAGAGCATGTAATTTCCAGTCAATAGGGCAATAACATTAACACAATATATTTGCTTATTATTAAATAATAGAGTTTTGTTCCCCCCCCCCCACTTATTTTTTTTACTCTTATAAAATGAAATTAGCGCAATTAATTATTGTAGTCATTCAGTTCTATTAGAAATGTGTGCAGTACAATGCATGGCAGTTATCAGCTGAGCGTTGAGATCCAAATTCCCAGAACCCAAAGCCAACTAGAGCTAAAAATCAGTTTGGATCCAGTTGACAAGCATGCATATTGTGCACCATTAAATAGTCCGCCGCTACGTAGAACACGCTTGTTTGCGACCCCCACCCCTGCCCGCCATGCAAACGCCTTGTTGGAAGTGATTTAGGTAGAAGATGTGCCATGGCACCTTCCAAAACAGGATCACAACCACCAAGTTTGAAGAGGTGTTCCTAGTACAACAGAAGGTTAACAGCTTTGAAGGATACACTTACGAGTTAGTGTATACCTCTTTTCTATGAAATATTCATAACATCCTCAATATTTTTTCTTGCATGCCTGTCTTGAAATGGTTATATCTATGATTCCTGATGAAAATAATATTAGAATTGATTACATTTAATTTCATATGGTCTGAGGAAAACGACCAAATTTAAATATACCCTTTTCATGGCATCCTTTTCATTTG
>JAODTR010000002.1:3062521-3114193 GCA_025399935.1 Amblyopsis rosae | reverse complement strand
GGCACCAGGTGTGTGTAATGACAAGACAAGCAAGGGAGTGAAGGGAAACCCCAGAAAGCATGGCAGGGCCATTAAGCTGTGACAAGATGAAAGGAAATGTAACTGGCAGGGAGAGATAAACCAAGTGCTTATTGCACCATGTTCAATTTAACATGCAGTCCTTGTATTTTATTAATCATAATAATTTCATCTTTGAAAATATCCATCATCACCTGTTGCGTTGGCGTGAACAAGAATATCTGATGAGGATTCATTTAGGGGCCAACAGCACCAGCCAGCACCTGCCAGGGATGGTTAGGACATGTGATAGCCCTGGTTAAGACATTAGGCTTCATAATCCAAATACAGTAGGCATGTCCTTGAGACTTTTGGAATCACATTTCAGGGTCTTTCTGCTTCCAGACCAACACGACATCACTGAGGTGAAGAGAAGATGAAGTGCAGTGGAAGGCCGTTGTCATGCAATATTTATCATCATAGCAGACAACTACGACCTGAAGTTTTAGATCAAACACATTTCTATTCAGCAACAAGGGAAAGCACTTTGAGTGTGGGGGAGATATTCACTCAATGCCTCAATGTCTTTGATATTTCATTTTCTAGCAGTCCTTTGCCATCGGACCAAGAGTATAGTTCACACTCTATGGTTCGGTTCCTATAAGCACTGTACAGTATGCAGTGAGTTAAATCCTTAGGATACAATGTTGCATCTGGTGGCAATTAAGATTCAATCATCAATCATAGAAACAAGAGTGCATTATTGCCTGGAGAAGGCATCTGACCTCTTGCACAAGTACATGCTAAAATATGTGTAGTATGTGTACACAAGAGATACTGTAAGAAGGTGTAATGTGCTTTCTTTCTTAGTTTTGTTTTTATTCAAATCCATTATAGAATATCTGTGTTAATGCAAAAAATCAACAACAATGTCTATTATTGAGAACTCGTGTGACATACTACAGCACAGTACTGTGAAGATACAGTAAAATATCCCTATTCACTGAGTAAATCTCCATTGAAATGGCTCCATTCACTGACTAAAAATATGTTTTTCTTTTTTATGTACAGCCTATGTATGTATGTGTGTAAACCAGTAATGGATACATCTTAACATTTACCGAGATCCTGCCACAGAACCAGATCAAAGCTTTTTTTTTCAAGATTAAGTCTCAATAATCCCCATCAATATGAATTTACTAAACACTTATTTGTTTAAGAAGCTGATATAAAAAAAGAATGTACACTATTCATTAGTCAGCCCCCTAGAAGTAACATTGCTGTTTTTTAATTTGATTGGCATGTGCCATGAGGGCTGAGCATTCTATACAACACAACTGCATCGATAAAAAACAATCTGTTTTAGGTTAGAAAACAAAATAGTGAACTGCATGCTCATCTCAGCAATATTGTTGCAGCAGAGAATACTGGTATGCACAATGCACCTAATCCTTTGTCCTGCCTGTGATTTGCATTTCAGAGGAAATATTTATTTTGAGATCAGCATTCTACTGCAGTAAACTGAAAAAAACAAATTGGAGAGCCAGCACTGTACAGGACACATTAACATTCATAAACAATAGGTTGTGTCTTAGCACAAGCACAGACTAAAACCTGTAATATCTATATATTTAATATCTGGTGTTCTTTTGTTATTCCTTTCATCTTCCTTTTGTTTTGATGGCTTTATATGCTTAAATAGTGTCAGGATGCAATTACTCATGAAATGCATTTGCGACAGCGTTATATTTCCACATACTCTATGGGCAGCAGACACTAATAGTCGCACTAACAGCCATCCAATTGGACAATCACTGTTTTGAGAGTATTTGTCCTTATGTTTCTGCTAACTTAGTGTAGCAAACATCTGATTGGATGAGTACAAAGCCTGGGACTTTGTGTTGTGTATGTGAAATGTATTCAAATACTTTCCAGTCTTGTTTGCATCTTTTGAGGCAAAGGGAGAAGTCATCCACGCACAGTAACATAAGCTTGGGGACTTATGAAATATCTCGAATTAGGTTGGGAACTAACATTCAGTGGACCTGTAAGGCAAACTGGTACAGATGCAGTGAGCCAACAGTACAGATAAATCACCTATTCCCTTGGTTGTGCACAGAACCACAAGCATGCCAGTGTAAAGACAGCATATCCTAGCCCACCTTTATCCAACAGCTTAAATCAACCAGTGGTCCATAGAGTGCATTCAACACCTATAGGACAAATCCCACAAGACAATATGTTTGGCATTTCATAAATGATGCATCACTTGGACTTGTGGAGAAGCAAGGATTAGACTGAATTGCCTATTTTAGTTAAGCAGTTTACTTTATATGCTGCACCTACATAAGTGATCACTTTAATATAGACCATGTTTGCAAAAATATTTGGATGCCAGATCAGATTCAGAAATCTTTATTTTGCTTAAATTAGATATACATGGTAAATGGTAAATTGATATACATCACAATTATATGCACACTGTATATATTCTTCCATATTTTATAGCCTATATTAGAACATTGTTGGCGTTCACTGGAGCTACATTAACATACTGTAACACATAAGCTGCTCACTGTAGAATGTGAGAACGTTCTCTTTAAGGTTTTCATTTGTCTGTGTTCGGACATGCATGCTAATAACAGTAAAACAGTCATTTTGAGGCATGTCAGGTTATATTCAGAGGAGAAAATGCTGAACAAATGGTTGGAGCTCACTGAGCCAGCACCCAAGCTGAGACAGGCCATTAAATAGTCATACAAGGATTCGTGAGGTTGAAGTTTAAGATAAAAACCTGCTTTGGCTCACAATATGGTGGATACGCACAGCACTACTAGGCTGCTTCTCCTGCTGGTCTTGATGGAATATGGCATGCTATTTGCTGGCTAACAACCAGGTAGTGAGCAGTAATAATAATTGACGTGAGCACCGAGAAAGACCAAACTCACTTTGCAGTAATATCAGGACCAGCTCATGACATTTGAACCAAAGACTTGCACATAGAAAGCAAGAACCAAACAATTTGTTCATGTAAACTAAGCAGGAGCTTTCTTGTCTCATACTAATATTTGTCATGTTTTGAGCTGTCTTTAGAGGAATTGAAGCAGTGTTGTTACACAACACAAACCATTTATATTGCATTGCACCCTCATAATTGGGAATTGAGATTGAGATTCACTATCCATTTATATATATTTGTTTCAATCTCACTGCATGTACGAGTCAATGGATCTCTATTTTACTAGTAAACTACCTGATGTGGTTGGGGTGTAGAGTTGCGCCTAAGAACAGAGGTTCTGCTTCATTTGAGGAATTTGGCCTGTAGTAATTGTCAACCAAGTTTCTAAAAGACTTCATGGGCATCAGCAACTTTCTTTTATACTCAGGCTGTGTATTGAAGTGACAGGCACATATTAAGTGTGAAGGACAGATGGAGGCGAAAAACATTCTCTATACAGCAACTTCCCTAGGGTACAATACATCTCAATAGAACACTTTCCATTCTTTTTATTTTTCTCCTGCTAAATACACTGTACAGAATGTGCTGCCACATCAATTACACATCATTATCATGGCAGGCTAAAATAACAGTTATGGCCTTGCCAATGTGTGTTGAAGTATTGCTACTGACTCTTATCCATTGGACTTATTGGCACAATTATAGCATTCTTTGAAACATATTTCACTAAATGTTTTTCTTAGGACTACCCAAGCTGCCCACATTCCTACTAACATATCTGATCTTGCACTTGAATACAGAAAGCAATGAGTTGCACTTGAAGGCCATACATATGAATCAGCATCAACAAATAGTTCCTGCAGCATTCATCACCTTGTCAGAAAAGTGAGGATAGGGGAATGATGAAGGAAGACAACCTCTGTCATTCACCGTACCGCACACATTCACACAGCCCTTGGGCAGAGGGATGTCAAGAGGGTGGATTTAGAATCAGTGGACTTGAGACAGCACGCCACACAGCAAGTTGACTGGAGCACTTCTGAAAAGTTCAACAGTTAACTTCTGACAAATATCATCTCTACCAATGTTTTTGTTTATCTACTCTACGTGGCAGATGGTTGCATACATTTCATTGTGGGCTTCAACATTATAAACCTAACTCAATTAGCCAGCCGGGGTGATAGCAGACACTTCCATTGCAGTAAATCACAACTGGCAGATGTGTGATATTTTTCATTTTTGGTGGCCAAGGTTTGGCACCATTATTTTTCCTAGTTTGTGCGAGAGCCTGACTCATTGAATAATCAGTTTGATTAATACAAGCAGTTGAGGCTAGGCATAATACTCCTGGCACAACATTGGGTATAGATATAGTGTATGGTGCCTCTGAGACACAAGAAGTTACATTTGCTGTGTCCCCCGTGCAGCTGCAGGGGATAGATGGTGAATTGGCACAGTGGCTCTACCTCAATTCTAATACAACATGTGTGAACAGTGAAGCATATACCAGCAACGCACTGAGCTTTAAATTCAAGGTAACTGGCATCACACACACCTCTCCTTCTGACACTCAATCTTCTTCCAAGTCTCTCACATCATCACTTTTTCTTTTCACTCTCTTTTCCCTTTTCCATTTCCTTTCCATCACCCACTTACCTGCCCCCAGCCCAATCAATCTCTTTTATTCTCTATAATCCTTCTCCATCGTTCTTTTTGGATTTTTCCCACGTCCCTTTGTTCTTCTACATACTGGCGTTGGCCTTCTCCTCCTGGCTCAATCCTCGACTCAACTTCGTATCTCTCTTTTTCCCCGGTCCCACGCTCCCCTCCTTCTCCTGAGCAGCCGTGGCCCTCTTAAATGCACCATTTCTTCCAAGAGATATCCTTCTCACACTGACCTCTGTGCAAGCTGGCCGCCCGCCACCTCCGCTCAATGGACTCATCAATCCATCTCAGGTCTTGGATGGCCTTGATTTTATTGTCTCCCACAGCCCTCTGTCATCCCGCTCGTCGCTCATCCTTAATGTCATCCTTTCAAAATGTAACATGTCTGCATTTTCCTAATGCACACACGCACACACACATCTTGATTACACTGAGCTGGAACGTCCATGTGGACTATTGCTATCAAGTCTTTTGTGGGACAATCTGCCTTGCGGAGGAATGGATGTCATTAATCCCAGATTAATCATCACTGTGTGGTCATGAGGTAGCAGGTCGTAACCAACCAGTTTGTATGTTTAATTAATGTTGATTTTTCATCTGGATACACTTATTATTACATTGTCAAAGTTAGACCACCGGCTGGTTTATCATGTTCACCATGTTCTCCTTAATGCGGCATGTAGTGCTGGACAGTATGACAAAAATGACGGTATGTTCAGTTAATATCTTCGTGGTTTAGGCCTATTCCAACTTCAGGATAGAATATGAAAGCATTTTAATTTAATCATTTAGGCCTATGTGAAGGCTTTGGTTACTATAAGGATTGCTTGGCTTCACAGTATTACACAAAATATGATTGAATCAGTATGCAGTTGCATAATGTAACACAGACAAATGGTGGGAATATACTAATAACTGTAAATGTAATAGAGTTTGCGATTACGGTTGTCGGATTCAAGGCCGACAAGGAGTAGCGCTAGTACTTTGAGAGGCATTTTCTCATGGCACAGCATATGATGAGTGGTGGAGCCACATTTCCAACAGAAGTGGAAGGAAATAATCCCACTACAATATAGACAGTCAAAGATGAGTTCAAAGCAATTAAGCATTCGAGGTATGTCTTATCGGGGTGAAAATACTGAAATACTGCTATGCCAATATCCCATCATCATGGAAGCAAGCTGGAGGTGTAGCCATGCAGTCTCCAACTTTTCTAGGTGGTGACACAGAGGGATTTGGTTTGAGCTCGAAGGTCTCGAGAATGACTGACCCTGCCTTTAATGTTACAAATGTTTTGTGTTTTGGCATGGTAATATGTCATATAGCCGTTCGTTAGTAAGAAGGGTACGCTGAGTTAATGGGTCCCCACTCATTACATTTTGAACAGCGCTCCAGCACTTCTAGCATCGAACAATAAGCATTACAGTTGTTGTTTTAGCTGTGCTATGGTATGGCGGCGGTATGTGGAATAATTTGCACCGTACATTAAATTAAAACTTGTGTACCGGATGAAATGTTTAACTGTCCACCACTAGTGTCAGGCATTGTGGAAACAGAAATAAGACGGCCAGCTTTTCCTGTAAAAATATCAAAATATTTACATAATATAATTATTATAAGGAAAAAGGTATGCTGTACTCTGTATTTATAATGAATTTGATTCTAATGTTCCAGCATTTAGAAATATGACAACACTGTAGGCATACTATGCATACTAATATTCTTCCCTCAATTGCATTACATTTCCTCCTCGCTTATCGGTGATGAGTGTCATGAGAAATATGAATGATTGTGAGGCCATTTAAGCCTTGGTACTTATTTGCAAAGGAACGCCTTCATGAGGTAATTGCAGATCAATAAATAGTTTGCATTTATGCCAAAGCCATTATTACGGGGACGACTATAACTTCTGGCTCTGGGAGTTTCCTGTTATATATGGACACGCTATATGTCAGTCACGCCTGCCCAGCTCTCCAAGGCCATGTTGAGCGTTTGCTCTGCACTATTTATAGACTGCTTCAGCATGTTTAGTCATGAAACACCTGACCCCTCCACCAAGGTAAACACTGACAAGTTGCTTAAATCATACTGCAGACCTGGGGAAACCATGCGGGGTTAGTAGCTGGTTCACACAGAGGACTTTGCATATTGCACAATACCCATTCGACCTACATTAAAACGCACTTACCATCTCTTCGCTCACAATGTCTCTGTACTCTTTGCCTCAAACACCCACGCCAGGTCCCTAAGAAAATAAGCCAAGCAGATTCATCACACCCTCCATTTGAACATACTCTTAAGTAGAAAACAAATAACGGTAACCTTCACCTTTATCTCTCTAGAACCTTTCATTGTGTCAAGCTTTTTTATTCTCCTCTTCTTCTCTTCAATAGGCCTGAATGTCCTCCGAGAGCGCCTGACAGTGTTCCTCCACAGTAGCATGCTAAGACTGTAGCACAGAGAGCCCTGTGTTTGTGTTGCAGCACTGTGCTGTACCCCAAGGTTCAGACCACATTCAATTTCTGCAGCCACCTCCCGCTGCACTGAGCCAGCTTCACAGACAAGCAGCAAGAGAATGAACGTGTTTGTATAAAAATGAAAGGCAGTGCATGCTGTAACCACTGCATTCACTCGGACGACAATCCATGGAGACAAAGTGAGTGGCTACCATTCACTTTCAATGAGAGCCGGTGATTTAAAGCACCAAGATAGTAGGATAGGATAGATAGGATAGAAGTAGGATAGGTAGGACAAAAATAGACTAGAAGTCTATTAGACGAAAGCAGAGCATCTACCAGTGAGAGTGAAAGCATCTTAACACGTGCTGATCCAGTTATCCAACCACAAATGAACCAGACAACAACGCCTATAAGCGACAAGCTTATGTGCTTGATGATTTCTAGGTTTTTCATTGTTTTCATTTATTTACTAATGTTTCCAGTCACGTTGTCATGACATTGTACATTGGGTGTTATGCACACAGGAACAAACTTTCTTGGTTTAAAAGTGGAGCGTCTCTCCACACAGCATTCAAATTGTTCACAATTTTTGGTTTCTATACACAGTGTAAACGTGTGAAAAGGGGTGTTTTTGCATCAACGCATTTATATTGACACAACTGAAATGTGTATTTGAGTCTGTATGAAAGCTGAGTTGCTTATGTAAACAGAAATTGTTATTTTGCTGTGACCCCATTGCAATGCTTTTGTAACCAACCTGCACCACTTCAATACAGTCCAGAATGGCAAAATGACATTTAATTGCGATGGCAAATGGACATCTGTGCGACTCTGAATATGAATAAAATTGTTAGCCATTTCTGTTCTCATGGTAACACAAACATGAAGTAATGTGATTGTTGACCTTGGCAGTGTGTAGATTTTTGCATTCCTTCCTAAACTTGTGTTTAGTAACTTAGTAATTCTTTGGGTGTCTTCAGTGCAGTACTTTCATCTTTCAGGATTGTAAACTTTCTTCTAATTTTCTCTGTGTGTCTCGCTCGTTTACATAATTATAAAAATTTCTATAAAAAAAAAAAGAAATTACATTCATTTTCATGGCTATTACCTCTTTAAGAAATGACTGCAGCTACAGAGGTGAACAATGTGTAATGTTTCGATTTACACCAGCAATGCATTATAATGATCCATGGAGTGCGACGCATGCAATGACGCAGTGTGTCTGCAGGCCATTGGGGGGCACTCTAACACTTTCACCGCCTCTCTCTCTCTCTCTCTCTCACCTTTTCCATTTCTCACCCTTTTGTTCTGTATTTATCACTTAACTCTTTCTCTCTTGTGCTAATGTGCTCTCTCATCACTGATGTCGCTCCTCTCTTTCTTCCTCTCTCTCTAGTCATACCCCCCTCTCTCTCTGTCTCTCTCTAGTCATACCCCTCTCTCTCTCTCTAAAGTTTTACCCCTCTCTCTCTCTCTCTCTCTCTCTCTCTCTCTGTCTCTCTCTCAAGTCTTACCCCTCTCTCTCTCTCTCTCTCTAAAGTCTTACCTATCTCTCTCGCTCACTACACTATTTCAAATATAGTGGCACCCATTAGGCTGCCCCTTTTCTGTCCCTCACTCTATAGTATTATTAGAGTTCACGCACACACACACATGCACGTGCGCTCACACACACACACACACACACACACACACGGTACAGTATGCAGTCAAATGTATAGACATTAGAGATAAGACACCTCCTGCACAGCTCCTATTTCCTAATGATTGCATTTCCATAATGCAGGAGGGTGTAATTAGCATGACTATTCAATTAGAGGAAAAAAATTTAATTGGAGTCTGATGACAGAGGACACTGTTTTCTTTAGGTCGTTTTCCAGTAAGTCAATTGTGGTGATATTATTTTATTTTATCCATTCATCTACTGGTACAGTATGTTCAGTTTAAAGTCATTCCTCATACAAAGTGTTGATCTTATTTGTTATTTATTCAATAAGGGTTACCCTCCCAGGATTCTTGACATTGTTTACTGAGGTATACATACACAAGCATGTACATCTGCCGCTGTAATTTCTTAAATACCTGTACTACCCAGACTATTTCTATTCAGATAAATGTCCAGGTGATTCCAATACCAATGTCAATGTAGTCTAACTGAGCTCATGTAATCACTTAAATTGATATTAGTTAATTTTAAAACTCAGTAGACAAGTGTTTTGCAGTTATTGAGGTTGGATTATTGTAAAAAGGCTCAATCTGAAAAATAACTTTTTTTTTCTCTCTCAAATCCAGCCTCGGTTTCTTAAAACCTAATAGACAGGAAACAAGTTAATCAGGGTTTGTGTTCTAAATCTTTTGCACATTCACAAACAATGTAGTTAATCTTATGAGAGCTCTGTGCTTAAAAGTGTCTTCTCAAGTAGACAGTGAGATATCTATCTCAAAAATGTCACTGTGCCAAGTGTATTCATTCATGCCAGGACTTGTAATCGAGTTGACAACATCTCCTCTCTGGGGATTAAGTGTAAGAACAGCAAAATGCTGGGATATATCGAGCAAATCATATTCCATCACCCTGCTAGAAGATAAATGGAGCCACTTAAAAGTTTGATGTGACTTTCCTTTGTGTAAAAAAAATACAAAGCTATAGTGACCACAAGTTTAATCACTTATGTAATTAAAACATAATTTTTCCAATTGGTATTCCAATAAAATGCATGCCTTGTCAATGAATGATAATTAACTATTAGCCTCCTATATTTGTACGATTTACTGGTTGATGACTAATGGCCATGACTTTGACTCAAGAAGTGGTCACCAAGAAGAGCTAGATCACTGAAGAAGTTTGCATTATTAATGCATCTTAATGAGTTAATAGTTCATATTCCTGTTACAAAATCCATATGCCTTTATAAATAAAAAAAAATAAAAGTTTTTTATTCCGAGCCACTTTAATCCCACCAGATTAGTGATGGATCGTTCGCAAGCGAGCCGGCTCCTTTAGGTGAAATATGAGGGCCAGTTCCTGTCTGAGAGCCGTTGTTAAGAGCCATATTAACCTGCTCTCGTCTTTGGTGTAGGCCTATTGTGATACATGTGCACACATATCAATCATAGGTCATAATATTGTTTAATTTGGTTGAATTATAAAAAGTGGTACCAACTGAAGAGCCGCTTGGGAGCCAAAAGAGTTATGACTTATTGCTGACCTGAGTCTAATGAGCTGGCTCACCAAAAAGAGCCATAATTGCCCATCACTACATCAGATCCTTAGACCTCCATGAATGTTGGTATTCATGTTAGCAGCTACAGTATGATAACCTGACATGCCAGAGGAATTGTTGTTTGTTAATGGCTGTACTTTCAAAAAATACTTGGCAGTTGATTGGATGACCCATCTGGTCATTTTCGCTGTGGGCACCATGGACGGCACACCTAAACCACACCCGTATAGCTATAAACACGATGCTGATTGGAAAAGCAGGCCAGTATAGCTATTAACACGACACTGATTAGAAAGTTCAGTTGCTACTCGGACACATTCAAAATTATTCTGAGGCTTTCCAGACTGATTCACGGCAAAATTAAACTGAAGCTCGTGAGATCATGATGGTCTCGCGAGGCTAACTGCTGTTGTGAACTAATGATTGCAAGAGATTGTGACAGTAACCTAATTTATTTCACAGGAGTGAATAAATGTCATCCAAATATATCAACTAGATTTACCACACAGGCGACAGAGCAGTCATATCAGCATTTTGAGGGCCAGTTATTAGGATTATTTAGAATGTTACCTGTACAATTGTTAATGCAATAACAATGAGACGGACATAATTCAGAGACTCCTCTGCTAATTTAGACAAACTCACATGCAGGTCTTATAATAAATGAGATACTTACATTTGAAACTAACAGCCAGCTTCCTGTTTTCATGGTTTACCAGGGAGACATGATAAGAAAGACAATATTAATCACGGTTAATAAACCAGACGAATGAGAAGCCCAGGATGAACATTATATCTAGCGAGGAGGTCACGTCAGACGAGTTTCCAAACATATGGCAACTTGTGAAGTCAGTATACTGCAAGATGCGTAAAGCTTACTGCAAGCAAGCTGACTGCTATTTCGACTGTTCAACATCGACTCAAGGTGCCCTGGGGGCTGTCAATGCTTTCGCAACGAGAGCAGGTCCCCCTAACAGAACTGTCTGCCAGTCATTTTTGTGTTTCTGTTGCGGTCATGCGCGATAATAATACTTCCCATGTATATAATGTGAAGCAAAACAGCTATTGGGTGGGAGTCAAGCACACAGACCACAATTCTACCTTTCAATGAATGAAGATGTTAGAATTTACTTACACATTACCATTTTTTATAATAACAATACCACCTCACATTTTAGGCATGAATGTCATCCCATATAAACATAAGATATTTAAATACTTTAGGGATGGTAAATTCCAGGGTGGTCAATTAAAAATTCAACTCTCATTTAAATATGTCCTACAACAAGGTCATGGAAGTGGGTGATTAAGTTTGTAATAATTAGATGATTCCTGATGTGGTATAGCTTTAACAGGTGCTGTTATATTATGCTTTAGCTATTTACTCATTCACTGTGACCCACACACTCAGAATAAAACAGAAGCAATGGGTGAAAGGTGTTGGGTGTTCCGCTGCAGAAATATACCCTCGGAGCTGAGAGAGAACAGGGTTATTGTTTATGAAAGTCCCCTGTACAACCAAACCCATTTCCAGAAATGTAATGATTTACTATGGATAACTTCTTCACTGTACCTTTGTGTGAAATCATATGGTGTTGCTCATAAGGTCTACCTTTTAAAGGGCTATGAGGTGTCTCAGTACTGACTACTGTATACTCTGCTTTTACTAAAGGTCCCGTATACCTCGAAAACTGGGTTTTCAGAGTAAAAAGTTAATCCAGAACAATGACATTGGTTTAGTACATACAGTAGTGCAATACATGGACCAGGAGCTGCTTTGCTTCTCATGTGAGGAACAGCTATATATGGACGTTAGGTGGAAAGATTTTACCAGCGTGTGCCGTCACAGCAGTGTTGGCTGTGCAGGCTAGTTGTTAGGGATCATGCCAATATTCTTTCCAGTTAGGTATAGGAAGACTCTGGTGATGATTATGATGATGAAGCGGCTCTGTCTTGATGTTAAAGTTGAGCCTGCATAGTTTTACATGCACATTGATATGCCATTTTAAACTTCTTCTTTACCTAGACGGTCACATGTTGACATGCATAGTTTAGTTTATAGGCTCTGCTTTACAAAACACTCTTTCACTATTGTAGAATTCTTGTTGACTTTCATTTTTATTAATATACACTAGTCATACCTTTGCCATACACTTAGTGAAAATTAAATAAATTATGTACAATTAAAACAATCTGGCAGCCCCAAGTCTCTAAAGTAGGAGGCAATTTGGAGTTATCTGTCAGCCATGTTAAAGATGGCAGAGTGCCATCTTTTGCCTCTGGTGATGAAGTCTGTCTTTTGGTGTAATGCCACTGCATGAGAACAAAGGAGGAAGGATTCAACACATATTTATCCAAAGTTGCAGTTAATTGGATATTTAGGAGCATGCATTTAAAAACTAAATAGACCTTTTACGATCATCCCACTTTGTTCATTAATGCCCTTTCTCTAAACTACAGTAAAGTCTAGAAAAGATGTTAGCCAGGCCCTGATTTTTAATAGTCGCACCATGTCTTGGTACAGTAGTATATCAACTGAAAACAAATAAGATTACCTTCTTGCTCATTTAAAAGCCATATCTTTATTATAAATCTATAAATTATCTGATTAAAGAAATATTTCTTTTTCGACACATACTGTAGGCTATTTAGATTTGGCTTTCTATAAACCATCTGGCATTTAAACTTGCATGTAAAACTATTAGCCACCCATAACCCTCCCATTATGTTTGTTTTGACATGTATAAAGCAACAAAGCTGAATAAGAGATCATATGAAATAAGAAGGAACTTTCACCAAGGCATCTGAACAGCAAGAATCGGAGGTCAGCCGTGGCTCCTTTTAAGTTTCTAATTGAAATAGATATATTTTAGCAAAGGGTATTTTCGTTCTGACTGGACTCTAAGGACAGCAGGTAGCCTAGTTAGCCTTGTTAGCTCATTTGCTAAGATAGCAAAGGAAATTATAGCCAAGACAGGGCATGCCAAAAACAATAGCTATATTTAGCCAAGGTGACTTAACTGGCAGGCATGCATTTGTGTTCTTCTTATCATGACAGCTGACTTTGATATGGATACTCTGGATATCTGGTCAACACCTGAAGCTCTATCTAGCACCCAGTGCAAAGCGAAAGCTGCGAAAACTAGAATCTGTGCAAAGCAAAAGCTGAGCAAAGCAGCACAAAGCAGGAACACAAGTGTCTGCTAGTTTCAGACCTACGCAGTTTTAACTTTCCCGTCCGGCGCCCACATTGTATATATAGAAAATGCACTTGCGTCCACTTGAGCGCCCATGGTCTAAACTATAGACTGTATATACATTATAAATGGACAAACACTCTGTGATCACCCATAGCTTTTTTCAAGAATGGTTTTGAGGACCGCACTTTGCAGTGACCTGACTTCACCTGTACAGCCCCCTATTTATTATATGATACTTGTGTGGCTAATATAGTTTTAACTGATTATGACTGAGTTATAAAACAATTTATCCCCCATACAGTCACAAACAGGCTAGTCTCAGCCTCTTCCGTCCATTAGCACTGCATCACATAAGCATCTCTGTGCTGACCGTCTGATGCATAGACTCCTGTAAGCTTGACAGCGCTTTCAGAAATTGAGAAGTAGATTATCATTGGCTGGTAGCGTTGTCACTCACAGTCTGTAGGTGTAATTTCGGTGCGATGGTAGTGCAATACCCTATTTTATTTACTAAATTCAGTTTCACTTTCAGTAGATTTATTTTAAGCACTAACAGTAGCCTACTTATCTACAGTAACAGAACAATACCAGAAAACAGCCATGTTGGTAAATTTCTCAACAATTTCCTCTGTATAAATTTAACGTCAATCAAAATACCTTTCCTGTCAAGGCAGATCTTGACGCAGTTAGCCAGCGCTCTGTGCCAGACTTTACGTGAGGAAAGGCTGGCTCTGCGAGACTACAAACATGGAGACTAGCTAAAGAGACAAAACCATCTGTTTTAACCATGTAGCAGTCAAAGGCTGTAAACATGTTTATTTTTGCTGTAGTTTGACATTTTAACATGGGTGTCTATGGGTATTGAATCCCTTTTGCAGATGGCACTTTTGTGTTATTTCTCAGCACCAGAAGTTCCCATTTTGTCTTAACATGAGGTGTGGTCTATATAGCACATTGTTGGAACATTTTGCTATCTTGAAGCAGCGGAAAGTGACTGCGCGATTGACCAAGAACACCTTGTCTAAATGGCACACTTATCAAGACAGTATTGGCTATGGCGGATGCACAGTGCGCATACTGTACACACACACACATGCACGCACACGCACACACACACAAACAGGAGCACACAAACAAAGGGGTTACAGGTTAAAAGAGTACAATGTGAAATATTTTAATTAATATTATTATTAATTATTATCAACATAGGGATCTTGGTGGAATCTCGCTGTTGACGTATATAGTCTCCTTGTACGCTTTCACAAACCCACCCCACCGCTATAATAGCAATCCCTAGGGTGCAAGCAAGGATTTTTAAAGGAAATGGGAGATTGCACTCTGATTGGCTTATTGTACAGTATGTTACACCCTAAAAACGCCCATGAATAATGAAGAGAGACAACCCTTTTCAACCATGCGCCTGGCATACAGTAGCTATCATTTTATTCGCTGGTAAACTAGCAAAAGTGATACTTTTAAATTGTAAACTTGTAAATACAATTTGGCGACTTGGATGTCACATATCAACAAGTTACCTCAAACCATATTTTCGAGTTGGAAGTTCAAAGATAATTTTGAGGCACTGAAGGTTCCAGTGCATCTGTTTAGGTGAACTTCAACCTTTCAACATAGAGACGAGGAGATCATATTTATTCCACTTCTGTCTTGATTGTGACATTGAGTATACAATGCAAACATAATGGCATAAGGACGTTTTCACGTGTGTGTAGCTTTGTCTGACGTAAGGCCCATTTATGCTTCTGCTTCGAACTTCCGTCTTGCCTACGGCGTTAGCTACGCCGTAGGTTCAACATGTTATGCTTCTGCGTCGGCCGCACGGACATGTGTGCATTGAGTGCGCATGCGAAATGCAAAAGTAAGTACCGGAAGTACCATGTCTTAAATGCGCCTGATTTGCACCTGATTTGAACACAAAATTAATAAATATTTTGAAAAAAGCCTATAAAAATATTTAGTTCCAGCAAATCTCTTAGTTACACCAACATGTATCATACTCAAAACAATCATGGCGACACAAAATGGTATGCATAAAAGACTGCCTTTCGCTGTCCGTACAACAAGGAAATCCAAGGAAAATCCCCCTTTTGTGCAGTTGTAGTCTTGGTTAATTGCTCAAGCAAGACATAAAAAAAAGTTTCTTTCAATAAAATAATTAAACAATGATTGTCAAAGCGAGACAGTCTGTGCATGCCTGAATGCTATGGCGTTATAATAAACATTTTAAATTCCAAAGCAGTACTCTGGCATGGGCTTGCATCCACAAGACTGCATTGTCAAATTGACGTATGGACTGACGGGTAGTTACATTTTTGGAGAGGTGCATGTCAGAGCCTCACGCGTCGGTTACGCCCCATCCGTAACTGACGCCGTAGCTTTGACGCAGAAGCATAAATGGGCCTTAAGAGGGAGTCTCCGGTGCTGAGAAATGAATAAAATGCAGAAGTGCCAAACCCTGCAGTTTGTTGAATTGCCGCTTGAGACTGGTTACAAAAGGAACTCAATCCCCATAGACTACAATGTTAAAATGCCAGAATTTACAGCCCAGTTAAAAAATGGGTTTGGTCTCTATAGCTAGTTCATGCCAACTGTACGGGGGTGAATTGTTTTATAACTCATCAGTTAAAAATAACTCAGCCATGCATTTTTCCCATTATAATTAATAGGGGACATAGTGGGGCGTTATAGGCGGAGTGAGGCACTGCAATGATGGCAACGGCCAGACCCAACACAGCGCGGTGTTCAAATACATTCTTGAGAACAGCTATGGGCAACGTCAAGAAGGGATTGTCCTTTTATATATACAGTATATGTGTCTGGCCAAACGCACATCTGAAACACACGAGGAAGAAACATACTGTGTATCATATGTATTGCATAATCAAAATAAGAAGTGGTGAGAATGAACCTGGCATTTTTCAACAAAGCATCTGAATGTACTCATAATTCTGGTGATGGCAGCTACAGTATTAGCATCACCTGTACAGAATGATTACAGTAAGCTACAGTATTCGGATAGAGACTATATGTGTTCTGTTCTGTATAGCCAACTGATGGGTTGGGATGGGTGCATAAATGCATAATATCAACTTTCAGAAATGATCTTCATTTGTTAATAGTATATTGTATGCAAATAATGTTCAGTTACATTGGAACTTCACCACCACCCCTGTTTTATAAAGTAATTTTATATCTCCATTGTAAGGTTGTTTCATTGTATTTGAGCTCTCTGCCCACATACAAATGATCAGTTATACAATTAGCTAAAAGTACAAGCTTTTGATGCTAATTTTTTAAACCCTGGTACTGGCAGTATGTCAGCAAAAGATTCAGCTGGACAAAAAGGTTTCTCAATCAAGAGAGGATGATGTGTGTTATTTTGACTCCCTTGGCTCAAACAGATCTGTCACAGAGAATCTAATTTATTTCAAATGTGAACTTTGCAATTAAAAAAGAGCAGCAAAACAATTGGAATGTGCAACACATTAAGTGTGCTGCAATGTATTTTCAGTGCTATTGCTAAGCAAACAAATAGCTTATTAGCTTTTCAGGCAAACACAGCACATGACCTACAGTACAATGAAAATCACACAGTGAGTTATTTTCTGGTATCCATTTGTAAGAACTTAAAATGTCAAAGATTAAGTTCACAGGGATTTGAACAAGATAAGGTCATCTGTGTTGCAGCTGCAAACTGTTATTCACGTTAATAATGATCTTACTGTAATTTGTAGTGTTTTTATTTATTTATTGGCCTCTAGATTGTGTGTATATGAGGCATACAGAAATTATAGTACTTGAGGGGACAATATGCTGGAGATTCTCTTTCACATATAAAAATGCAAATAGGGTGTGTTAAACCATCTCTGCCATTGCAAATACCTAAAGAAGATGCCGTGGTGAAGTTTAGCACTCCCAGGCAGACTTTGTATCTAATTGTCTAATTGCCTTCCATCACATGCAGTGTATTTCAGAGATCTCTGCATGATGCCACAATGCCAATGGACACATTTACTTTATGGTTCTTCTCATTTACTACCCTGATAATCAATATAGTTTGGGGAAGTGGCCGAAGTGGAAGCAGACCCTGCAATTGGTGCACACAAATAGCTGCCTCTACAGACATTTCCACAATGCCCACCTGTTTTATTCTGGCAGTCCTACCTACACACAGGACCAGAATATCTTGCTAGGATGCAGCCAACTGCAAGGGAAATGATTCAGTAAAACAATGTGTTTGTGTTGCCAAAACAAAATCTGCACAATGTAGAATAGTTCTCTAAGGAGGGGAAATTACAGTATGCTAAAGGAACAGTTAATTAGTGCCGACTGGCTAGTTTTTCAAAAGAACATGTCACTACAATATGCATTTTAAATGTACCTGTTTTTCATTACGGTCTTTATTACACACCATTTCAAGTCAGATGCAACATACAGTATGACATGGAAAATCTTTCTTTAGCTAATTTTATTTTGTTTTTCCTTACTGCAGTATAATGCACATTTTCCTCTTGGGTCTTATAAAGCATACTGTATGAATGTAATATCCTCAGCAACAACAATATTATTCAAACCAATCCCATTTGAGTGGTTCAAAAGGCTACTTTGTAACCCTGAGCTCCCATCAGGGAACGCAAACAGAGGCCCAGGAGATGGTGGTTTTCACATGGAGGTGTGATTTATGGTCTACTGTGGAAAATCAACAAGTTTAACTTTAATTGTTTTCTTTCTGATGGAAGGCAAGGTAGTTAATACAAAGCAATGATTGATGGCACGGGGCAGTATGCTTGGCTCAGCACTTTGTCTTTCGCACTACAGCACGGAATGGAACAGTCTGATGGAAGCGATTCATTTACGAGAGAATTCTTGATTTAGAAATAAAATGGTTTCAAAAGTGTAGCGGAAATTTGGGATCGTTTGTATTCTTGTTTGTACTCATATTGGCAATACAGTTAGGTTGTTGTACAGTAGGACTGTTATGCTCAAGACCTTTCTTAACAGCTCTTATGTTATATATTCACTTTAATTTGTCATTATTATTATCAAGCCAAGTATTTGAAGTATTTTAAAACACATTTTAGAGTGGGTGACAGTTCACATGTTTTTATAACCTAATGTTTTATTTAAGCTGCATTAGTTTAGCTAAGTAACAGACAACCATAATGAAAAGCATTGCTGATGGTGCCGCGCGGAATAGTTGCTGCTAACAATTAATCACTGGTGCACACCTAATTAGCAAGGACAATATTGCTGGGATTGGGCCCACAGGAATAGAAATGACCACTGATTCTCAGTAAATCACTATTAGCGATTAGTGAAGCCAGAAGGACAGGTTGTTGAAAGAACATGCAGATGTCGCCACACATTAACCTACAGTACAGTATGCCCAACATCGCCGCTGATCAAGACTCGATAGAGCATGTCATTGCGCTTTAAACAATGGTAATCCTAGCCATGTGTTAGTAGGAGCACCTTCATTTTTAACAGATATAACAGTGTGCCTCAGAGAGCAACCTGGCAGCTCCTGCCAGTAATTCATGGCATGCCAGAGTGGCTCTATTTATTTTTTGCATTTGTTCCAGCCTGCTGGCGACTGATGCAATAGACTGTAGATGATTTACTCCTGTTGATTATTGAATCATGGAGGAAACACACACGCACGCTCGCACACACACACACACAGATGTGCATGAGTTTTAATTAAGTTTGGACAAATGTGGCCTATCCTCAATCAATTCATAAAAATTACCTTCGCCATAAATTACAGTAATAAAATAAGATGAATAACAGCTCCAGAGTGTAGATTAAGATCTATATGTGAGAGGTGGAATAAAACGGATTGTAGTTCTGTAAGTGTGGCTGCACAGATAGTTTCTGCTGTTTCAGTGGTTACACAATGCACGGACTGCAAAGACAATAAATCAAAGATAATTGATTGGATTGCCGTCCTAGAGTGTTCCTCTGGGCATCCATCACATGTGCAATCAATTATGAGGACTGCTGCTTTTGATGCAGAGCAAATGAAGATGGACCTCTGTAACAAACTGTTTTGGAATTCTTGATGTGCCGCCGTATTGTGGACTGACACATTCATAGAGTCAGCCCATCGGCTGTTGGGTTACACCCAAAAGAAATCCAATGAAAATGTATTCAAACAGTTGTTTAAGCAAACAGAACATCTACACAAGGACCATGATTGGTAAAGGCATACTATAAGGTTCTATATAATTCTGGCCACTGTGGGGCAGACAACTGCAATTGCAGGTCCACGGCCCACTCACACATACATTGAGACACCAGGGGGTCACGTGCACACCTGTACATCCATGTGTGTAGTGTACTGCAGTATGCAGCAGGGCATGTGGGCATGGTTTTCATTTGACTCCAAGCACGATATGCTCTACTACTGTGCTAGTGACGGTCTTATGAGGTGTAACAGTTATTTTGCTCAGGAAGAATGCATGTTTACAGTGCATTTAAGGTCGTTGCACACTAGCCTGGCTCTGCCCGACTATTGCTCTCAGGCATAACATTTTTGATTATTAGTCTGCAAACCCTGTTCGCATTAGTGTTTTCACAGCCACCCTGCTGGCGGTCCAATCAGGGTGGGTTAATAAGAGGACTTTGAAGTCAAGCGTGTTTCCAAATGGTGGTAGAGCTAAATGAGGAAACAGTTGTAGCAATGCTGATTGGTTAAACGCTGTCCAAGAGAATCAAAATGAACCAACGGTCTACGCCCAGTAGGGGGAAACAACTGTTTCCTAATGGAGTGTGGCCAGACCATATTCACAAATTGAATATTGGGTCTGGTTACACCTGGTTACACACTGCATGTGGAGCTGAAGCAGAGACGAGTAAAAATATATTTCCCATTGAGAAAAGCCTCAATTAAACTAATGCTATTGTATCATCTAGGCGTCCCTTACGTCACACCTAATCCACGCCTGTAGCCAACTGTAGGAAGCTGACTGGCAACACACTTGGTTTAACGGCTTGAAACACCTCAATTTGCAGACTGATTCTCGAGACAAAGTCAAACTGAAGCTCACGCGATCAGCCCCATGCTTCACCATTTACTTTATCTGATTTGACACAACAAATAGTTACATCTAGTATACTAGCCTCACGAGTTCAGTATGGTTAAGAAAACATTTAGCTTGTTTCTTAGCCCTACGCCCCTGCCCCACCATTTACTTGATCAGACAGTTGTTAAAGTGTTCCATTTATAGGCGAACTTTATCGATCGCCTCAATTGTTGTCATATGTTCATATTTTTGTGATTCTATGTATACTGTCCTACAACATGCAAAATATAATGCACTGCACAATCAATTCAGTGTAATGGTTATTATGAGCAACTTACATAAACAGAGCATATTTTGCAAAGGCTTCATGAAGCACATTAATGCAAACACAGATAATTAAATGTAACAATTTTTTTCTTCTTCTAGATCATAATTTTTAATCCTTATCCCCAGGTTAAAAAATGAAATCAGTATATAACCACGGAAACCAATTACTCCCCCAAATCCTATTCCTGTGCACAACTAACTCTTTTATTGATTTTGTGATAATTACCTCAGTCACATCATAAAGCACCTGGAACAGTTTGGTGGCTCAAATTATCGATTACCCCTGGGCTACCCTTCGCCATTCATTGTACTGCAGATGTACTGTACATTACTTGGTGCGATGTGCTTTGCTCTGCTTTGCCCTATTGCTGTTTCTTATCTTCACTGTATGTGCGTGGATAGGATGTGTTTTCGATAGCTTTAAACCTGCTCTTTCAAAGTAATCCATCATCTTTTCTTTAGTTTTTTTGGTCGTCCGATTGTTCTAAAGCTTGTGCCTACCTGGAGGGGTTTGAAGTCTGCAAACCTTCCTATAGTGCCAGAAACAGTTAATTCTTGCTATATAATAATTGTAGTGGGCTTAACTGGAGGCCAGCCCTGGCAAGCACCATCTGTGGCTAATGCTTCATTACGCACCTTCCTGAGGCATGCTGGTGCATGACTCAGCCACCTTTGCCTGGTAGACACATACTACATACTGTACATGTGTTGCTATAGTCACAACAGCAGCCTGACCTCCTGGTCACCTCAGCAATATAAAAATAGTTGGGATGTTTTGGACGCCACTAGTAAGCTTATTTAGCTTATAGTGCAGCTTTCTCAAAAAAATAAAACAAAAAGATCAATTGAAGGTGCCAGTGGTGTTTTTGCAATTCTTTTTATATATTAGCAAGGAAAATCGTCTGCCTCCCAGCTTAAATAAAGTAAAGACGGAACAACAGCCGGTGTTGAGTTGTTTTGTTAGTGAATGTACCTCAACCGTGTGCCAGTGTGGTTCCTTGGGAAATTGAAGTGTTTGTAGAAAAGCAAATACCATAAATATGGTCCAAAATGACTGGTTACATGTTCTATGGATGTTCTCAAAGCTTTTTTTCTTTACATTGTGGCTATTGCCATAGTTTTTCTTGAAGTATGCATTGCACACAAATTAATGTATCGAGTTAGAAAAATAATTAGCTGTCAAAGGTTGTAGCCAGTAAGATGTTTATTAAAATAAAATAATCAATCTGTGTATAATTTTTTGACTAACAAGGCTAGAGGCACATATGTTTGGGTGTTTTAATAGAAGAACAAAACACAAGCTCCAACTCAAAATAATCCCCAAGGGGGAAAACGAAAAGCATATCTATTGCAAGCTAAAAGCTAATGCTAAGCTAATGCACTTTTTGTTAAATTTAACAAATATCTCCTCCCATTTCGCTACCTTAAGTTGAAAAAAAATCTGATTATTCTACGCAGCCCTGGCTCCGTAAATATAAACAAAGCTGCAGTACTACCTTTTGCTTCACAATGCATTTTTATGTGTGAGTCGGAGTACCACAGAGCGATACTGTTTTGATTTGAGCTCGAAGTTATCAAGAATGACTGACCCTGCCTTTAAATGCGCAACGGTTAATAATAAAACACAAAACAGGTAACGGGAAGGGAGGGACTGCCACACTGCTCACACCGGTGATTAGGGCACTGACGAGGTAGCCGGCAAGAAGATGGTCTGGTCACACCTCCAGACCTGTGTATGACACAATGTATTGTCTACAAAGGCAGCAGCTTTAAATAACAAATAAAAAAGAATATACAGTTTAAATTATATAAATATATATACTGTATAAATGCTGCACCTTCAGAAACTTGTATCAGAAAATGTTATTATATTGGAAGTCGGTTGTGTTGTGTAAAATGTACAATGTAATATTGCTTCTGCTGAATAGAGAGATTCCCATATGAATCAATTTTGAGAAAAAGAGCCATACAGTATCAGTTGAATATGAATGCTATATGTTCACCAGTGTCTTAATTAGAGGTCTGAAAGACACCAAGGAAAAAGCATTATGCACAATACCTATTCAGCCAAAGTCAAGAACGATGATAGCATCCAATACATAGACTTGATTAGCTGTATTCATAGTTTTTATATAATGAATAATGAACACTTAATGACATTTCCAAAACCAGCAGTAGAACATTACAATATTCTAATAAAGATTATGTAAACATATTGTGCAACAAGTTTTAAATGACAGTATAAGGAACATATAATAACATTACAAATAAACACATTTTACACGTGATGAATCAATCTCTCCTTTATTCATTCAATAGTTTGCTCTGTTTCGCCTCATCAAGACAGCAGCTTGTAATTGCATAATGTAAGAGGTTGTCACTTGGACATGGGGTTTTACAGGGACACTGGATTGCCTGGATGGGGGCAAGCCTCTGTCCCTGCACCAGGTGTGGTTTGCAAAGGATAGGAGACTCACCTTAACCATCAGCATTGAACCTGACTGGCTCTGGGCAGGTGTTCACCATGGCCAGGTGGAAGACAGCTGACGTGGACACAGCTCCCCTGTGCCATTTGTCACAATGAATAACAATTGTTTTGTATGTATCACGATCAGACAGGACTGAACACTGGGTCGGCCTCTCATTATATTTTACAGTTTTGGCAATTAAGCAGAAAGGTCATGCATGGAAGCAAGCAGATGGTTAACTTTTAACTGTGGACACAGGCTAAAGGCTGGCGGCTTAAAAATGCAGTTGGACAGATTATAGAAACATACTTCAGTGTGAAATAAAGACCATGGCTAACACAGTAACCTACAGTACAAGACATATGAAAGATAATACTGTTCATAGCTTGAAACTGCACATAAATTAACCAGCTGATTTTACTAGTATAAATTAATTTGTATTTAAGTCTGACTGTTACAAAACATAAAAGTTAAAACACAGCATTTAACAATTTTGTGAAGGCCAAATGTTCTGTACAAAATATGTAGACCTACTGCCTTCAGGCTATATGTAATAGAGGAAATATACATTTTTACATTTGCTTACCTTTCAAACCTCAAATGTTTCTGGAATTATCATTGTGGTTGAATGTAAATGTGGCTTGTTTTGATACATAAAATGTGTATTTCCCTCTCGCATACCCCTCTTCTTCTGGGATACTAAAACACAATTAAGCCTTTACATTGATATTTAGCAAAACCTTGGGTGTCTCAACTCAATTGTATGACACTCGCCGAAGTCATATTTTTAACATTGCAAGATTAAATTGTGGGGAATATTTGGAAAGCACATTACGTGGATATGCTATGACCTCTGCGGTAGATGTATTACAATTTGGTTTTGAGAAACAACAGATGCCAAAGGAGATTGCGTAATGCAGTTAATTCAATTGTTGATCAAATCATTGACCAAATGGAATATTTAATCCTAAATGTCACCATGTTAGAAAGGAAGGTAAGAAAGCTATGGAATTTCCAAGATTCAGTCTAACTTTGAAACAAAATATTAACTAAACTACTGTTTAGTTAATATTTGTATTAACATTTACTGTTTACTGTTTACAGCAATGATGACGTACATTAGCCCGAGTGCTTGGTTTTGCTGAAGAAGTATGACAGAGTCATTGACTTGTCAAGCTATGCATGAGCATTAACCACCAAAGATCACATTTCATTGCTAAAAATAAACGCTTGTTGACATAGCATGCTAAAATAATCCCCTGACATGGTGAAATATTGACTGTTTTTAGCTAGGTAACATAATTCAACATGTTGGTTGCGCTGACTGTGTTTCACTCCAGTCGGCCTAGTTTGCGTATGGTCTCTGACTGTATCTACGACTTTTGTCTAAATGTTTCACTTCAACAGCTGTACAAAGTTTTGCGTTTCCTATCTTGTTGTGCATCCCGTCACACAGCAGCTTCTAGGCATGCTTCGGTTTTTTTGTTAGCACTAAAAGTACAAGGGGGTGCCTGAATGTGTACAGTATGTCTGCCGAAAACTGACCAAAACGCCAAAATGCATTTTATGGGTTGTATTCCCGCTCTGAAGATATATACAATGGTAAAAACCGACAGGAAAAATGATCATGTAGGACACATAGCAAGTGAAATACAGTAATGTTGAGGATAAAGTCAATGCCTTTTTTCTTTTTTTTAAACCATCTTATCTTTAAAAAAATATTTTTACTATTATCTTATTATTTATTTTATCTAATTCCTTTTTTATTATCAGTGTTTTTCTGTATTGCTGTATATGTTTATGGGAAGCACGATTGTGAATGTATTCCATCTCTATGAAGCACTTTGAGCTGCAATGTATGAAAAGTGCTAAAATAAATAGCACTATGTTCTATGTAGATATAATGGAGTAATGGTGTCCTGAGCAGAGAATGACATCACACTCCCTCTGCGTAGAATGGCATCACATTCCTGGTGTGTGTTTGTGTGTAGGTGTTTGTGTGTGTGTGTGTGTGTATTGGTCTGAGATGCTGGTGTGATATCTGTTCGCAGACATGATCATAGTTCATGTAAGTATAGTAAAGTCTGCTTGATTAAACACAGCCAGGTACCCTTCCCAAGAGGCTGGATAGGAAGCTCATCAGGGAAAGTGAAGTGGTGAGGTTGGGTATTAGGGGGCATAGACGATGTTGTCTCAATTCATCTCCCCATGGAGTGGAGGTAGCAAAGCTGTTAGTCATTACAGTGCCTCTGGCCTCTCAGCTATTCTTTTCTCTGTAAAGAGCTTGCTGAAGTGACCGTTTTACTCTAAAACATAATTTAATTGTATACAAATGCAGAATCTGTAGGCAAGGGCGCACGCTGTTGGCATTGGAAGCATCCTAATTGTTGTTTGTAGTTCAAGTAGTATTGACCAATCCCATATGAGCTGGGTTTGGTTGCATGCAGTTAAACAGTCAATGCGGAAAACTCAAATATTGCCCCAGAGGTATTGTATATCGGCCGTTGTCATACCAATGGCTGACGATATTAGTGCAATAAATATATATTTATTTTATTTCTGTTTAATTTAATTTAGCTATCATTTCACCTTTTTTATTATTTCTGTAGTAAGTCAAATATCCCTTAGCTCTGGATTTAGACACTCTAGTGACATTGCACAACTTCCTACAGTACCTCTTTGTCAATAACTATTGAAAGATGAGGACAAGAGGAGAGCAGAGAGCGTAATTTGTGGGAGGGGGGATATCTTGAGCATCCTACAGTATAAAGGTGCTTATGTAAAGGTGCTATTATTGTCACATACACATACATGTGGGAAATTCCTTCTCTGCATTTAACCCATCCCCCAAGAGAGCAGTGGGTAGCCACTGTGCAGCGCCCGGGGACCAACTCCAGATGGAATCCATGTGTCACTGGTCAAACGGCACTGAATGAAGAGTGAACCTAACATGTTTTTAATCTATCTTATGTATTATATTGTCTTGAGTATTAGTTCTACTGTACTGTCATACTGTGCGTTATATGGTACAGCTGTGTGAAACTTTCAAGGATGGTGTGGGCAGCAGTTACAACTTTTGGTATTATATTAACAAGCTGCTCTCCCTTGCAAAGGACCATGGAAATTATTGTTGCTTAACTAACAATATCTTGGCCATGTGGGATGAGAGAATGGTCTAGGTCAAAGGATCAGACTCCTTTTAAAAGTAATTTAATTAGTGTTCAGTAGTATCCCATCTGCAGATACTTAGAGCTATAGTAAAGCACCGACAAGACATAATGAACACAGCTACAGTATGTGAAATGTATTTGGGCTATATTGCTAAGGTCAGGATCTCGGGGGTGTTGCTGTAAATATAGTTTGTTTGTCCTACAATGTCAATTGAGCATATGACAACTGTCTGCTACATGTTTTCCACTGGGAACATTCATTAAACTAGGGGTGAAACAGACAGCCCAGAGGTCATAAAAGATTACATCCTTTGGTAATGTGTAGACATTACCTTTACAGTTAGAGCCAGTCATTTGGGATGGTTGTTTATTTTCCGTCTGCCCTTTCAGCAAGGTATGACCTTGAACATTCGCTTACCAGAGGACCAGTTGCAAGCCATGATTCATTTACCACAATGCGGGCCTTGTCAGATCACAGAAGTCCTCCAGGCTTGTGTGCTGTTGATTGAACACTTTGTTAAAAAAATATAATAAATTACAGAATATTTAAAGCATATGCCACATGTAAATTAATGATAGCCAGCCAAGTGGCAGAACATAGTGCGGAAGCGCCACTAAGGGCAATTTCTAAGAGATTCTCCTCCATTTACAATTTATTCAGCAATCATCACAATACTTTTCCCATATACAGCATAATGTAATGCACATTTGGGAGTGGGTGGAATTATGAGGAATATGAGTAGGCTACTCACAGAGTGATATAAATGTCATTACAGTGCATTCAAGCAGGAAATCTAGCACAGTGAGTGAGAGACCAGCCTGTGGGTGAGAATGCTCCACATATGCCCATAAGAGACTAGCGGAGTCACCGAGTGAATGAATGGGTGATTGCGCAAACTCCACTGAAGTTTTGTTCGGTGCTGCATCCAGTGTGGAACTGAGCTGTGGGGCGCAATATCTGAACTAGGTCACAGTGAAAATCAAAGGAAGAGTTGTCCCTAGGGGAACTTCAATGGAGAGAGGAGTATTACAAAGGGGGGGGGGGAAGGATTACTATTCTGTATGCATTGTGTCTCGTTGTTCTTATTGCCTAACACAACCTCACAACCTGTCAGATTCACAGTCAGCTTTTAAAAGTGGAGCTGCACCTCAGCTCTGAGCCTGACTCCACCCACTGCACATCTTTGAAAGATACAAATATGAGCGATGAGCGAGGGGCGAGGGGCGAGGGGCGAGGGGCTCCCATTAACATGAGTAGGTTTTGATGATGCACGAGTGTACCAGGTGTACTGTTGGAAATCAGACCAGTCAGATTGTGTTGTCAATATTAACACCAGGATTTCTGTGTCACAGTGCAGTCTCATTATTTAGTTTACAGCTCCAAATACACACTTTGGGGTGAAGTTACGTACATGTTATAATATGTGTTATGTTTTACCTGCCCTGCATTCTCTACCCATGCTGGGTGTAAAAGTACACCACCGCTGGATCGGTGATGGAAGCCATCCATCAGCATGGCTCCAAGAGTCATACAGCAGGTGTGTACTTCATGGTCATGCTCCCTGATATACAGTAGAGTACATTATACCTTCACCAGCTCCTCTCTATGGCCCCCATCTGTTATTATGGGTCTTCTGCAGGGGGATCTTTGCATCTGGCTGGCTGATGGCTGTGTTTACTGGGAAGCACCCTGCCATCTCTGCTTAAGGTGTCTTGAAGGACAATGCTTTTTAGTTCTGTTCAAAGTGTTCAGTGTTCAGTGTTCAAAGTGTTCAAAGTGTTCAAAGTGTATGTGTACGAGCACTACGATGCTGCAGATGATTGAGACCAAAAATCTGCTATACATACAATAGGCCTATATATTCCCTCACTATATATGTTCTTAAATAAGTTTAATCATGCCTATTACTGTTCATGTGCATTAGATTAATATTTACCTCATTTCATAAATTTGTTTTGTAATTAAATTTCTCTTTTTTATGCATTTGTCATGGGTTTGTTGAAGGCAGTATAAAGTAAACACATCAAACAGTTACACAAGGGAGCACATCTCTATAGCAACCCCTTACCGATGTTCTGGTGTTCTGAGATGGTGAGTGAATGTGTATGTGTGTGTGCATGTGTATAGGGGAGGGGGGAATACAGGATATAATTAACATCGAGACTAAATTGCTACGTATTGCTAAGTACAGCATTAGACATTATATAATTTTAGTCTGTGGTGGCTCCCACTTTTGTGTATGTGTATGTGACCTTACACTAATTTATGTTTACACACCCGTAACTCAGGACAAAAACATTGCCTCATTCACTTCTCTAGAAGATGGGCCCTTTACATTGTTCCCATTTTGCTAAATTCACATCAAAGTAAATGAGTTGATACTGTAAGCATTTTCTGTTTCCAGGCATTCTTACTGTAAATGTAACTTGGATTAACGTGGATATGGTCAAAGGTTGATCTGATTTATTCCTTTCTTTTTAGTGTCTATAAGAACCCGAAAGCCCAGATAAATGCACTCGTTTTGCATTTAAAGTTCTAAGCCATTTTTTGAGGGTTTCATGGGTGCAAAAGCCTTTCTTAGTGAGAAGATTTAGTCATCATTAAATGACAGTGGATCATTAGTATTCATTAAAAGCCCCAATCAGTAAGAATAGTTCAACTGATGATAATGGTGCTTTTTAATGTGAACATTAAAACTAAAGGCTTATCTTTTAAAGCGGTAATGAAATTATGAATTGGTATTAGATCAATCTAGATTTTTTTATGAAAATGCAACCTGAAAGTGTATGATGTATTTGTCAATGTGACCTATACCTTTGTTTCAGTTGCCTGGGCCTTTGTGATTATCTGAAAATCTTGTCACCATGATTAAAACCCTTGAATTATCCCTAGTAATTATGTTTCCCTGTGATAGCTTGCTGACAGTGTTGACTTCTACCCTAAATCTAATTTAAATGGCAGCTGTGTTAAGCTCAGATCCAACCTGTAACAAAGTAACATTCTTTAATTATTTGTAGACTTTTCTGATGGACAGATACAGAAATGATATAACCCTACTAGACTCGCCAATGCAATAATTTAACACAGTGCTTCACTTCATAAATAGAAAGATAGTGAAACAGCCGGTATAGGGGCATTCACACTACCAGCGGCAATAGCTGCGCGGGCTAGTGGGTGGGAGTCGATAAACGTTGCTATGGGCGATATGCAGGCAACACTTTGTTTAAGCTTTGTTTAATGAAGAATAGCAGCAAGGAAAAGGAGGACATGAGGAAATAATAGGCTATGTTTATACATGCATTATACATCCATGTTATGGGTGCATGTGTTACGTATTTTCATTTAGCCAGAAGGAATAAAGAAGATCTCTGACTCAAAAGTGTTAAGAATAATAGAGAAATGTATTAAAAAGCAATGAACAATCCCAAGATTCTATTTGCCACGGCCGTGGTCTGAAAAGCACCCGCACAGTGACTAAAGGCCCTGTGAGAATGGAAATCAGCCCCGTTAACCACACCCTTTCCCCATTTATAGCGACACAATAGCATACACCTATTGGTTCCCTGTAAGCATCAAGGTGTAGTTGCCCCTTCCGGTTGGTCTCCTTCTGCCCTAAAACTGTCTGATATTTCTGTTCTACTTCGCCCTCTGTTGGCCAGAAAAAGAATAGTAATAACAGTAACGTAGAAAGTGGGGTGTGACTTGTACACGTACATACATCATATAATGAAAATAAAGAACAAATAAGAAAAGCATAACAAATCAAATTACGCATTATTATAATAATTTATAATCTCACACATGCTATCAACAGAACTCGGGAGCTAACTGCTTCTATTTTCTTCCCGATCAACTGCCTCATTGCTGCATTGCACTGTCCACCGGCACAGCCAGCTAGGCTACATGAAGCCCAAGCTAGCTAACATAATGCTTTTAGTTTTCTAGTGTTATAAGCATAAAAAACAACTATTATTTCCAGCGGATCTCTTGGTTTCACCAATGTCATGCTTGACAAAATGTTTTCTCCGTTTCAAAAAGTATTTATAAAAGATCATATTTTATATTTTGTCTGTTTCCTAGCAAACACCTCCTTTTCAACATAGTACATGTGAACAAACATTGTATTGTTTCTGGTACTTATTAGTCCATTATACAGTATTCTCGTTTTCGGTAAAAAATACGTTTGATGGCCAGACGGTACCCAAGTCGCCGGCAGCAAAAGTTGAACTTTTGCTGCGTGGCTAGGTGACAGCATTTAGGGGTGTGGCCAGGGCGTGGCCAGCTTGCTCCTGCTGCCGTCTTTGCGCATCAAACGTTTTTGGGTTTGCCGCCGCGGCACCAACACACATGAATAGGATTTAATGGCGTCATGCTGCCGTTGCCGCCGGTAGTGTGAATTCCCCTTTACTGTAAGTAAGGGTGCCACACAGAATGTTAAAATGGCCTAGTCAAACAATGAAAATGAGAGGCATCACTCTCCCACATACTACAGTAAGCACAGCTGGCATGGATATTTTTGATTAAAGCTGATAAAGAGTAAACTATATATCACATAATATTTCAATACAGCTATCCACAATTTCAATTGTCAACGGTGATCACAGTATTATTTCCAGTGTTAAATACCATACATTATTCAAAAAAACATTATTATTACTGAAATATCCAGCCTTGTAAAATAATTTTCAAAATTGTCAAAAATGTACATTGACTGTATGTAGGACTACTTATAGGCGAGTGACCATGAGCAGAGAATACACACTGTTAAAACACTGTAAAACACAATGGAAATAGAAACAATATAATGACGGCGTTAAGTCCATGGTTATATTCCTCTGAAACATTTAAGTCCACGTCTGACATTTCTTATAAACTATTTATTTGAGTTCTACTACAGTTTAAATTAGATTAGAAAAACATTATTGTTTTATTTAAAAAAAGAATAAACTTACCTTCCATGTAACGAACATCCCCCCCAAAAAAGGTAAGGTCTTGATCAAAGTGCTAAATGTGCTAAATCCCATTCACTTCTGAGTCTCTCTCACAGACTGAACGTCCAACTCACACCCACCTCTTATATCAGGCGCTGTGATTGGCTAAAGAAATGTTGTAATTTAGCCAATAGCTTCGGCTACATTTATAAATGCCGTTATCATGTTTACAGTTTCTTAATGTAAACTATTATTCATGTTCAAATGCATACAAATACAAATAACAAAGGCACATTTTATACACATCATTGTGTTTATGTACTACAGTATATGTCATTTTATTCTGGCAATACTTTAACATTCAAATTGCCTTACTGTAATTAAATTGTTCTAATGGTAGACGAGAGACCACATTATGTAATGAGAACTAAGAACAATGGATAAGACAATAAATAAGAACAATTGACAACAAATCAATCTCTAAGTTCACCGTAATGCACAGGTCCACCTTCTCCCAGTAATTTATGTTCCATAGTGCTCCATCAAAACAACATTAAACAAATTAACCTATTGTCCTCCCACAATTACAGATACCGCCCAGCTAGCCATCCATCACATCCACAGATCCCTGGTGCCCAGCTACTCTCAAGTAAAAAGACAGAGTGACCCCTTTCTTGCTGTCCCACGACCCCCTCCCTGCACAGCGGCTGACTTTCTTCTTTTGTCCGGGCCCAGAAGTGTCTGGCAGACGATCAAGCTGGCAAGGGGCTCTGGAACCCAGGCCTTGATATTTGATTCATAGTACTAAATCTTATCTCCTGGGACCTTTATAGCGGGCACGATGAGCCGTGAAGGTTCATCGTGCCCGTGCATACAGTATTGCTCTTCAACAGTTAAAGGCACGCAAAAAACTGAACTGCATTTACACTTTGTCAGAGCCTATAAGTTCTACATACCATCACAAATGGTCCTGTTCACATTAAAGTACAGTAGGTGTTTTTATTACAAGCGTGGGGGGCTAAGGTACCGTAAACGCTGTTTGCTTCCTATTGTTCCGACCTGAGTCACTGTTTCCAGAAACAGTTCTCCGTTCTATTCACCATGGAGCCAGTTTCCAACCCTTGTGCCCTTCTCCACACATGCATCCGCCTCTTTCTCACTAAAGACAAAACACAACAGTGAGGGGATTCATTTTTTCATTTTGATAATCATTGATTATCATGGACTGACATTTTCAGGGCAATGCACTTTTCATTATTTTGAGAAAGAGGATGTGTGACTCCATATTACTCCAGCATTCTCTTCCTCTACCTATCACCGAAAAAGACTGCAGTCTTTTGATGTGTAACTGTCACACACTCCATATCCAGTGCAAAAGCAGGAAACTTCTCTTATCTTGCCCACACCCTCTTCCCCTCCCGCATGCTTCCATGGCATTGAGCTGTGGAGCTGAATAGTGTATCCACATTTATACAATCTAGCTTCTTGGGATAGATTGCGCTGGTGTTTTACATTCTCGCAGCTCAGCATTTGAAATCTCATCCGTGACCACAATGTCATGGAAGAGAAGGTCTGCAAGGCTTTTGAGGGCCTCACCACTGCCCGCCTCTGTATTTCTGCATAACTCAGTTAAATTGATAATAGCAGCTATAAAAAAAGAACAGTTGCGGCTAGGTAGAATAATGTTTTGGGATGCTGACAACATTGTTGTCATTTGAACAATCACGATCAAAACAAAAACCTTATCCTTAACGTCAATGCCATAGGGCGCTCCGTCAGAAGCTCCGCTCCCACATTTAAATTTGATACGCATTGCCAAGATAGTGTTGCGTGGCACGGTTTGCACCACTTTGTTTGTGCTCCAATTTACAGAGCCAGGCCTGGGTAGTACTTTTCAGCATGCTCACAGAACGTGCTAGTGGACCGTGAATATGTTTGCTGAATTTGAAGAAAAAAAAAGTACGTCAGCTTACATTCGCTGACTCCACCTTTAAGTGTTGTGTTTGTACCCTCTGGTAAATGAGCCCAGGTGGCCACAGCATCATGACGGAGGCATTTGGAAAGTGAGGCAAATGAGGCTCTTCCTCCTCAGAGATAGATCACACGTTATCACCTGCTGAGGGAATGTGCTTCTCCATGCCACCTCACTGTAGTCCACATGCACTGCTGTTTTATCACCCTCAGTTGTTTTCTTTAAAGCTCCATTAGGCAGAATATTTTACATCCTTTTATTTGAAAGTGCTGTCAGAAGCTACAGTATCATAGGGCTGGTGTCTTTCTTCAACAATCCTTTGCCAACTGCCACCCCCTTTGTTGTTATGTCTAGTCTCTCTCTACTTGTTTACAATTAGGAATGTCACATTTCGATGCGCCCGAAGCGCAATGCTTGCTTCAAGTACGATAAACTAAATGCTATCAGTGTGTTTGGAGGTTTATGTATCTTCAGCTTGTCATGTATGTTTACAATACATGGGCAAATAAGCAAGGTAGACCGTCTTGCGGTGTATTTATCTCGACCTGTGGTATCCATTGTTGTTGGGAACATCAGGTCCTTGCACTTGATGGACTCTTGTTGATTTTTCTTTTTTTGCTTTTTTTTACAGCCTGAAGAACTGTGCTAGTTCCAAAGAACTGGCACAGTTCTGAAGAATGTTTGTTTCTGAAGAATGTTTTGTGAACATTCCCATTGTGTCAGCAAAAAACCTCTTTCTGCACATCTGACCGGTTCCCCTCATCCCCTCCACCGTGCCTTAACATTTACAAGAGTTGGGACATCATCATCTCTGTGACAGTTTTAATAATGTCAATTCCTGACAGCATGCCTGATTTTATAGAGCCCTCTACTTTCCTGATTTATTTTGCTTATCTGCATGTCTTAAAACTATCAAGCTGTTCAACCATACTTTACACTCCCGATCTTATCTTCCTGAGTCTGTGGTATTTTGGGGGTAACAAAACTATATGGGTTCTCCAGTTCATCAATCGTTGATGGAGTGTATCAGGTTTAGTGATGCTTCTATGTTTTCTCCTTGTCCCAAACATTCCTCAACAATTGCTCAAACATGCAAGTAATACAAACACGCATAATACAGTACATAAAGCCATCCCAACAAAATTCATCATAATCTGTTAGTGTGTGTCATAAAGTGTGCCCATAATACTGTAAACGATAGGTTGTTTTGACATAAAAACAGGATGGCAGACTTCTGCAACTACACATCAGATGCTGTCCATCAAATGTTTTGCATCGCTTTATCTCAGAAAGCGAGCTCTGTTAGGACCCCAACGTCTTAAGATTCAAATGTACGCAGTAGAAAATCATTTCACCTTGGGGAAAGTTGCCTTGAGGGAAAATGCCTCAGGGGGGAGTCTAGTTGTTATTTCAGTTTGCCTCCATTATATGGGTTCTAGGCCTGCTGGATCCTGTTTGTAGCACAGTGAAAAGACCAACTGCTACAGGGACTTTCTTCTTGAAATGTTTTAAATTGACGAAAACAACATTTGTGCTTATCAGATCAGGTATTATGTTGTATAAGTGCCTTTTGCAGTAAATGCATACAGGCAGTGGATGGATTCAATGACTGGTACACCTTCTCTTTGAGCTGTAAAGCATTGATTTGCAGCCAGTTTGTTTCTTACCATTCATGAAGTGACACGTAATTGAAGTTGAATTGTTTCTCTCCGGAAAGGGAGTGTACAAAAGCTTTATGCGGCATTACGTCACACACGCCAGCCAGATGGTTTAGAGGCCATGGGTCTAAGGACTGTCTTGACATTTGATCAGTGATAATAAATGATAGCAACAACCTGAACCCTATCTTCTACTACACACAGAGCCGCCACATGTTGTTGTGCCCACTGCAAAAGCCGACAGGGACCGCCGATGAAAGAGGCAGCACTGTCAACAGCGATGTGGGGGAAAGAGCTTTCTCTGGCGGATGCAGTGATCCTATACGCCTCTGCGGCCGTGCCTCGCTCATATTGTCTCGGCTTTGAAGGCGAGCTGTCACGCATGTTTGATCGCAGGCGAAAAAGAGTGACTCAGAAGTCTCCAGATCTTGGCATGCTCAAACAAAAGCGTTCCCCTTTCTACCGCACTGATTGCAGATCTGCCTTATTAAATAATGATGAAGATATTGTAATGACACAATGCACCGCTAGAACTGCTGTTCCCCAGGAGACATGGGGAAACATGTTCAGATTAAACACTTGAGGAACACAGTATGTGGTGCTAACAGCCAGCATGGCGACATGCTGTGGGACAGAAAATAGGCTATTCTGTTATGGATTTGTGCATTGGCAATAATGACTTTGTGTCAATCAAACACCATGTCAATATGGTTTGTGTGTCAGAAATCACAGTAGAAAGGATTTAGTTTTTCTATATTCGTTTGTGCCGTTTTCCCACTGGTCTGCCATCAGCTACTGGGCAGAGAAAAATAAAATGACATGCACTGCATGTATGTAAGTGATAGTCCCCATGAGGTGCTCTGGTGCAGCTACAACAGCGCCAGCGCCGTGTACTTTGAAATTGCACTTCAAAAGAGGAAAGGCGGAAAAAATCTAATTAAGGTGACAAACTTTAGACACTTCAAAGTCACTTAGTGTCCTGAGCACTATTTTCTTTGAATTAGTTATAATGCCAGATTTCTTTGCACTTGGGCTATGCTGCTTGGCCCGGACAAACAGAGATGAACGGTGGAGGGTAATGTAATGTTGCCTGACTGACAGTAGTAATGGATCATAAATCCCTGGTTCAGGTGCTGTTTCATCATAAATAACACGCCGACTGCTGGCCCAAGTCAAATCCATCAGTCTGCGGGGCAAAAGGAAGTACTGGTTTAGAGATATGACAGGAAACCCCTGAGCCTAGATTATGCTTTGCCTTGGTAGCACTTGACAATTTAATATTAAATTAACTTGCTAACTAACTGATGCATTTTGACTTGGTTAAGGAAATGCAGAGGCCAAAAACAAGTGCTCATGTAAATCAGAATAACTTGGGCTGTTTGCAGATTAAATTAAATAAAACAACAAACAAACAAAAACAGACTCAACATTAAAGTATGTTGCTGTTTTCTTCATTCAACAGTCAGGTTTATGAGCCATGGAGCCTAGTGAATCCAAATGTTTAATTTCCTCTGTGGCAGAAGCCCAAGTGGTAGAAAGCAGCTGAAAGGTCCACTAATATGATGTTTTGCAGCTTGTTTCCTTAACTGCAAGGTCATCATAAAGATAAAAATAATCCCCCATGACAAATATGTTTTCAAAAGACTTCCCTCTCCTTCTCTATCATATCAGAGAAATACTACGAGATAGTGCTGACTCCAATGGAATGTTTTGATCGGCGCCTGATGAATTGCCCTGTCTTTCCTGTAATTCAAATGCCTCCATTACTTGTTTTTGGGAAGGTTAAGAGAAATGGTCCTAAGGGAGTCCTTTCTGAGGATGACTGCTTATTGTCCGGACACTTCGAGGCATTTATCTAAAACCTACATGACACTTGATGACTATGAAACGTAATTGTACAAAGAGTCCGCTGGTTATGAGGGACATCAATTCACTTATTGATTCAATAATTACTTTACTATTACAGGCAGCAATACAGCATGTGTGACTTGGCCAGTGTTCAAAATCAGATGAAAATCTAAATGGTGCTTCGACCATTGTTGATAAAATATTATGCGATTAAAGACAACACGCAAAATGTGAGATGGCAAAAATGTACCTCACTGAGATGTAATTACTTATTGAACCGATAGCAGTTTTGTTGTATAAGAGTTATAAGGTGGATACAATTGAGTTTTACAGGTCCCCTATAACTAGAAAAATAAAAAAATAAATGTAAATGGGTCATCAATCATTCAGTAGCATGTGGATAGTTCGCTGGCAATTAGTTTCAAAGCGAAGATGTTAAATTATGGCAGAACAGGTTACCAAACTGCAAAGCAAGGCCATTACATCTCTAACAGACACTGCCTTGTGCAATAAGCAACAGTTCAGTTAGAAACTTAAAGATGATTTACACACCATTTGAACACTAACAAGGTATCACCATGCTTTACAAGACCATAAATTCAAGGAGAGACAACTTAATTTGGCTTTGGTAGTGTGTGTGTGTGTGTTACCTAGCCTGTGCGTGTGTGTGTGTGCGTGTGTGTGTGTGTGTGTGTGTGAATTTGACAAAAAGTGTAGGCCTATAAGCTTTCATTTAGCTTGCAATAGCTGACTTTAGCTTGAAGCCTGTAGGCTCAACTTTAAAAAGCAAACAATAAACAGTGGAGCAAACAAATCAGATAATACAGTTGTAAAATAGTGGACAGTGATGCCTTGCATAATAATCAAAGGTGTTCCATTACATGCAATGTTTGGAAATTATTTTTCAAATGTCTCCTGGGTTTAAAGACACATACAGTATCTTTACACATACAGTGCTGTACACCACAACCAATCATGAAACGCATCACTCACTTCATTGGTATCCAATATCAAATATACATCATCTATGAAGAATGTGTTGATGTGCATGCCACAGGAGCGCACACACCTCTCAAATGTGTCTCATAGAATTGATTGAATTGTTGTTCTTGTTTTTCTCTGCTCAGCTGTCATAGTAGCAATTCATGTTCAGTCACCAGGAGAGTCACACAGACATGCCACAAGACATTGTTATATGTACAGGTACTGTATTATATCAGTGCTTGTATATGCTTACATTAAACTGTGGAATTCAGAAAGGACACATTTACAATGGCTACATGTTAAGGGCATGTATCCTTTACAATCTGTTATTGCAAAGAAAACTTTTGTTAAATAGCAACCTTGTGTTCGAACATAAGCCATGAAAAGACATGTTACAGTGATTTCCAAAGCATGATCTCAGAAAACACCATGCCAAGAAGAAGAGATAGTAAATGTTCTGTTCTCTGTGTTTGCCCTTTCATTTTCCACCATTGCCCAGTACAGTGGGCTGCTGTTGTTCATCTCCTCTACTGTAACTGTCATCCTCTATGAGTTTGCAGAATTCTTCACATGGCTTTTGGTCTCAGATCAGCAGAATACCTTGGGCATAGAACAAAAAATAGAACCACAACGTGAAGACCGACACAGCTTCTTGCAGAAATCTCCTCCCAAGCAATTTTGATAGCCGGATGGCGGTGTGTGTTATTCCCTCCCGTAATAACCTACGAAGCCCTAAGCTTGTTCGCTGCACAGCAGAGAGTACTCTCTTCCCTCTGCATGACTCTCCTCTGACAGCCGGACAAACAGACATCAAATCTCCTCTATGGATGATTACATTGCTATTGACCATGACCTTATCATTCATATGTATATGGAGTGCTGAGAATTTGTCCTCACCTCAACTTTAAAGTAGTAAGAGAAATGTGCAGTCTGCTTCCTTTTAATATTAACAATGAAGGTTCAGAAACTTTTGCTGGGTTGCTTTAACAACCTTGTTACGGTTTAAGTTGTCTAGTGGAGTGGCATACTATAGCATTAGATTAGGGTTACTGTTTTAGAGACAGACAGGGTAACTACTGAGAAGGATGTACTGTAAGGTGTATGTGTGTGACTATACAAGCTGTGTCCAGCTTGTATTTATATCTGTGTAACATTGCCTACGCTGCCCCATCAGTGTATGTCCGTTCAGACTGCATAGAGAAAAGCAATTAATTTCTCTTGCAACACTTACAGTGCACAGTATGGTGAGATAGCACGTTTGCTAGACACATATCTAATGATAGACGTAGTTGTCGAACAAGCGCAGCTTTGTAATAAGTATATAAAAAAATGTCTTAGCTTTTCTGACCCCGACTCATTTCATGGATCTGTCTGCTACAGTGATCATTTAGCTACACGCAAAGTGACCGTGAGAGGAACTTTGTGTCTTTATACAATGTGATACACTCATGCCTGTGGCAGAAGCTACAGCATTGATAGCCTCAGCCTCGTCCGTCCATTAGCACTACATCACATAAGCAACTCTGTGCTGACCGTCTGGTACATATACCCCTGGAAGCTCGACAGCACTTTCGGGAAGTGGTAATGTCGATTTTCATTGGCGGTTAGCATTGTCACCTGCAAAGTCTGTAACTGTAAGTCTGTTGCAACACTAGTGCATGCTTTATTTACTCATTTCAAAATGTCAATTTATTTGAAGCAGTCACCGTAGACTACTTAGATTTACAAGACTTGCAAACAGCCAGAGTCGTGTCGTTAAGTTTCCCAACAAATTCCTCTGTGTAAGTTTACCGTCGTTGTGCATGTCAATCAAAATACCTAAGTAGATGCGTCTTGACGCAGTTAGCCAGCACTGTGTCCCAGACTTAGTAAAGGCTGGCTGTGCGAGACTACAGTATTTATAATTACCATACAGTATGTATCATTGCTGACCTGCAGGCTACTTGATTTCTTCACTCAAGAAATAGTCGCTCTATTCAGAACAACAGATTGCAAGAAAAATCCCTGCTGCGATGCTCTGTGGATGAAACAATTATTCCATATCAAACTAATGAGATAAAGGTGGGACCATAATTTGCATTGACAAATCTCTTATTGTCTGGAAATGCAGTTAGCAAACAATGAAACAAATCAACAGCGATAATGTTGCAAAAAGTGCCATTTTCCAGTAGACTGTTTTGTCATAGTTATTATGATGTTAAAGATTATTTATATGGTTGATGCTATTGCGTTCTCTATTTGTGCTATTAAATGCAGATGAATGCCTCTGAAGTACAGAGATAAACGATTAGAGAGCAGTTAGTGGGTAAAAACAACAGCAACTTGTCCTTTGAACTGTTTAGACACTGCCAAGGAAAGAGGCTGTCTGTAACGACAGTCTTTTTTCGCATTAAAGAGCATATTTTGGTTATTGAAGTTGAACCTCTATCAGGGATGTGCAGGCAATTACACCAAATGCGACCATGCATGAAATCCCAGCTGGTTGTTATTGATAAATTTCCAAACACCTCCAAAGACTTTTCAAATTACCTCCCTCACTTATTAAAACTTTACTTATGCATTCTGTTTTTTCCCCCTCACTATCATTTTTCCAAGGCCGTGCGTGTTATGCACTTGTTTATTTGATGCATCAGAGTGAGTCACAAAGTGCGTGTGTGTGAGAGAGAGAGAGGGCTATATAGCCTATGTTTTGGACTGGAGAGCTGGACTCATGAACAGACAGCAGCTATTTATCTCATCCTGGTGTTCAGATGATTGAGGCTTCACTATTAGTAAGAGTAAGCCACGTGTATTTAGAGCCACTTCTGTATTCCGGCAGCATAGCTCTGCATATGAACGCAAGCCATTTCTCTTTACATGGCTAAATGGGACTGCCATTTAACATCAAAACATCTGAAGGTAAAATGAAACACAATATTCCAAGGGCAGGAAAAATCAACAGCCACTGTATATTCCCTAAATATGTGCCCAGTGCTTTCTTCTATATCTCAGGGGTGTACTTTGCTAATTGGAGTTGACATTTTAATTGCATTGAGTGGAGATGAAGAGATTACATTTAAAAAAATCATAGTTGTTTCGTTTTTTTTTTTACAAATTGCATATCACAGTTAGTCCTTTAGTCCTTTCAAACCAACAAACAACTGCTGCCCGAACACGGCAGATCTTTTTTTCACTAAATGTAATATAAGAAATAAGAGTATCTACTGTAAAACACAAGTCAATTAGCTACAGTAGCAATAACAATGTCCCCATGTATCTATTCAAATATAAGATTGACAATAGACATGGCAAAATGTAACCTATTCAATTGACCCTGCACTTTCAAATGTTTTGAAGAAGAATGGTATTTTAAAACGATGCCATCCTCTGGTGATATGTGCATGGTTCGGATTTGGAGACTTCTGAGACTAGTATAGTATATTAGTATACTATAGTATTATACTAGTATGCTCAGATAGTTTGAGATAGGTTTGACGTCCTTGTGTAGGTACTCTCTAGGACTTAGAGAGAAACTGTAGACCATTATGTTTGTTGCCCTCCCACCTAAGCCCATCTAAGCCCCTTAGATAACAGAATCTGCCCAGTGAGCACATTCAAATGTACTGTAAATGTGCCTCTACAGTACTGTTCGTGAAGGCCAAAATAAAAGTCCCTGTGCCAACATACCTTTATTACACTGTAATTAATAATTGCACTGGGCTAGATATTAATAGTGAGGGAAAGTTAAATTGATTGATTTTGTTAACCTCAGAAAAAATAGTAAATGGCACATTATGATTAATATGAATTGCACAGCATGGTGTTCAGCCCTCAAATATTTATACTGCATAAATATTTATCAATGAAAGTATTAATAGATACAGAATGTTTGCCGTGGTGGCTTTGAGAAGAGTACATTTTCCTCTGATAGATGTGAACCTTTTCGTGAAAGCACAATAATGACAAATGCTTTGATGTTCGTTCAGATGACACTGGGGTTCTACCCCCTTTATAGCAGTTACGTGACCTGACATAAGAACTGTGCCATGTTGTCATGAAGTACATATTCAATCACATCCATATCGACAAAGAATTCGGACCCAAGCTAATATACAGTGAATGTACAGTAAATACTTTCACCCCTGTAGTTTGGAGTCGACCTTGACAAAGCAGAGTTGAGAGTTTGTCAACATTAGCTGCATTTACATGGACCATATTATTACAATTGGAATCGGGTTGAAAGCTTAACCGAAAGAATATATATATATATATATATATATATATATATATATATATATAAGAACATATAAACACTACGATCAGAAGAGAAACGGCCAAGCCGATGGAAATGTACCTTTTGCTAGTGGGACACGTTACATTAAGACAGTGTTCCCCACTCCTGGTCTAATGAATAGCTCGTTATAATGAATAATGACCCATTCATTTGAATCAGGTGTGTTGGAGCAGGGCGATATCTAAAACATGCAGGGCAGCAGCACTCTAGAACCAGGGTTGGGGAACACTGCATTAAGAGCTAGTTAAGAGCTAGATAATGTGTGCACAATTAACATCAATTCCGATAAGTTGCGACGGAGCATGTAAAAACCAGACTCGATTAGGTGACCTTCCATGTAAGCAGGTAACCCAAAACCATCAATTGGAAAGATTCCATTCGGAAAGACAAAAAAGTGTCCATGTAAACCCAGCTTGTGATGCAACCTTTCTTTGACCCTATAGAGCTGCAGTCACTTGATGTTTATCTTTTCATTGTTTTGTTCCAGTTGCGGTCTCTGATTTTTCTTGACAAGGTGGCAATAGATGGTAGTGGTGATACCTGATGAATTGTTTGTTTTTTAATCAAACTTCAAATGATAAATTGTACACGGCAAATGTCTTTAAGTGTGATACCTCTTGATGTTCGCCATGAAGCTGTACTGTATGTTATCATCAGTAGTACTGCATCACATCCCACACTTCCAATAGTGTCATATCATGTGCACATTATAGATCATTATTTTACTGCCTCATCCGCGGCATGCTCTTTAAAAAAGAGGTTATGATTCATTCATGTTTGACCTCTTAAAGTAGCGCCAGGAGGGATAGAAAATGCCCATGTTAGTAAAAATGGTGGACTCTCATGAATGTAGAGGAGAAAGACTTTAAATCAGGAAGGAAATGCAACACCGTGGTATGATGGCATGGGATATTAATCCTCCACTCCTCTGGACAGTGGTTGAAAACATATTTTAATATAATTTAACTGCTTTTTCAGTACGTTCATTATCTCCCTTTTCTTTGAAGGGTACTCGTCTGTTAAAGTAAATTTGATTACTGTGCGTGTTTTAATTTTGGTGCAGCTTGACCTTATATATTTTTAGGCTGGTTTACATGATGGCATCATAAAAATGACAGGAGATGAATGTTTCACTCTGCTTCGAACACTTGCACATTGTATCCGCCATGACTCATAAGGGGCTGCTTCCCTCCAACAGAATCAGACACCAGATTGCATGTCTCATCAATGGCGCACTCCATTTAACATGAGCTGACAGACAGATTGCAATTTGTTCTACACACACCCTTTATGACAGCGTCCTTTGCCATCCCGTAATACATTATAACGTTCAGTTACATTTCTGCTGAATTCATTCCTGTTTTGACCTTGAGACAAGGCATAATGTATTATGTTATTACCCCAGCGCGTAAACACAAGAAAAAACACCTAAATTAACTGTGTGTGTCCTTGTGCTCATGATTAAAGTTGCAGCTGGTGACATTATGTTGCCCAATTTGCCCAGAAAATAATTCATTTGTAGCAGCTATGGTTCCAGTGCCATTACAAGGACACCATGCAAAAAGTGCATACGACATATGTGAATTGGTGGTGCACAGTTTATTTCGCTGAGCATGCAGTCCTGCTTGCTACTACTGTAGCTGTTATGGTGGTATTTAAAGCCCCTTGGGCACTATAACCACCATCCCTTACTACTACGCTGTTGGTTTCATGTTAGCGGCTGGCATCTTATAGCACGCACCTGCTGGTTATTGCTCCTTGGATCCAATAGTTTCTTCACTGTAAAGAACACCCAACATTGTCACATTGCGTTAAGATGGATGGCTTCACACAGTGTGTATGGACTTTAGTGTACAACTTATCTCTGCCTTAAAGCAAAAGTGATGTGCTGTAGTGTCAGGTCACATTAAAGTGCACATATGCAGTCAAACATTAGTTACAGAGCGGCTATAGCGTCTTGGCTTATGCCAAGAGCCACCAATGAGTCAATGTCAAGGGCCACCACGTACTAGAAGTGATTTGTTTTTGTTCTCCAAATATCTAGCCTATTTCAAAGATATTATTTTATCCTAATAAAAGACATATTTTGGTTATCGCAGCTCTGAGCCTACCTTCTCTTGCCTTCATAACAGCATGAAAACAAACATGCTGTTTTTATTTCCTGAATTTCGCAAGTCTCGATAGTCTCTTCCACCAGAGCCTACCAAGTTTTATTTAAATCGACATGAAACCAACTGCTCACGTTTAGTGGTAAAAGCAGATTAGAAAAAAAAACATTTGAAATCAGACTGAAAGCTGAGACAGTAATTAGGACAAACAATAGAGCACATAGATGGAGCCAGTGGTTACAATAATGATAAAGTCATACGAGATACCAGACACCTTTGAAGCTGTTGGTTATACATGCTTTGACTGTAAATGGAGGACCTTTCATTTTTAGGCTTTGATATTGCCCTTGCAAGACACCGGTGAATACCTTGTTCTGCCGATTGTGGATTCAGTGAACCTTCCCATGGGACCATGACCTCGACTGAAGACGCTTCCCTCTGAAACATCCCCAGGGTAACCTCCCGGGATGATGAAAGAGAAGCTACCTAAGAGAAGACAGATGTCCGTTCATTTTCATCTATGGGAATTAATAACTTTAGCTTGTCTCTGTTATTATTCAAAATACAGTGTCTTGGAGGATGTCTTTTGACCAGATATGGAATGAAATGCTTGATTATTTTAATTGTGCATTTTGTAGATATAGTAAGATAAATCTACAACCTTTCACTGGTATACAGAGACCTGATGCCTCATTCATAAAACTCCACATACATAGTCAAAAATAACCTTACATATGGAGAATATAGGAAGGTGTGTACGCAAAAAAATATTATGAGATATGCGCACACACACAACAAGTCCCAGTCAATAAAATTGCCCTACGAGAACGCACTTCTAGTAACATCCTGCTAACACCCACATTTGTCTAAACATGGTCAATGAATGGCCTCAAATTAATAATAAAATGCTTACTTACACGCCTGAGGAAAGGATTGATTTCACATCGAAGAAGACAAAAGAAGAGTGAAAACCAGGAATAATTTGCTTCATCGATCTTCATATCAGGAATAGTTTGTACTGCAATCGTCATGGCAACCGTGAATGTTGCGAATATATACTGTAAGTTGTTTCCCTCCAGGAAAAATATAGCCTGGTGGAAAATCTATCAGCTTACTAATATATTAGGATATGTTTGTTTTTGGTCAAGTTTGTGTCAGACGCTGATTTGACTTCAATAATTATCTTCCCATCCATCAACAAACAGTACAGAAAGTGCTATAATATACAAAACATTGTGACAAGTAGCACGCAAAAACAACACTGCAATGCAAGTAATATTCCCATAGTCCAGTGAGGATATTAAAAGTAGCCCATGTGGAACATTCTGTAATGGTGTTTATCAATATCACAAATGTTATACAATCAATAAACTGTAAGTCATTATTCCTCAGCACAATGAAACCAATAAGAATCAGTCTGGAAAGCCTCGGAATCATTTTGAATGTGTCAGAGTAGCAACTGAACTTACCAATCAGCATCGTGTTGATAGCTATACGAACGTGATTTAGGTGTGCCGACAGCAAAATAACCAGATAGTTCAACTGCCAAGTATTTTTCGAAAGTATAGCCATTCACAAACAGTTTCAATGTACGTCTCCCCAGATAGACTTGTGCCAACAATTTCTCTGGCATGTCAGGTTAAGATACTGTATGCTACAATGTTGCTGAAAAGAAAATGGCTTAAACATTTTCTAGTATAAACATGTTGTTGTTGTATGTATCATTGTACCTGTATCATTGCTATTAGACTAATATTAATAGGCTATTTACGGGGCAAACACAATATGTTTGTGACATATTCTATAGAAGATCCCCCACCCACATTGGCTCCTGATCTCCGTCACCGATCGCAGGGAAGACTGCAGCTATCCAGCTAGTGCTCGGAGGAGCGAGTGTTCTGTTCCCCATGTCTCGATGATCTTATTCCATAAATGTGAAATAAATGCTATATGGATAACAGTAGTAGTGTGCTGTAGTGTTGTTCTCTTTTGTCCATTTGAAATAAAGACTCCCAAGTCAATCTTCTACTCTTAAAAATCCACAGAGAAGACAATTAACAGCACTAAGCTATAGACCTAGCCCTAAGGTCAAAGTATCGCCATCGATTCTTACGTCTACATTGGTTACAGTGGAATGGATAAATAGTTGTGCATTGTGTCGTCATTGTCACTCAGAATAATAGTCAATTAGTTAATTTGGAAAAAAAAAATAGAACGTTATTTGAAATTGGGGATACACTGTAGTGTAAGTCAGCCATGCAGGGGCATGGTTATGTACTGTAGTTTCATTTTCTGTCTTCACAGTGATTTTTATTCTGATTTGGGAAAATACAGTTACTATATGTGGACCCTAAGTCCAGCACAGTTCATTGACTGTCACAAATCTCATCTCCCCAGTCTATCATTCCATACACTGAAAGATGTATTAAACATATGATCGATTAAACATCAAATGCTTGGTGTCAGTTTGTTGGTTTATCGTTAGAGTGAAATCTGTTTTCAGCCACAGGTTACACCCTAACCCTTCAGCCCTGGTCACGCGTCAAGTCATGTTGAGAGTAGTAGACTAATATAGGGTGAACAGGTTTCTACAGTTTAACATAATTAGCATATTTGTACACCAACCATTATTATACAGTTGCTTTGTACTCTAGTTTGTTGAAATTGATGGACATTAAGCAATGTAAATGTAGGTGTTATGGTGTGTCTACCACTTTGCTATACCATGTAGGCCTATTGTTGCCATATTCTACAGTATATACTGTAAATGATGACTGTATTAAATAGGCCTGCATGGGTCTCATGGCCAATGTATTGCAGGTATATTTCCTAATTCACTAATTGGGTAATACAAAAATAAGCAATGTAAGATGGATATTTTATGGATGAACTACTCATTGAAATGTGGTATACCGTTATGATATAAAATACAGTGTGTTCTGGCCAAATCGCTCACAATAACCCCTGTAATCGCTGGCGGTGTCAGAGGGGTGTCCAGGGTGGCTCCGCCCACCCCGGATATCTGATTGGCCACCCCGGGTGGCTAACACTGGCGGTTTGGCATCTCATTCCTAATCTGACATGCTGTGCAATTCAAATTGAATCTGTGATCTGAACCTTCTCGCCCATGGATTTTGCATAGTTTTATATTTTGTATCATATCGTCAGAATGGTAAATGCTAGAAACACAAGTTTCTGTCACGCATAATCCAGACATTCTGACGAAGAGACCGGTATACTGGTTTGTGGTATTCGAAATAGTAGGTGCTGTACAAGACAACAGAAACTCTGCATCTAAAATTGAGCTGCAGTTCTGAACTCTGGTTATTCATAATATGTTGAAGAATTATATTCCTAGTGGATCACATATCTGCAGAACTCTGGGTTAAGGTAATTATCTATTCTACTTCTAATAAGCAATCATATGATATATTCATTCTTCTTGGATGCAAGTTTAGGGTTACACACTATTTGTCTGTCATGGTCTATGGGCCCCCTGAAAAAGCCTTGGCCTGGCCACCCCATAGATAAAACTCTTTCTGCCACTGCCTGTTATAAAGAAGCGTTCTATTTTAAAGATGTACTTCATGTCCCACATGTTAATTTGTACATCAGATAGCACATTTAACACATGCTCACAAATTAATTTATAATTTGAACTGCCAAACCTCATGTTGTTAAGTGTGGAGGTCTGTACACAGTATATTATAAATAATGTTGAATTTACAGTATTCACAGTACTGGCAGATCTTAAGCTTTAAGGAGAGAAAGAAACTACTCTCATTGTTTCAGCAAGTGTAGTCAAAGACAAATGGGGTCATGAGCTGACAAAAAATGCCATGGAGGCTCAAAAAGGCGTATGCTATGAAGTTCCTATAGGCCTACAATTAAAGGTATTGTAAGCGATTGTAAGCTAATACACTTTTTGTCAAATTCACCAAATATCTCCTTGCAGTCTACTAGTTTACCATTCTCTGAAGATACTGAAAAAAGTATCCTGTACTGGTGGCTGACGTATTGCACACTAATGTCGGCATTTTAGGAAAAACATCAGCTGGCTATTGGATGACTGTTCTCCACGCAATTGACAAATGAGGGATACCAGACTTATAATCACGACGGCTGAAAAACTGTTATATCATTTGGCTTCTATTACTCAAATTCTTCAATGATAACCCAAAATGTTGAAGATAGCTGTTGCTCATGGAACAGGACATTTTGTTAGAGCCTTACCACGGGCAGGTCACTTGTCTCTTAACCTATTTTACCTCAGGGTTAGCGACAGGTTAACCCAGGGTTAATGTGGTAGTTAACCTTTATAGGGCTATTTCAGAAAATGTGCAGTGGAAAACTGTCCGTTTGGTGGTGGTGAGATTACTGAATAAGAAATATAGGTAAATTCACCCTAGTGATAAAGCACAATTATCAGACAAAAAAAAAGTCTTAATTTTTAAGTTGCTTTGGGAGGCCAGAAGCAGAGATTAAGGTCACCTCCAGTTTAAAGAATTATTAATGGACCAGAGAGTGCGATTGACAGTCAGAGGGTTGACAGTTCAAATCTGCTTGACATTCTGCTTTAAGATCTGTGTTAACAGCATGGCTTCATTCCAGGAATGTGCACGATGTGATGGGCCAAAAGGGTGCATTACTGAAAATGGGAAGCAGCAGTTCTGCTAAATCTACCATTCCTTTGCATTTTCCCTTTGCAATAACTTGCTGTGCATATCAATTCTACCAAAGGTTACTGCGCCCATTGCTGTGAATATTACAGGGATGCACCAATCTTGATTTTTGGCCTAAGAGGAAAGTCAACATGAGCGCAGGCAGCGCATAAAGACACATAAGGTGGAATATAACGTTTTGCAGATGCATGCTGTACATCTTCATATATACAGTGATTTTAATGCACTTCATTGTGAGTTTCAGGAAAATATACAGTACGATTGTTGAGCTCTTTTTATTGATAGCTTACTGTAGGTTCAAGCTAGAGTTTTACTGTATTTCTGTTGTGGGTAAGGCGGGTTAAAGGGAGAATAACATTGTAGTGTTTGCTATTTTCAAAAACTCTGTTATATCCTTTTGTAGTGTATAGTTACTGTATACTCTAGGCTACTGTTATATGTGAATATGGCAATGTTATTCTTAAAGTTCTGCTTTTGGCTAATGTGATCAGCAATCTAAAAGGTAATTTAGTTTATTTAGTATATTTCCCTTTTTTTCACAGTCTAGGGCTATTTTGGCCGTGTTGTAATACTTTTGGTTTTGCCTTTATATACCACAAAAAATAAATATTATATTGAACGCTATGAACGTGATGAACGCTAAAACAAAGGTACTTCCTGTATTACGTTCTGTCAATGTCTTCGGGGTTCCATTCTCTGACTGAGATTGAGGTGGCTGGGAGCGGGTCTGGGGTCCCTGGTGGTTTGTGTTGGGGATGGTGGGAATGGGAGGACTCCCGATGTTTGTTTGTGATTGGACGGTTGGGATGATGAGTGTAACATGAGTGGTGGTATTACTTTAATTTTTATATATTGTATTATTTTTACTCATTTTGTATTGTTTTTAATGACGTAGTGTGAATTACTTTGTGTCACATGACTTTGTATGAAAAGTGCTATATAAATAAAGATTGATTGATTGATTGATTGATTGACTGTATGAGCAGTGTCTTAATTGTTCCTCGTCTCGTTGTCCTGTTCTTCATCTGCATCTACACTAGCCTCCCCGAGTCGTGACAGAGGGCAGTACGCTTCCAGCATGTTCCTTTAATCAGCACACATGGATTTACACAGCTACAGCAGGCCTGCGCTTCACATACCTTTTGCAAATGCCAATTGGGGACTCCAGCAACAACTGTGGGGAGTTAATATTGGTTGATTACATTAAAAACAAAACTTGAAAATATGCAATAAGGAATTAATATTCAACCATTCAAAGTCCTCGTTTGAATATTTGCTACTACCACCAAGATCTGTTAAAAGTGTTCCATACAGCAAACATTCAAGGTAATACTGTACACATCTACTGTACAAATTGCAAATGTGATTTCCAAGTATTCTTTTTTTTGCTGGATTGGAGTGGTGCTATCCTGGAAATGTGCTGACGTCAGCAAACTGTAAACACTCAAAATAGCATACAAAAAAATGTCAGGTACAACAAAGCAGCCTATAGTCATGCTGATTTAATCAAGTTTGACCTGTCGTGTCAGTCCTGATAAGTGTCTAAGCAGCATAACTGAGCACACCAACAGACACATGTACATAGAATCTTTACAATGCACTCAACGTGACTGTCGTATATGCAAATTACAGGCTGCCAAAGACATAGTAATTTATTGAAATGATATACACAAGAAAAATTATGACACTGAAATTGCTCGATATACCAGTAACACATTCAAACAGTATAACAGCCTAACTATCTGATTCTATGTTTTGACATGGGGCTGAGCATAGTCACCCAGCCCACAGTCGTACAGCCACATGAGGTTTTATTGCCTGTGTAACAGTATATTACCAGGAAACTACCAGGTAAATACCATACAAAACAATAGTCTGTGTCCCTTTATTAGTATGATATACAGTACAGTCTGTATATGGGAAATGGTTGCCCCTCATCACCACTCCGCGTCTAACATCTCTTTATCCCATTAACTTCTCATGTTCCTCCTCTCCTCTTCTCCTCCTCCCTATGATGTACAGTATAGAGGAGTTGTTGGTGTGGACAAGGAGAGCAAATAGGGGACAGTACCATTTACTGTTCTAGATCTGCTGAGTCACCCTGGGCCTAACCCTATGCTTACTATTATGGAATATTTATAAAAAAACAAGAATGGATGAATATTTAGACACATATCAATCAATCAATTAAAATTAGGTAATTTAGCAGATGATTTGATTCAAACCACAATTTACCTGATGCGTAAGATGGTTTGTTACACAGAACCATCTGGAAAATCATTCATTGAAACTGTTTAGAATAGGGCAGGCGTCAAAAACTTTCATTAAATACATGCGTGTGATTGGGTGATGGTGGTGATTGAGCAGATATGATTAAGCATCTTGCTCAATGATGCTTACAGAGAGGCCCACTCTGGGGATGGAACCTGTGACCTTCTAACTGGGACTTGATAACTTGTTTCAGCTGCTGTAAACAAAGATTTTGAGTTATACTGTACAACATTGTTTTCCATATTCAAACATGTTTTCATGTTTTATAGGCCTTATTAGGGGTCAAGCAGCGAAACTGCTGACACCTATTGTTATTGTTAGTTTTTTTTATTATTATTATTAAGGGCCTAGCCCAGAAGGGGCGAAGCCCTTATTGTTATTGTACGTTTTCTTATTAAGGGCCTAGCCCCGAAGGGGCGAAGCCCTTATTGT
>JAODTR010000002.1:3048577-3062421 GCA_025399935.1 Amblyopsis rosae | reverse complement strand
ATGTCTGTGGAAACTACATCTTTGACCTCTTGCGCCTTACCTCTGGTCTCTCTTCCTTCCTCCTCCGAGGTCATCCATACAGACTGTGCTGTCTGCTTGACCCCTATCAACGCTGCTTGCAGCTTTAATTATTATTATAATTATAAACTTTATTTGTATAGCCTTTCATACAAGAATTGAAACTCAAAGTGCTTTACAGTGGAGGGATTACATGCACGTGTGTGTTTCCCAAAACAAAAATAAAGGTTAAATTAAAAAACGAGGGTAAAATGCCATAAGGTGAAATAAAAATAAGCAATAACCAATCAAGAATTGCAACTCACAGTGGTTCACAGTGATTCACAGTGAAATTAGAAAAACAGTGATATAAAGGATGATAATAAAATATATGTTTTAAATAGAACTTAATTTCCCTGATTCTTCAAACTGGTCTTTTCTCTGTCCTTATTTGCCTGTCCTAGCAAACCTGTGCGTCATGAATGTTGGTTATTTGATTGATTGATTGATTGATTGATTGATTATTTGCAAATATATGCAATTTTAACATGAACAAATATTGTAGGTATTGGAGATACGAGATCCTACCTACCTCAAGAAGTATACCAATAATTACCCATTACCCTCTCTGCACCCTATACCGCTCACATTCATTTTGATATTGGTTTATCCGCATTGCACAGGGATTTGTAAATTACGTAGTGCTGTATAAATAAAAATAATTTAGGGCCAAGGGAGCATGTACTAATTTATTCACAAAATCTCACGCTCACATTTCTGCTCAACTGCACATCCTAAGCTGAGCTGATATGAGTTTGTTGTTTGCATACTGGGGAAAAAAGAGACTTTTAGGATGGAAAAGTTTTAATTGGCTTTATTATTTTTATTTTCACGGACTCCTCAGTGAGTTGTCACACAAAAAATCTCTTCGTTTTTTAGTTAACGGTAAATTCAGCTATTGCAAGCTAATTGTAAGCTAATACACATTAATAAAATTCACCAAATAGCTCCTTGCATTACTATCTTACCATTTTCTGTGCGTGTTGAAAAAACGAATCTGATACACAGCCCTGACTCCATGAATAGGAAAATTCATGCACAGTGGCGAAAGTGGCGAATAGTGCCATGGAGGGAGCGGAGGAATATTTTTTTGATTTGAGCTTGAATTTATTGTAGCAAGCGCAGAGTATAGACACTTATTTTAAGTTTTTTTGTGTGTTGTTAACTAATGGCTCACTAGTCAGCAGAGCTGTGTTGATCATGTAATATCCTACTTTTACTGCTTCGTACATTCTGTAATTTAGCATAAAAATAACAAGTTTTGGTCAAATGAGCCACGTATGAACGGGTCCAAATTGGATCCGGGTTAGATACGCTACCTACTTCATAAACTGGTCCAAATCGGACCCGTGCCGGATGCGTATAGGATCTAAGTCAGATCCGGTCTGGGTCCGCAATCCTCTCCTACACATAAACGGGTCCAAATCGGATCCATGCCGGATGCGCTGCTTAGTGCGCGGATCTGATCCGGGCCGGGTCTTGTTCAGGTCCGCGATCCTCAACCGTTTCGGATCCGTGGACTCCTATACGGACCCGTTTCGCGGACCTGTTACGGAACCTACGGTACATCCAGGGCGGATCCGCTGCGGGGTCCTTTTGTTATGTGGGTAATCAATGTCATAATTTCATGTGTCCATATGTTCCTCTCTTCACCATGTTCCTGTGTTCAGTTCAATTGTGCTTTTAAGTTATCTGAAACCTTACAGAATTGTAGCACTGACTTGTATTTTAGATCCAATCATCTATCTAAGTAATCTGCTATCACAAATTTCAGACACATTTTCAGACACTATCATATTCTCTCTCTCTCTCTCTCGCTCTCTCTCTCTCTATATATATATATATATATATATATATATGGCCTCGTACCTATGACCAAATCACAGCCGTGCTAATATTCAGTCTATCCGAAGAATCCCTCTCGTGTCTTATTGCTTAATACTGTATATGTCATGTTTATTATTCACTTTTATTATTCTTTTTTTATTTTTTTTTTCTCCACGATAGAGAACTACAATTTAACTACCGTCTATAATGTTTTCATACACTAATTAATATTGTGTATATCATTTCATGTTATATGCCTAGCTGTAATGCATGACAGCTTTTGTGAATCCTCTGGAATGGTTACATTTGACAGTTGCTGTTCATCTCATTTATGTTTGTAGGTGCTGTGCCAGGTGTACAACATTGTATCTCACACATGCAAAGCTTTGGATAAATGTGCCCACCAAATATACTGTAGTACTATGTGGTTTTGCTTCTAGGTGGCCAAGTTTGCTTTGAAAAAGACATTCACCCCAGCATCGGTACACTCCAGGCACAAACGAGTATTGCAAGGCCATTGGGATGTAGATAGAATATAATTTTGGCACCAATTACATTAAACACTGCCACATGAGAGCCATAGCTAAAGCTGGCTAGGTTAGGATACTCACAGCTAATATTACATATTCATGATCGGTCCCTAAAACTTGTTCAGAGGCATGTATAATAAATAAGAACAATGAGGGAAAGCAGGAAACAATGAACATTGACAGTGCATTGTTGCATTGACAATCTGTGTAATAAGTATTCGCTTCACACAGTGACTGGTGCAAACTTTGTAATCAAGCATATACAATATAGGACATGAGATAGATGTCCTGCAAAGTGCCTCACCTCTCTATAGAACCATCAGAACACTGCATTAGGAATTTTGATGTTATTATCTTCAAAAGCATTGTGGCAAAGTAAGGTCAACATTATTAAAACCATAAATTAATTAAACCAATATTGAAATCCCATAATATAGAAAATAGCTCACTTTGCTTTTACAATTGTGTTGCTAAGGGGGATGTTTCTTGTTTTTAACATTAATACTTTTTATATGTACTCTGAAACAACATGTTGATTCATAGCTTCAAATAATCACTGCAACTATCATAATGAGGAGTGTTTATGATATGTGAATTAAGGCTACAGTTTATATTATTATTTGTAATTAAAAATAATTAATCTGTGGAAGCGATTGTATCGGCCATATTCCAAATAGTCTCCCATTCCCTACAGTAAATTACTGTTTCCTATGCATGCTCTGTATTTGATTAACGCGTTTATCTTGGGAACATGCAATTATGAAGCCTCCATTAGCTTTCCATTGTCTTCCCCTTATTGAAATGGATTTTTCTTCTAACTATTCTGTGTGGTAGCAAACCCTTAATTTAATCTAGAGGCTGAGGTAGTATGAAAACATCAAACGTCTTTGAAGCAGCACCTTGCTCCAGGTCTCAGTCGAAAACGCTTTTAAAACAAATGCCTTTTCCATAATAACTGGTGACTGAGGCTCCGGCTCATGTGCAACTCACCTCCTTTCCAAAAACAAACCCTCTATTCCCGCGGTGGCATTACTGCAATGTCACCGCGCCAGTATCCCCATGGCAACAGACGTGTGCAACAGCCTGCCCTCCTCCACTGTCGTCCACAAGTGCACTTTCCGTCAGTAAGAAACTGTGAGCTTCAGGGAACAAATTTGCAACATTTTACACTATGAACCACAGAGGCAACAATGCTAGGTGGTATAGGGGAAAAAAATATTGTGGAAAAATCTCTTTCAGGTGGTTGCTATTGGAAACTACACAGTGGCATGGTGACAGAAGCAACAGGCACCACTAACAAGGTCGAAGTAGCTGGTTTACAAGACGAGACGGACAGCGCCTTGGTTTCCAGCAGCAACAGTGTCACACCAGAACCAGTCAGTACAGAACGGTCTGCTACACAAGTATCTGTTGGACACTGTACTTAAAAATGACACAGGCCTGTCAGCATTTCCATTGTGTTCAAGATAGAAATGGCCCACTTGCATCGAAAATGGCGCAGTCTGCTTTGATCTCGTAGTCGATTGTCCTGGCTGGCTAACAGAGCAACAAAGTCTTAGCTGCATCATGTGTGTCCTGACTAGGTCTACAGTACATCACGTCAACGAGTAGCGCTATGGACGAGTGCCAGTATAATAGAGAGGAGAGTGAACATTGAATAGGCACAAGTGGATGATGTGTCCACAGTGAACAGCACAAACAAGTGAAGCTTCTCCCTCTCCTGCCACCACTCGCAAGCTCCTCCAGCCGCCAATCCCTGATCTGACTGCAGACTTTTTGTTTGAAGTAGTTTGCACTGCCAGCTTGACCCTGTCCCCCTGAAGTACCCGGGGAACCAGCATCTCGCAGACATGCAGCCTCTGTGTCTGCTCTGTGCCTCTCATTTATGTTCTTCTCACTTCCTCCTCTTTGAGTTCTTGCTCTCTGTCTGTCTGTCTGTCTGTCTGTCTGTCACCGCTGGTCTGACCTCAGCAACATTGTGAATACGGGTTGGACTGGAGAGAGTACAGGTGTCAGGCTGAATGACAACCCCTATATGCTGCTCATTACAGCAGACGACACATTTCTCAGAGCAGGGTCCAGGGTCCCACACATTTACATTCCTCCTTCAGGCAGAGGTGCAGTATCGAACCAAATGCACTTGTATTCCTGCTGGATTTGAGCACACATGCTAGTGCTCTGATACATCACTAATATGTTTGTGTTTCCATTATGGCTCATATGTTCTCAGAGAAGGACGTTACAATGCAATACGGTATAGATCTGAGCATAATGCATATTATCCTGGCAATTATACATGTATATTTTATAAGACAAACTAAATGATGATGGTTCATTGTGTACTTTGTTTGATTTGATTGATCGTCAGTTAGGCCATTGGGCTAGCCAGGTCATTTTGATGGCTAGTCATGGATCATTTACATTTATAATTAGGTAATTTAGCAGACGTTTCTATCAAAAGTGACTTTGAACAATTACCATTACGGAGCAGTACGCTAGACATTTTGCTGATACAGTAGGCAGGGCATATTGGGGACCCACAACCTTTTGTCTGGGATATGGCCACCCATAACCGCTATTAAATGCTTTACAGCAGACATATTATGCCCCTTTTCCACAGGTTGACTGAGTTTCTTGAGGTCTTATAGCAATTTCTGTGAAATAACACTTCTAAAACAATTCCAGCAAGATAAATATTTAAAATTGAAAACATTCTTTGCCTTTCTTCTTATTCTGTCAGCAAAGTAAACTTTTGAAAGTATATACAATATAACTGAAAAGGCCTTGAGACAAAAATGTGTGTAAAATGTGATATAAAGGCAGGTTAGTCATTCTTGCTAACTTCGAGCTAAAAAAGGATCGCTCCGCGGTCCTCCGCGGCGGCACCTCACACATAGAAATGCTACGGCTTTGTTGATGTGAGTGGTGTTCGCCACATTATGTTACTATTTACGGATCTAGGGCTGTGTGGAAGTATCAGATTATTTTTTCAACATGCACAGAAAACAGTATGCTAGCGGAATGTGAGGAAATAATTTGGTGAATTTGACAAAACGTGTATTAGCTTAGTATTTAGTTAGCAATAGCTGACTTTACCTTTAAGCCACTCAAAATGACAAGCTAGCCAAGGTGATAAAGGGGCGGGCCCTCTAGCCATGATTAGCAGCAGCTGCAGACTTCTTCAATTGGTGTGTATTCATCTCCAACATTAGAGGTGAGCGGCCCGACGCCTGAACAAATCTAAAATACCATCAACCACATACCCAATGCTGCGAATAACCCCCCACCCCCCCGCCTCCTTCCGCTGTCCTTCATATTTACTCCCTGCGTGCTCCTTAAGGCCATATCTGTCCTTTAAGAAAGCAAGATCATATATTCACAACACAGTACATCGCTGTCCTCATTTGTCATTTGCATGGCTGTGTCATTGCTGCCCTTCAAGAGACATTTGTGATTCATCTGCACCAAATGTCAAACTCTTTTGACAGCATAAAGATCACTGAGGCACACTTTGTGGTTTTGAGTTTTAATATCCGGTAACTGGCACCGCTAAGGCACCGCCATTACAACCAGAGTGTGGCACCGGAGGGGGCATTGCCGAGGGGTAGAAAAGCAGAAAGTGAATTAGCAATAATTGGGACTTGAGAATCAAACAGTTTGACTGATAATCCTCCGGCCTTTTAACTAGGTGGCTTGTGGTCACTGACTGTGAGGAAGAAAAGAGGAAGCTCAAACGCAGGTCTCACTTTTTCTTCCTTGTGTTTGCATTGTCTTTTCTTTTTTTTTTCCTGTGTGTCTTTGTATTGTTGGACTGTGGGTGGTCTCAGCCCACAGCTGGCAATTTATTGCGATAGGTGCGCACAATTTGAAGAGTGAGAACCCACACATGCACACACAGTACACAAGGCACACAGTCGCCACGCAGCAGAGGAGGGAGAACAGGGAAAAAAAATACAGACTGGTATTTAATTATCCACGAAAGCGTAGCGAAACCTTGCTTGGTGACGGATGGTTGTAGGCCAGCAGGGGTCCATTGCAGGGACATCTATGAACATGTCTGGCACTGCCTTCTACCCCATTACTTACAATTTGGAGTCAGGAGGAGAAACACCGTACACCCCAGTAAACTGCCTTCAGAATCTCCCGCTCTCTCTCGCGGCCTCGCTAATTGGTTATCTATCCTCATTTCACCGCGGCCCTTGGTATTCTGAGGATCAGCGGCACTTACTTCATCTTGGTCAAGTCTCTCTCTTTAAATCTTGGGAAATGAGAACAAAATAACTCTTTATCAGTGCCACTATTCCATGATGGGGGCACTTTACCCCTGCAGAACTGTAAGGCAACGTTTAAGGATGAAAAACTATACCGCCTCTGTTGCCATAACGTCTATATTACGTGCTCCTATCACTCCCCATATCTGGACACACCGAACCATTCATTCATTAAAAATGTGCCCTTTTCTTCTACCCAATACACCATTATCAAAGTCCCAGCATAAACCATAATTTACAGCTCAATTTCCCAACATTACAGTAATAATAGTGTGTGGAGGATTGCTTTGCTTTGTTCTGCGGTCTTCATTCCTGTTAGGGGTGACGGTAGGATCAGAATGTAAGATTCTGCTTGTGCGAAACTAACAATAGCCTGCAAACCACCCTGTTCCTGTGATTTGCTCTGGGATCTATCATTTCACAGCACATAACCAATTAGCCCAATCAGCGTCCGGGTGGGTAGTTCAGCTTGTGCCAACGAGACCCTGTGCTTGAAATATATTCCCCGCGTGGGTCACATTCTCATTGGTTGAAGGTGAGCCAACAGTCTGCTATTGTACAGTATGTGTTCAAAAAGCGGTTGTTGTTTTCAGTTGGTTGAAGGTGTTTCTTTTTCTTTTTTTTTACTTGATTGACACCTCTTGGCACCTCCTCAGTGACAAAAAGCGTTGAATGGATAGTTTCCAGGCTAATAGGCAGAGCGGAACAAATTACAGAGCTTGTCTGCTGTCGCCATGAACCCCCTGAAATAATACCCCTTTGTCATTGCTGTTTGGGCTACTCTAGTATTCTGCCTCACTTCCTAGAGTCTTTGTCGTACTTTACTCTGAAGTTCAGTTTTAATATGATATACAATACTGTGTGTGTATATATATATATATATATATATATATATATACAGTAAATATTTTGTATAATATTGTGTTTGTGTATATGTGTGTGTGCGTGTGTGTGTGTGTGTGTGTGTGTGTGTGTTTGTGTGTGTGAGTATACTGACTTGGCTTGCAAACTTCTGTAATTGAACCATGACACTATTTCATGTGTACATACGTTCTGCACTCCTCTCTAAACTCTAAACATCAGCTGATCATCTCAGTAACCTACTGTGTAATTTAAACAGCTGTGTAATTAGCCAATACTTTTCAAGAGTAGTTTGCTCAACACCAAACTAAAATCAAGAGAGAGAGAGGGAGAGAGAGAGAGAGAGAGAGAGAGAGAGAGAGAGTGAGAGACTAAAGAACAGTGCAATGAGATAGGAATGGTAACTTTATGGCTGATTGGACAACTAAATACGTGAATCTGTTCAACACTGCCACAGATCAAGACACTAAAACCTTCATACTAGTGTCAATACAGGACAAAGGCTTAGAAGAAGATAAACTAATCCGTTCTCTCTCTATCATGAACACACACCCAGAGTATGCCTCATCATGTCTCTAGATAATTTGTGTTCTCCCCCCCACACCCCCACAGCCCCCCTGGTTATTGTGTTTGTCATCTTGATTATAGGCTAGAGGATTATAATTGAATATTTATTGGTCTTTGTCCATACACAACTCTACATTAATCGTTCTTCCTCTAAGCCGGCCTGTCTTTTATCTTTAAACATAAAAGAAAGTTAATCCCCAAATCCCTGTCTACAGCACGCATTCACTTCTCCAGCTCACATGATGATGTGCCATTGGATGGCGTGGTCAGGTGATGGGTCCAAGGTTGAGAGTAAATATTTAATGGAATCTGTTTTCTTGGAAACTCCTAGAGAGGTGAAAGCCTCTGGGCAAGCCGCATGCAGAGACAGAACATTATATGTATTTTACAGTTTTAAAATGAAGAGATTTAGTGGGACAGGCAATGAGCACTAGATTCATTTTGTTTACGTACTGGAATAATGTATTTTGCAACAGCCTATTTGATACCGTATGTATATAATGTACCTATAGCCTACCGTCATGTACCTTTGTGTGTGTTTTGATAATATTGACCCCGTCTTCAGACTGAGCTTTTATGGACGTCACACAATGTGAATAAACCAACACTTTAATGTGGGGATGAAGCGGGGGGTGAACTTCTGTTATTATTACATACAGTAGCCCTACAGTGGCAGACTGTCACAATCTGTACATGAGATTTTCATCTGGAAAATGTTGACCCTTTATATAAGTCATGCAAGAACAACATATTTCAACGTATTCTCATTTTATCATTACTTACGTCATTCAAACCTTTATTTAGATACACGACACACTATAGCTATACAATATCATTTCAGATCTGGGCATATCAACATGCCACAGCAGGAGACTGATTTGATTAACACAACAGTGAAAAATAACATCTGTTGCAATTAACCTTCAAACCTGAACACACCTGGACCAGCATGCAATGGGGCAGCTGGGCTGAGATCCACTTCCTAAATATCCATATATTTGTAATACCGTATTTCAGAATGAGTTGAAGCAACAATGATGCTCAATATGTTTCTGCTAATTGGTCTAAAAGTAATTTCCACTATAAGATGACATAAACCCAAGTTACATATAGTACTGTAATACTCTTTAATTTGCCTTAAATAAGATTGTCATTGATGAAGTTGTAATTATTGAGTTGCACACTATTGTAATTGACTAGGAGAGGCTGACCTTTCTCTGAGTAGACCGTGTTTGAGCAACATTCTGTAGCTGTCACCTGTATTGTCTGACGCATGTTGATTAAAGTGAACATCACAACTGTCTGCATTGTAATTAACCTGTCCATTAGTCATACAGTAGCATGGCTAATTGAAGTTAAAGGGACAATCCAGACTTTTTGTTTACTGTAGCACCAAAACAAATGCAAATCCAGAGGAATTGTTGTTGTCTTAGTTAATGGGTTAGTTTTATGCAAATCTGTTAATTGCACTGACAATGTTGTAGTGGAATAGTCTGTTCATACAGTATACTGTAGTTACAAAGATTCCAATGCACTGGCATATGATCTAATGAGACTCGTCATTAGCCTGTGTGTGGACCCAGTAGCTTGTGTATTGAACAAAGCATTTGCGTTCAGTGGAGCAGAGAGGCGTTGTGGTGGGAGAAAGGGATGGGCACGATATTGGTGTAATGCTTCCTCCTAATTGTTTTCCACAGGTGGCCAGATAATACACATAGCACCTCTAAGCAGACAGCACATCCAATCCATTCTTTTTAGAACTTATTTGCTGTCACAGAGGATGAATTTGCTTGGTTAGTGAAAGTTGTCGATATCTCCACAAATTCTCTTGTCGGTTCAGATGCACTGGCTGAAGCGGTCTGAACCATCCAACTATCCAGAAGGGGTAGTCCTGCGTGTCTTTATTATCACAGATGGGCAATTCATGTGCAAAATACTCTATAGGAACAGCATGTCTTCGCCAAAGTTGCTTGTGAATTACAACATAAATACAATATTCAATACAGTGCAGTACACAATATACCAAATGCAGCGTCTTGGCCTTGAAGATGCTAGCATGTTGCCTATAAATGGCAGCTGAAAAAAAGCAATATTGTGAGCATGGAAAGCAGTCTACATACAGAGTGAAGATACATCAGAATGGACTTGACAGGAAAAATGGGACAGGCCAGCGTTTGGCAATGATTTTGCTGAACAACAAGGTAAACAGTGTCCAGCCCACCTGCACCAGCACTTAAGATGGAATCACTACTTAGGGTACAGTGTTTCCCTATAGACATAGAGGCATTGCCATAATATATTAGCTATTTATTTATCGTGGACTGCGTATTTATTGTTGCCATATTTTGTACACTGTATTGTGTGTTGACCTGCAGTCAGCCTGAGCACAAGCTTTTCATTGCACAAAAAATGGCTTGAACTTGGACACCCTGAAACTGCATCGCTTCTTGAGGCTGAACAAGCGTTGAATTCCCTTGACACGCAGACTCCACATTAGCCTAAAAACACAATCTGTCATATGCTCCCATGTATTTATAGTGACTAACAAACTCCAGGTTCACCACCACTCTTTAGGGGGTTGTGAACAAGGAAACAGTAGCCACGTCACAATATAGTACATTGACCATGAAATAGGCCTACACACTCTGGAGTTGAAACAAGCCAGCTGCATCAGGAGTTTGAAGATACTAACCCAGAATGAGTCTGACAAAAAGACGAGAGGCATTCAAAATTCTGCTCATTGAATTCATCAAAATGTAGGTAAAAACGGTGGGATACAGCCCATCTGCCAGTAGTGTTGCTAAGCATCAGTCAGGAACACTGAAATACATACTGCAGGTAATATAATAACCAGGGTTGTAATCAGTTACTTGTAATCTGATTATGAAAAAACAGTAACTATAATCCATTACAGTTACCAATTAAAATAGTGGAATCAGATTACATGTTTTAATTTTTTTATTAGATGATTACTTCTAGGACTACTTTCAAATATAAAAAGTATGTTTCCAGATGAAAAATGCATAAAACAATCGGATGTTCTCTTATTAACGTGTCATTAATGTCAATCAATAATTGAAATAAATCCTACCTCAATCTGATCCTTTGAGCAACATAAACGGTCACAAAAATTGAAAGATTTGGCGCGACAATGCAGTAAAATTTATTTGTATGACAATGTTTACGTGTGAAGTAATCTAAAAGTAATGGAAAGTAATCATATTATGTTACAAAATTGAGGTAATCCAAAAATGTAGGTCATCCAACAAATGTATTATTTTAGTCTGGTAACTAATAACTGTAACGGATTACATTTAACCTACCCAACCCTGATAATAACACAGCTATTTTCAGAACATCTTAAAGACCAGAATGGCCACCCTCCCATTTCTTGTTATGCTGCTATGCATCGGGAACATTTTGTTGTTATTTTATGTTATATTATATTGAAAATGGTAATAAATATTAAAAAGAACCTGCACCTGATTTTAATAACAGTTTAATTCAGATACTGTATGTTAGTCAGACATTACATATTCTGTCCATTCTTTCTGCAAGAAAAGAGATGGTTGAGAGAATTTGAAAAACATTCCTCATGAGATTGTTAGCCGCGTTCTTTATTAAAAATTAACTGGAACAAATGGAATTAAAAGGCAATTTCTCAAAATAAAATTACACTCAGATAGGGGGAAAAGCAACTTGTGATTTATTGTTAGTGTTCGGATTTGGCCTTAATCAATTAACTGTGTCCTTAGTTTGCCAGCTTCAAACATATTGGCAAAATGATGATTAAGAGATCCACTGGGGAGTGTAAAGGACGGTGAAAGAAATATGTTCCAGTCATTTCAAATACATGTAAATAAAGACTTTGTATTACTTTTTGGTTAATTTTCTAATTAATTTGCTCATTTGAAGGCTATGATGAATCTTAAGTATGTTTACTTTTTCCATTTTGTCAGATGAGATGGCTTATCACACTGACAATGTCAAGATTGTGTTGTTCTATTAATTTGGTAAACAAAAGCTATTCATCTTAGTTTACATGAATATATCAGTCTACTTACTGTATCATCCAGGTGGGGCAATAGAAATAACCTAAACAATAGGACCATGCAATCAAAATATCTAATAAGGTCTGTCATTAACCTGATGTCACAATTTCATGTGACATTTTATTAATTCCTGCCGTTTGAGAATATGGTTGCTTCTGTACTAAAGAATTTACTCATTGTAAAATAAATAAATAAAAGGCCTATAGCTGGTATTCATCCATCCATCCTCATCCACTTATCTATATTCTGGCCACGGGGGCAGCAGCTCCAGCAGAGGATCCCAAACTTCTCTTTCCCGAGCCACATTATGCTCTGACTGGGGATCCTGAGGTCCTATAGCTGTTAATAATATGATACATAATCCTTCCTTCTCCGATATAATTTCTTGTTTAAAAAGAGGGATTTTCTCATGGAAAAACCCAACTTGATTGAGTTGTTTAAGCATTCTGTCCAGTCTCTCAAAGAAGAAAACGTTCCTTCCCAACAGTTTATCCCAGAATATAACCCCTTCTTATCCTCAGTAAATCAACACTTACCTGAGCTATCTGCACACATCAACTGAGAAATGATGCTGCTGAAGCACAAAGCAAACATCCTTGTTGGGAATCATTGCATGCATTAGCATCTCCAGGTGCATTGCCGTGGCATTTGAGCCTTTGGAATACCCACAGTGACAAGGTAATCCATCATCAGCAATGCAAGGTTGAGAAATTAGTTCAGCTAGTTGTGAATGAACCCACTAGGGTGTCTTTACAACACACCCAACTCTAACTTTAAAGCACATATATGTGATATTATCTGACACTAGATGGCGCACTAAGCACCAGCATCTCATAACAATACAAATGCTTTGTGGGTCACACACACATGCACTATGCATAACATGCACACAGCTGGACCAGCTATGAAAACAAAAAACAGAAGAACAGGCAGAGTTTGATGTAATGCTCTGCACATGGCACATTTAACTCCACTATATCATAATACAGAACATAGTTGTTTGCTGCTATATTGTTTAAAATATTGTGTATTGGACCTTAAGTATTGCTTCAAAGTCTTCAATGTCATGACGTGTAGTAATTGTTAAAGTGCCTTTAATGGAGGTCAGTAAGATTAGATCATGCCATTAATCTAATTTTATGCCATTTCAATATCATAAATCATATTGTACATCTTTACATTTGACATTTCTTTGCACTTAACAGGGCAGTAATATCTTTGCCTGTTTCCTGTATTCATTATTGCATGAATATTGATGGGGTAACTCCAGGCATTTAATATAAAATGAATGAACACTAGCTTCAGACTTAGAAAGAACTGCACAAACACAGCATGATCATTAAAGACAAATTGTATAATAATACACACCTGTCTGAAGAAAAAGTATTGTATCTGGTCCTTACTCTGAAATATGAGATTATCAATGCGTTCGGGTATTGTGTGTAACAGCTATGTCAGTTAGGCCTGTAGTAATTTGTCCACTTCCAAAATGCAATTATTGAGCTGTGTTTACCCAAATATTTTTTTTTTCGATACAGTACACCTGCCAGTGTCATCTAATAAAAATATCTACATATATTTAATACCTGTTACGTCCCCAGTGCTGAATTTAAGCATATTACTAAGCGGAGGAAAAGAAACTAACCAGGATTCCCTCAGTAGCGGCGAGCGAAGAGGGA
>JAODTR010000002.1:3025433-3048477 GCA_025399935.1 Amblyopsis rosae | reverse complement strand
TGTGCCAACTACAGGGGTATCACACTACTCAGCCTCCCTGGTAAAGTCTACTCCAAGGTGCTGGAGAGGAGGGTTCGCCCTTCCGGTCTAAATATGTCAGCAACTCACTGGATCGGTGCGCAGCCGATGTGAAGTGGATGGAATGAGGATTAGCATTGCTAAATCTGAGGCCATGGTTCTCAACAGGAAACCGATGGTGTGCCTACTCCAGGTAGGGAATGAGTCCTTACCCCTAGTGAAGGAGTTTACGTACCCCGGGGTCTTGTTTGCGAGTGAGGGGACTATGGAGTGGGAGATTGGCCGGAGAATTGGAGCAGAAGGAGCAGTATTGCAATCGCTTTACTGCACCATTTTGACAAAAAGAGAGCGAAGGCAAAGCTCTCGATCTATCTGGCAATTTTTGTCCCTAACCTCACCTATGGTCATGAAGGGTGGGTCATGACCGAAAGAACTAGAACATAGGTACAAGTGGTGGGAAATGGGTTTTCTCAGGAGAGTGGCTGGTGTCTCCCATAGAGATAGGTTGAGAAGCTTGGCTATCCGTGAGGAACTCTGAGAAGAGCCGCTGTTGAGGTGGTACAGGCATCTGGTAAGGATGTCCCCTGGGCGCCTCCCTAGAGAGGTGTTCCAGGCACGTTCAGGTGGGAGGAGGCCTCTGGGAAGACCCAGGACTAGGTGGTGAGATTATATCTCCACACAGGCCAGGCCAGTGCAACATCATGCTAGTAAAGCACGGAAGCCTTTCATTGATATTCATCATTAATTCAATAGCCGTGTGCAATTTTCGGACCCACTCACTCCCACTCAGTGATCCACAGATTGAAATCTGATGCACTATGCAACGGGCTTTTACTGCTACTACTACTGTACTACTATAATCATACCGCTAATGGGAAGGGAAGCTTGTAAACGAAGCATGTCTGTAAGTTTGCCAATACACCACAACCATACTGCAGTGTAATTCATAAACCAGACCTAATTTGGGTCGATGTGATACTCCTATGGGAGATATGAAATGGGTAATTTGAATCAGGTGTGTTGGAGCAGGGAGAGCTCTAAAACATGCAGGGCAGCAGCCATCCAGGACCGGAGTTGAATAGCCCTGCTGTAGGCCTACATAACCCTTTCTCTGTTATTTTCAATTTATAGCTGTCATCTGTATGTGTTAATACAAAGTAACCACTGCAATTGTTATTATTATTTATTTTGTACATACAGTATGTGCAGGATCAGGGAAGAGTACAGGAGTGCAGATATGCTAATATAGTGTGTGTACTGTTTACATTGAAAGTAAAAATGTGAAAATATTGGGGAGTTTTAGTGGTACACTATAATGTAGATAGACTAGTAGACTGCTGGTATTTTCCCTTGTTTCCTTCGCCTTTGCTCCCCTACAACTTCTATCTTGTGTTTGTTCAAGGGTTTGTCTATTACATCCATATAATAAAAGTGAGTGACCCCAGACTACGGAACATTGATTTTCCAGACTTTACTTCTTGACTGCACGCAAAGCTTTCTCATGTATGAAATAGAGATAACGGCAGAATAACATCCATTATTTACAGTTCAACATTCAAAATCTCTTCACTGGTTGGTTGCCATTTTCCAGTGGTATAATATTTGGTATTTAAATAAGCCTATATGCTAAGTAATAAGGAATATTATACAGTCTAGAACACTGTACCATAGATTCTTAATTATGTTTCACAGTTTGAATCACAGTTTAAACACATTTAGCAGAGCTTCCCTCTTTGCATTTAGTTGAATCAATTTGCAAATTGTGTTATCAGATCCCGGTAGTATCGACAAAGCAAATCCAATTTGCACTGAATCCATGCACGCTGTACTAAAACTCTGAAAACTTGCAGGAACATTAGAAGCAAGTCTCACTGAAATTGTCATGTCAGCATTCAGCAGTACTATAAATAAGTACATATATAACTTGTAAAATGCTTTATATTTCCTTATTTTAAGTTCCTCAGCAAAGCAATTTTTTTTGCTATTAACAATAATCAAATTGCGAAAGGTTCTTCATTCAGTGGTTATAAGCTACAGTGTACCGAGTTTTTACTGCTTTAAGTAAATGCCAGTATGTGCGGTTTTAGATAATTGTAAAAAGTGTTCTGTCAGTATGTTTATATGCTCATAATCAACTATAATTAAGAATACAATCAGTTTCCTGTGTACACACAAATCTATCAATAGCTGTCTTCTATAAAAACATTGTCTCCTTATTGCAGGGGTTTAGGGGTATTTTTGTGGTCTGCTACTGTAGCAAAAGCCTTTGTTCTTATTTTGATGTCCTAGAGTGACTTTTGTTTGTCAGATAAACTCACAAATTGGCTAAGGTACCATCCTTAGCTTCTACTAAGTGTGCAGGAACAGCAGTGGACCTCAGTATTTCGAAATGTTTACCATACTCCTAATGTACATACACTAAACCTTAACAGAACACTTCTTTACAGAAACAATGTTCTAATGTAGTAGAGAGAGAGAGAGAGAGAGAGAGAGAGAGAGAGAGAGAGTGAGTGTGTTTGAGCACCAAACCAAAACAGTTTGCTCTATCAAAAGGCTTCATGAACTTGCTCAGTGGTGTGGACCACTTGACAAGCTGAAGGATATGTTGAAAGTGAAAACTGTTGAAAGTGAAACTTCAAATGGAATAACTAAGTAATAGTCTGCGATGGGTGATTTGGATTTCGGGTAAAAAGCATTTCCAGAAATCCTAAACAAAGGCAACTTGTAATTTTGCATGACATGCAATATAGTGAGACACTGATGACACAAGGACACATGACTGCAGATAGAAGGCTAGTTTCTGGGCACTGGGCCCCACACTTCACTGCCTTTGACTACTGTAAGTGGAGGAAGATGTAATTTCTCTGAAACTGGCAGTAATGGAGCTCATTTGAAGGAATGAAATGACCTGTGAAGGTCTGAATACTGGACCAAAACACATTCCAAGATATATGGTAGATACAGGGCTGTGTGTAAATGCATTTCAGAATAATCCATATGTTTTCTGTTTAAACATGATTTATTCTATTTTCAAGCAAATGGCCTACAATGTACAGTACATAGTATTTATCAAAGGTATATGTTATAAAATGCTGTATGATACTGTACAGTGCCAATTCAATGATTCACAAGATCTGAACCGGTGACTCATTGCGTTACACATGCATTGACCTCCAGTCTGTGTGATATATTGACTGATAGTGACAGTTCTAATGTTTTCCTCCTGTATTTTTAATGGGGTTTTAGGAAATTGAATGTTCTGGGAATATATAGTTTATAGTAGCCTATAGTATACATAAGGATACATTATTATTAGTCAATATTCACCTTGTTGACTGCAATCAGCAAATCAGATGACATTCAACGCTGGCATGTTTAGCATGCATCAAATTTGCGTAGGCTAAATGCTAAATTAGGGAAGATCAAACATGTGGTACTATGATAACACCTATAACAGCCACTGGCTGGACACGGCATGGCGTAAGAAGCCAACGGGTGCAGAAATGAGTGACTGAATGGGTGACACAATTATTGGTAGATAGGATCATGCAATTTAGATCCGCCACTGTCAGCCCAGAATCTTGGTGCGCCATCCCTAATATATATTAATTAGTGATTATGGACTGTGTATGTGTGTGTGTGTGTGTGAGTGTGTGTGTGTGCGCGCGCGCAATCCTAGATAATTCATTATGATCACATGGTTCTTGTTCTGATTAATTTTAGTTGGTCCAATCACCCTCTGCTCACTGGTGCCTGTGTTCAATTTTTTTTATTTATTTATTCTTATTCTTATTGTTTTTTGTTTTGTTTTGTTTTTTGCATTTCAAAGTGTGCATTTTGCAGTGGTATGAGTGGTGTCATTATGATTTAAATATTTTGCTAACGTAAGAAGGCCATCAACCAACCAGCACCAATCCAGTGATGCTGTGCATCTGTTCCTATAAACAGTAACCTGATGTTTATGATGAAACATGTTGAGCACATTGTCAGTGCAGCACATTCAATTCACGAGGACATGAGTCAGATGCCATATATTCTGGTGTGGAAGTTCTGCCATAGTATAAAATATGATAAAATGATATAAAATTATATAATAATGAGACATCTGCACCATGCAAACATCCAACTGTGCTCTGTGAAAGGTATATCAGCAGACTGCATTAGAAAGGAGGCATTTCACTTCAGGTTGCGTTAAAGTCTGCTTGTAAAGTAAATGACTGGATTTTATGAGGGAGGGATTCACGATCTGTTCCCCTGCTATGTGGCACTGCACATTCAGAATTCCACTTGCACACACTGCTGATTAATACATCGAAATCTATGTGCATGCACTCCCATCCAATCTATCTATCTCTCTCGCTCTCTCTCTCTCTCTCTCTCTCTCTCTCTCACATCTGTCTGTCTCTCTCTCTCTCTTTCCGCATCTGTCTTTCCATTGTTTGTTGTTATCTCTGCCTTCCTCATTTAGAACTGTAATGCCATTTCTCCTCCTGTGGATATGGCTTTTGTAACATTTGTCCTCGCATAGAACATGGCAGCTCAGCCCTAACATGCAAGCTGTGGCACCACGAGATGGTAAAATTGAGCTTGGTCATGTTGCCATTTCAGATTCAACCACTTGACCTTTAATTTGAATCCTCTCTGTATATTTGCCCACAGTTGTTTGTTTAGTTTGGATAGTTCTTGGTGGTTTTTCCTGTTTTTCTTTTTGAGTTCTCTAAAAAGCTCTCTATGCCTCTAGCCAGCCAAAGGGATTAACATGATTAAGGGGTTTATAAGGATTAAGGTGGGTCAGACATCAAGTATGAGTCGTATTCATTTTTGTGGGAACTGATCGTGCTTTTTTGTACAAAACTACTTTGTCAGAGCAAGTTAGAAAATCAATGTTATGCTAACCTACTGTGTATTATTTTTTAGTTAATACTACTAATAAATAATAATACATATTATGTATAGACGTCTGTCATGACCCTCAAGGGCAATATTGTCCAGTAGCTGGTATGCTCATTGTCATATCATATTAACAATATCAACTATTTTATTAGTAAAATGTTTGAGACATGAGACGTTCCGTCCTTAACATGATAACCCGTCCTGTATATATATATATATATATATATATATATATATATATATAGCTAACTCCTATCTTTTCCTTAATACACTTAAGACAAACTCAGTGGCAAAATTGTACATAATGATTTTAGCTTAACTAATATAATGACATTTTATATAATAATTTTTATTTCATGTAATATTCGATCTTAAGCTATTTTAATAATACCACATTGTTTGGTCTCAATATAATAGTCTATATTATTTTTCTAGCAGTTATTACGCTGACTTTATTAATGTAACATAATATGTCAATATATAATTTCCCAAAGTAGATTGTTTTGTTAGGTTAAAAATAATTGTGTTAAGTTTGCATTGTATTTCAATACACTTGCTATGGGGATTATAGTGTAAGGTGAAATAACTTCAGTAATAATACTGTAAATATAATGTAACTAATCTCTGCATGCACTGATCCGGATCATCATAATGCATATTAAAGATGATTTAAGGGTAAAATAATATCCATAGACTAACTGGTTATTATTGACATATCTATTGATAGTTACAAATACCAACCTTTGCTGTGAAATCAGTCAATGCCACTTGATTCATACAGATAGCTGTGGCTTTATAAATTTAGAATGACAAGAGAAGCATGCCAGGTCAGGGATCAAGCCCGATCCATTCTAACACACACTTGACACTGAGACACAGGGATATGACAAATCTCCTTATGTGTCCCTGAGGAGGTGCTGTATCACTCTGACCTATCGTGACCACCAAGCTTCCTGGCATGGGTATTGAGAAACATTCAGTATTTATTCTGTCCATTGTGCTCACATGAAAAAAAGCCCATTCTCTAATTTTATTTTACTGAACAACAGCATGAGTTAGGCAAATTTTCTCTATGCTCAACCAGTCTGGTGAGAGGTCTGTACATTTCTTATGCCTCCACATTTACAGAACAATAGGCTGTTCTGTTTTAATCTTATTCTGTTACATATTTCTACAAGCTAACGCTTTGCGTGATTGGTCATAAAAGCGATGTCAAAAGGAAAATGAACAGAATGGATACACAGCCTTTTATTTGTGTAGGCGTTTTCCATTGAGAGCAGTGTTGTTACACGAAGAGATCATTGACAACTGATTGTGATCTGATACTCAATACAGAGAGAGTGGGCAGGGCGTGTCTGATAAGTGTGAATACATCATTAATTTACAAAGCTTGGATTAATCTATGGCCAATTATTATTTAGCATTTCCCTATCCCCACTCAACGTCTGGTCTTAAGCATGACAAAGTAATTGAGTAAATAATTGATATGGCTATAGATGGAGCACATTACCAGAGAATTAGAGCAAGCCAGTTATGTAAACATTCCCTTTATCGCGCACAACAAAGTCATCCTCTTCTGTTTGTCTGTATACATTTCTCTATCATATTTTCCATCTTCGTCTCGCCTCTGTTCTCTCGTTTGCTCCGCCCCTCCCTGCTCTGCACCAGCTCTCTGCAATACACTGCAGCAGTTGTAAGTCTTACATCACCCCTCTCATCATTTTGGAGGTCGGCGGAGAATATTGAACAGGCACTTACCCTCATATTGACATGCCTGTAGAGACGGCACGGGAATGTTTGATACATTTTCTTTTCTTTTTTTTCCCATCTCGCCAAAACAAGCTGGGCTTGGTGTATTCACCATGTCCCTCTCTCAAGCTGGGGAAAGACAGATGTGTCTCTATCGCTATGAATTCAATGTATTCACTTCCACCCGCATCCCTCACTCAGTCAGGACTCGATGTGCGGTTCTCTGCACATAGCAATCGTCCTGACTCATCAGGAGACATGTGTCGGGGGAAGAGAGGGAGAAACTGTGTCTAGAATGCACAATGCCATCATGCCTTACACAGGCATTGACTTTTCTTCATTGCAGAGAGAATAATATTGATTAGAAAATAGCAATGCATGCAAATGGTGCCTGTGCATATTGTGACATTTTAAATAGTTTTTTGAAGACTTTATATCCTATGATTCCCTTCCTGCTGGCAGAAAATGCTATCTAGCATTAATCGGGCAGGTTATTGTTTATTAGGCTGTATGGGAACATTGCATATCACTGGCTTTCATATGGGGACACAAATAAAGGCATGTTGGTAGCCCTCTAAGGTCCAAATAAAGAATAGCAATGCACAGTGATAAGCCACATTCTTATGCAAAGTGAGGAAACATAAAATGACCCATTACAATGGAATTAAACGGTGGCATACAAACGAATGCATAAGCCACACTTTTCCTCTGACCTCACCTTTTAATAAGATGGTGTCATCCTGACCATACCTGTATAAGAACTAATGTCAGTACATAAATTACATAAAGTTCAAAAATGCACACACACACACACACATGCAATATACTGCATGTGCTAGCCAGGCGCCACACAGCCAATGAGTGTTAGGCTATACAGTACATAGTATACATTGTCTTTGAAGGGTAAAATGTTATAGGGTAATAATATAGTAAACAAGAAAGAAGAGGGCAAAATAGCATGTCCCGTTCTCCTACAGTATTGTTATCTTATGTTATCTCAAGCACATTTTGTGTAGCTGTTATGCTATTTTTGACGTGAATGTAATAAGTATAATATTAGAGAAGGAGGTCACGCAGTGCAGTCAACAGAAACATCATTACACGGTGTATAAATCAGCTGCTTCTTTATAATACATATAATATGATTTGATCTAGGATGAAAAGATGACCTTACGGTACCGTATTTTGGGAAGGTGTAGAAAAGGTCCTGATAGCGTTATACAACATAAGTGTCATGGTAGCTAGAGTGTGTGTTTATACTTTCTGCTGATACTGTAGGCTAGCTAACTCGTTCCTTTATTTCCACTATTAATAATTTATTTTATTATTTCATTCTTGAAATGTCTCTCTCTTTGGAGTACAACGTACTCTGTAGAGTAGTTATATTTTCATACGGCCTTCAAGTGAAGTCCACAAGCTCATGTTAGGGATGAAATACGCTTTCAGTTACAATATCTGATAACCCAGAAAATAGGAGCTATATTTTAGCTTCAAATGAGAATAAATTCAGAATGGAGAGAATATAATTAATTAATTAATTAAACACTACATTTTTTGTTCTGGTAAATAGAGACTTTCATGAGCTTCAACAATGGAAACAATGGAAGTCTAACAAAAACCGTGTTTCTGGTTTATCAAATCAACGTGTTGATGTTAGTTGCATGAACACATATTTATGGTTTAACAAAAGCTTTTTTGTTAATTTAGAAGGTGTGCCCGTGTATTCAATTTTTAATTATCTCTACATATTTCAAAATATCAGGCTGAACATGAGGTGCAAACATGCACTACACATGATCTGAGTTGTTTAAAAGTATAAGGTACAGATTTGGTGAAAGTAGCTCATTTACTAGATTCTGCTTACTGGGGAACTCATTATTTTGAGCTCTAGAAAAGAAATCCCATAAATTGAATATTATCTCTTAGGGTGTGTGAAGATCCTAGTTTATGAGTGAGTCAGTAATCTTCTAAAGTCTGTATATGCTTTTCTTCATGAGGCTTGGCATTGTGTTGATTGATGTTCTGGGTTTAAAAACTAGCAAACAGGACAATTACAAGTAATTGACAAAACTGGAGCTCAGTAATTATTGATACAGGTTATTAATCAAAGATGAGCAGCTGTTCCCACATTGCTTCTTCACTATTATTATGCTCAAACATGCTATATACACTGTATACTGTGCTCAGTAACATAATCAATTCAGCCCACGATTTTTGTTTTCTCTCTATTTGCATTGTTTTGACTCCGTGGTTGCAAAGATACCCTCAAATGAATCTAGCACAGACCTCTTACCGTTTGCTGTGAGTGAATGACCTTGGGCAAGGCTAAATTGGTTTTTCAAACATCAGCAAGGCGGTTTAGTTTTAGAATAAGAAACCAAAACTAGATGTGAAAAAAATATGTTACCCCTAATTATAGTGTGATAACCAAAGTCTGAGGCCACATGATAATGTCCACAAACACATAAAAAACAAGTTAAACATAAATTGTTTCTTGATTCCATTTCATATTACTTTCTTGCAGTGAAGCACATGTTTAATAAAAAATAAGTTGGCATAGTTTTCTTCTTGTAATTTGTCTCCATTGTTGATATTGACACCTTTTCTATTAAAAAGGGTTGTAGTGTGAGCTGTTTGTTTACAATTATTTAAACACCCCCTACAAAACAGAAACATCTTAATTGATTTTAGTTTTTTCTGATGAACAGGCCATTAACAAGCGATTGACTTCATGAACATATGGCATTTGCATGTGTTTGTTATTACTCCATAATGTTATTACTCTTAATAATACCGCTAAAACAGCTATTTTTATATTATTTTATTTCCTTGTATTAGTAAGTGTCTATAGTTTGCAACCAAACTATAACTATAGACGCTATAGCCAGTCTTTAAATTCTACACTGACTATCATTTAGATAACAATGTGAGCATATGAGTGGTGTAGGGGAAGGAGTAGCGATGTGAGCAAGCCACTCAGCACTGAGGTGTATGCAGTATGGGCATGCACTCCTATACGTGTAGTGTAGGTCAAAAACTATGCGTTCAGTGGACTGATTGTTCTGAACATTCAATTAACTTTTTCACTGAACGACCCATTTCCTCGGAAACGTTTAAAACGTTCTTGAACTACTTTCAAAGCAGTTTGCTCCGTTTAATGGGCATGGCGAGTGTTGCTCAGTGACGTGTAGGAAGTATTTGAAGTATTTGTGAGAGGAAGTCATCATCACTATTTAATACCATTACAAAATGTTGGTTTTGTTACGTAATCTCACCTTAATTGTGCCTTTTCATTCTGATATGAAATTTGTGAAATTCTGAAAAAACAAATATGTTGACACAGCCATTACGGACATATCCTTTAACTGGAACAGTGTGATATGCACCGACAGAAGTGGTTCTAGAGCCATGTTGGTTCTGACATCATCTTGTTCGTCTGTACTGCTGAAACACAACAATCTAAAGCAGTAAAACACAAACAATGGCTTTGTTGTTACTGTTAGCCATGTGAGCATTGCTCAACCCACAGCCTATAGGGACAACTCAACTCCTCCCTGTTTTGTAACCTGCTGTTCAGTCCACTGCCGTTCGTGTTCATTGAACTTGTAGCAAACGTTCCACCATCCTGCACGCAGGGAGTGTTTTCGTAACATTGGTTTCAACCATACGGTGATTAGAGCCAGTGAGTACATATAATATTCATATATATTGTGATTTTAGTAAAAAGTAGCTTAAATATCAAAATATCAAGTGTTGAACATTGTAGAGGTTTCAGCTTGACCAAAAACATTGTGTTAACCTGAGACTGACTGTTACGGTTTGGCTAAAGGGCTGTAACTAACACTGTTTCTCTATTTATTTGTCACAACCTGGCTCAGGGCCGTGACAACGGGAGACCAAACAGTCTTTAAATCAAATGTTTAAATTAAATGAAGGAAAGGTAAATAAAGTAGTGGGGTGTGTTTGTCAGCAGATCAGTATGTATACAGTGTCTGTGTGAGTGGACAGTAACATCAGTGCTACTGTAGGACTGTGATCGGTTGTTTACACTTGCACATGTGCACTGTAAATTAGTCCAGGCTGACGAGATCAAAATGTGCAGCCGAATATGTCTACAAACCTCGTCCTGATTACTCAAGTAATATTTATGCCACTTATGCAGAAACCCACTCACTTTTCCTCCATAGAACATTCCTCCGAATGTCTTCTCTGCTGCAAGGCTCTTGTTTTGTATATTAATTTCTCAATTGGTTCATGTTCAGCAGCCTACTTTTTTCAAAGTAGCCTATAGGCTTACACAATTATTTACTCCTAAGGAATTGTTAGCAGCCAGATGTACTCTTACAAAATACTTTAGTGCCAACATTCTGAAACTATGTACACTTTTTTTGTTTCCTAAATATAATACAAAAAGTAAGGACATTTGTGTTTGGTAGAAATGCTTCTTGGCAATACATCTTATACCATTAGAAAGCTTGGTAAAATCACTTTTAAAATGTGCCACATTTGAAAGGAACATGCATTTTTGTGGGATGAACAGCAAAGCTGAGTATGTCAGTTGCGCCTATGAAACATTTGCCAAATCTTCTCTCATAACAGATTTTCTTTGCTGTTGATTCTTTCCTAACAAATACTAGCCTGTGGTCTGATCTTGCATCATTTGGGAAGTCCTAAATTGTTGGTGAGAATTTTACAACCACATATACAGTATGTTACTGGTGGACACTCTTGGCACAAAAATATAGAACACTGTGATGTGGCATTTCCTTTATTCTCATTTATTCAGTCAATATTCATATTTTCTGACGTTTGTTCATATGGCTTATAATGTGTATATATACCACCTAATAATACTGTGTTTTAGGAACTCGGGATGCTGTGGAGCAATGGCCTGGAGGAGCTCCCTGTCTCGGTGCTTCTCAGGTGTACATGGCATTGGTCTGAGGCCATGAATGCTGTCTACAGGAGTCTGGCCCACCATGGTGCCTCCCAGGAGACCCACCAGCTGCATGGACCCTGTAGCTGCTGTGGCCTCCCCTGTGATAATAGCTGTAGTACCATCTCCTCTCCTGCCAGCTCATTGGGCCCTCAGCAGCCAGGAGGTGAAAGGCTGACTCTTCAGTGCTGCACTAGAAGACTGTAGATTTATTTAAATGAATTTATGGTAATTCAACAATTTATTTTACATGTACAGAATTGATTTACTTGAATAAATTCTCTATTGTCTCTGGCATTGACGGCTTAATTTGAACCTGTTTTGTTAGATAACCATATAGTCAAAATGCTGTAATGTGCAAAAAATACCGATTTGGGGAATAGGAAAAGATACTGTGCTTAAAATGTAAATGAATTATGAAAATGAGCAGCGCAAGCTTTATCCGTGCTGTTGATCCATCTAGAAAGGATATCATGAACATGGAACCATTTCTAGCTTGCAGCATGAGCACATTCACTGATGTTATTGTGGCTGTAATCATCATATCTTATTGTTAAAACGTATATGATTTGCAGCAGTGGCACAGTGGGTAGAGCGGGTAAAAGGTGATCAGGAAAGCCGCTGGTTTGAATCTTCTTTGAATCTTTGAGTGGCCTCTAGGTTGGAAAAAACCTATAAATGTAGTCCTTTAACCACTGTTTTTGTATGTAAAGTACTGCAGAAAGGCTATAAGTAGGCCTAAATAAACACACACAGCATAACATGTATTTGATAGCTTTACATTTTTAACATCATTCATATGGTTCCAGTCTAGATAATGTAAAGAAAATAGCATAACTTTTGAGACAACTGCATCTGTGCAGTCTGCAGTTACATGAAAAAATAAAAATACTGTTAACAGAACAGTCTACTTTTAACGGCAAAGCTAATTCAGTATAGGTTTGATAGGCTACAGCTATCATGGAATTCATTACAAACAAATTTAGAATATATTTCTGCATAGTCCTCTTAATGGATACATTGCGTAACATTATTGGCTAGAGCTAGTCTACGGTTGAAGTGAAGGTTGTGATTGGCTCAGATCAACAGTCTGATGCAGCGCACCTGTCATTCCATGCTGCTCGTTAGTCCTGCCATGCTCGTGTATGTGTCTCCTGCCTGTTCACTACCTCATACTCAAGTAGCTAGTGAACGAGATTTAGGAACTACCAGTTATGAGAATTGGGATGCAGCCACAGTCCCAACCCTGGAACATCAAAACATAATATATTGCATACAGAATACCATAAGACAGGTTTGGGATAAACACCACCAACCACCCTTAACGCTATCTCATACTCCCACACATCAGCCACCTCGGCACCTAGGAGCACATTTTAGAGGAAGGAGAACATAATACAAAACAATGCAAAGATTATGAAGTATCATATAAGTATAATGGAGCATGATCACAAGGCATCCAACAAACATATGAGTCTAGAACACGTTAGCAGGGCCAAAATAAGCTGCTGGTTGCATATACTGTATAGTGCTGACCGCCAGGCCAGACGAGGCAAAGACCAAACAAAAACTGTCCCACCGATTAACCAGATAACCGATCCGTTATCAGCCAACAAACCAACTACCCAGTGTCAGCCGGTTAACCGGATAACTGACTTACCCACAAACCATCCAAGGGAAGTACCCTTGCCCTAGACCGCTTTTCAAATTGGCAGTGTGAAAAAGACCTATTCATTTTTTTTGCGTTTTGGAACTGCAAGGTGAAATGGAACATTTAAGGACTATGTGGACTTAGTGTCTCAGTTGCTGGAGCGTGAGGGGAAGGAGTCATGAACAGGTGGAGCAGCTGAAGGAGGAGATAATGGAGGTGCTAGGGGAGCTGGCTGCCATGGAGGAGGAGGACCAGAGAGGCCAGGAGTTGGTAGAGAGAGCCAGGAAGCCCTTCAGGGTCTGCAGCAGGATGCCAAAGTGGACAGCATGGAGAACAAGCAGCCCGAGACAGCTTCTGGCAGACCACCTAACCACCGAACCAGCCAACCAACCATCTGTCCTAACAACTGACCAAAACAAGATCCTGTCCACACAAACAAAACTTGGAACAAACACCCACACCGTGAGCAGCCCAAAACCAACCCAACATGATGTCCACACTATCTGCCTACAAAAACGGAACTAGCTCAACCCTAGTCTTCAATGCGGCCAGGTGACGGGTTTTAAAACACAAAGCCCACTGGTGTGAAAGGGCGATCAGCATGCTGACAACCCCCCTATCACCAGGGATGCACACCTGAGACAACTGCTGCTAATCGCCATCCCAGAACACTACCAGAAAACAAAAAAGTAATGGTGAGTAAAGAGGAGACGCTCTCTAGGGATACCAGGGAAACCCCGCGTTACAGCCTGGCTCAAGGGCTGATGTAACTAAAAAGAACTCAAATCTGCAAACTAACTAACAAAATAACGAGGTGTGAATGTCTGTAGATGTACGTACTGAACATATGTGGTGTGTTTTGCATGCTAACTAAACAAACAAAACAACAAATGGCATGTGTGGTGCCAGGAGGGATCATGGAGTGTGCTGCAAACAATCCTATATATACAGTAGGCTACTCTGGAAAAGGCCCAGGTGCACTTCATTAACTAATGAGGGCCTACTCATCCAGTCAATAGGGAGAAAACCATCAGCGGCCTGTTAAAACAAGGCAGGGCCGACACACTGACCTTGACATGACCTCGGAGTGATAAAGTGGGGCGTGTGAATTATATGGTTTTCATTGGGGTGATATAAGATGAGCTGATGCTGACTGGCCAAACATACCTGAGCGAGCCCTGAGGTCTGGTTTCTGTTGCGACTCCATGGGGGACTGGTATAGTTTCTCTGGAAGCAGCATTTTCTTACACTGAATCTTTTGTTTGTTACTGCTGAATAAAATATGGGGCGCTTTAAGCCCGGATTCATTTGAAATATTTCTTTTAACACAGATTTATGCTATTACAAAAGAAATGGTGTAGTGTTAACCTTTGAAGAAAGTTGGTGTGAGACTGGGGTGTTCTCACAGAGTCAGACCAAAGAAATTAAACAGAATTCAGCAGCAGATTGTATATGAATATGGTTTCATAAAAATCTAATTTGTATTTTATGTTTGACTTTGATGAGTCTCTGGTTTCTGCAATATGCTCATCTACAGTACCATATGAATAGCTCATAGCAATGAAATTCATAAGATAAGTGCTTTTGTTTTGACTGTAGAGCTCTTACTTTGGCCAACACAGCATATTTCTCTGCAACCCAATAAGACATATCAAGAAGCGGGGGAATTCCTGCTATCCAGTCCAGCCCTTGTGGAGAAATGGCTTTATAAATTGAAAACCAGATGGCAAAATCATTGTGTGGCACCCTTTGCACATGTAGTTGGATCTTATAACCAAGGAATTTGGCTCGTGTCTGCTAAACAATGAAACCAAATATACCAGACAAATAGTCCCATAACCATTCAAAGCAGACCAACAGATTAACCATCTTGTATAAATAACAGAATGAAGATGTTAATGGCCCAAGCAGTAATTTCCCATTTCCAACGCAAGGCTCTAATGTTGGGAACTAATGTGTGAAGTTGGATCTCCAAGCGTGACGGAGATGGAGATGACGGCGATAGCCACAGCGACCAGGATCACAGCCCCCAAGTGCATGATGCATGTCGTGTTTACTCAAATGTAACCCTGGATCCATTTGTTTTATGCTCATTTATTATTAAATAGTAGCCGGCTTTAGCAAACACATGATTTTTCTCTGACATTACCTAAAGCCTTTCTCACAAAGCATAGGCGCCTTGTAGGTACATTGGGAGACCTACAGTATCCCTCCTCCATCCCCTCTACAAAGTGAAACATATCACCTGCTGATATGCTCTAAACTAAAGCATTACACTAGCCAAGGGCAGCTAGACAGCATGTTTTCTCTGAGCATTTCATTTACTGCTACAGTACAGTAGCTGTTGGCGTAATATATTAGGAATTTAACAAAATTATACAGTGGCCCATGCATCTTTATGTGGCATTGAATGCACATGCATAACTTTACATTGATAAAAAATAACAGTTGGAAAAACTAGAGCTTCCATTGTAGTATGTTTGTAAATAAAAAATTTGCAAGCACATACATTATTTTCAGATACAAACTGTTAAACGTGTACGCACACTCTTTCTAGTGCTCTACTGTACGTAATGGGATAAGTTAATACTTGATTAATTGATCTGCAAAGAGAAATTATGACTGGATGTAGAAATGTACTTGTCCCAGTTATCTTTTGAAAGGGAGCATAAAGGGATAGGGAGGGCATACTGATTTGTTCAGATCATTTAAGGCTATGGGAAACAAGCAACGCTCATTGGTTAAGAGAGAGCAAGGATTGTTCAATATGACCTTTATAATGAGCTATAACCACTCTCACCGGCAGACTGGGTTACTGAAGCCGGTCAGGCTGAGATCACAGCTAATGTCTGTGTTAGGGTACCTGATGTGTTTCAGACCAACACAGCTGTGCAAATATTGAGCTCTTGGGACAGCTGGGCCGTGGCCATCGGCTATCATTGTTGCATTGTCTAGTACATTTAATTGTTTGACCAGTCACCCTGTTTCCTAACCCTCCCCCCCACCCACCCACCCACTCTCTCTCTCTCTCTCTCTCTCTCTCTCTCTCTCTCTGCCACAGAATTTAATTTTCACTTTTATTCTGCTTGTAGTAGCGTTCAGGGGAGATTGTATGATAAGACCTTAAGGGGGGCTAAACCTTAATGAGAAAATGATCTACGTACATATGTGTACAGAGCCTTCTATATCACAAATGTTGCTGTATAACAATTAACAGCCTACATGTTACTGTATGTGTTTCTTAGTCTGTATTTGCATTGATGTATACTGTAGGTTTAAATTTGAACATTGAGAGGGTGGGTGACAAATTAATTGGGGGGATCTTTTCCCATGATATTTTGAGCATAAAACACATTAAAATTTCCTGCATTCTGGTGAAGGTTTAAATAACAATTTGTGACATTTCAAATTCAGGAACCAGCTAACGCGAGGGCTTGAACCGTGGCTAAATATTACCTCAGAAAATAATCATAATTAATTGTTTAGGGGTGGTTAAATGCTATTATGGTGTGCTTGAGCAAAACAAGAGCCTAAACTTGCCAACAATCCAGATACATGCTTCTTTCTAATACTGTATATGGCCCTGCAGGAAAATGAATCCAGATGATATCCATGATCTATTATGACGTATTCCATTGATACATTATTGCACTTGTCAACTGGTAAGAGTATGGCAAAAGTGTCTGTTTCCATGAATAGCTGTAACAACATAAGGCAAAGACATGAAAACTACATACAGTATACAAACATATTTTGAGAGTCTGTTAAATATGTGGTGTGCTATGCTATGTGTTGTCATGGTGAAAAATAAAGAAACGAAAGCGTGAGAAACATCTGAAGTGATACAAAGACTTTTAGATGATGAAAAACTACTGTATAATTCTGCAATGTATACTAAAATTGTCATGGAAAATATCATATGTGTATTTAATTTCTGACTTTGCTCTACACCACCCATTGCAAATCAAATTGATTTGTCTGCTGGAATAAGTCATTTATACTGTAGGGTGGCTGAACTATTTAAACTGTGCTGTGCCACATATGCATCCCCACCAAAACATTTTAGTTTCCTTAAATTGGAAATGTAAGCTAACTCACCAATGAATGCTATATTACCAAACCCAACCAAATGACTTACATTCAAATTCAGTATAGCCTCTTAATTGAGGTATCAACAATTTCCTCAGTGATAAAACAAAAATAGAATGCACTGTGACAAAATTAAGATCAAAGTTAGCCCTTGATCTCCTGGCTTAGTTGCCCAGGTGCTTCAATGAGCCTTAAGCTAAAAAAGGAGAGCATTTCATTCTATTCAACGATATACAAAGTACAGAAAATACTCCACAAGATCCATTTAGGAAAACATTTGACATCTGCTCATCCAGTATGTAACTAATAGATAGGTGTAATTACATTTAAATATACTCCTTGATGTCTTCAGATGTTAATAGTGGCAGTGGTGTATATAGAGTTGGCATGTCACTGCGGGCTATATTATATGGTTATATGGTTCTTCTTGCAAGAGATTGAAACCTGATAGAATATTAATTTCCTGATATTCATAAATCACTGTGATCAAGATTGAAGAATAAGATCCACATTCCTAATGACCTAAGTAGAAACCTTCATCTTCAAATTTCATACTCATGGGACAATTTTTAAGCACTGAGGTCCAAATCCCATTATGACAGGCAGATATGTCATGTAGTGTTGCGATATTCACAATATCTCAAATGCACTTAAATTGGATCTTATTTGTCATGCTTTTTGTAAATTATAGGCCAAACCTGGCAATAACAGCCAAATAGCAAATACCGATGAGAAAGAGAAAAACTGATTAGAGAGAAAAAGATTCATTCAATTGCACCTAGATGCAGAAGGTTTGTGTATTGAGAATTAAACAAAGCCAACTCCCTCTAAGCTGGCACAAGCCATTTCAACTGAACTGAAAGCCTAAATTCTGTAACTCATTTAATGAAAAAGTATAGTATTAGACATTGGATGACATTAAACCATTTCATTATAATGTTTCAAAATACTTGCCACCAGATCATATCTCTGCAAAATCGAATGGATTGGTTTATGCCATGGAGACAAAAAAGTTGTTATATAACCTCAATGCTGAAACAGCTGACTGAACTAATGGTGTGTCTCTTAACTATTCTCTTCAATACAAAAACTTTCTTTCACCGCAGAGTCAAGGGAGCTCTATCCGGTGAGCCAATGGGGCTCATGGGAAATGTAGTTTTATTCCGGGAAACACTTTTGCTTCTGCATAACTCCCTGTAGTGCATTTAAGTCCTTATGCTGGATCAGTATTTTTATCCACCATTGACTTCCATTGTATAAAAAAATAAAAACGTGTCTACAGCAATGATCACATCTCAACCAGTAGAACTGTATTGTAAATGTGCTACAGTTCACAAAATAAAGACTTTCGATTTTTTTCCCACCAGATGTTTTGTATTAATATCTTAAATATAACCAGAATATAATTCTACAACATTCTGAAGAATGCATACTACCAGTAAGTATTACCTGTGTGGTTTTAGGAATAATTTACGTGACTGGATGATACAACTGTGAGTTTACTACTTCATGGTGAACCTCTATGCATTAATATTGTTGTAAGGAAGCTACTAGTGTCAAGGGTTTATCAAAACTGCTCTGAAGGCATAGCAATACATTAAATAATACATAATATAAGGTAAAATAGTGTCTTCCCACTACATCAATGCACTTTGTACAAACATGTATATTTCACTGCCTACTGACATGTTTCAAATGTCAAATGAAACCATACAGTATTACCTTTGTAATGGTAAAGACAGAAATTCAATTTTATTGATGAAATTATATTGCCATTACAAAATATTTTGTCAATGACCTGGTTATGCAACATTCAAATAAATGAAATGCAATCAGTTAGTATTGACTCTGGTTCAGTGTCATTCAAGATTCCTATGTTTAAGGCATGTACAGAAAAAGTATTAAATCCCTTGTTTATCTATGTGGGCAGACATGATTTGATGGCAATAATTTATGTTACAAGTGTTTTCTGCATAGCTTTCTGCCATATCCAGGGAGTCATAATTAATGTATTTGTGTTTGGATAAGAGCATGTATCCCAACCATATTAATATTGCTCTTTTGCAGAATAAGATCATATCTTGGCAAATTGAAAATTCATCCTTTCAATAAGTCAAGGCTCATATTTGTCCCATACAGTAGGATATTTACTATAGGCATTTCTGTGCAAATGTATTACATTATTTAATATGTTATGAGCAGTCAATGTGGCAGGGACATTATGTAAATAATCATGTCAAATATTTATATAACAAGTTTGGTGTTAGCTGTATGTATCAGCCTACAATTTTTATTTTGCATTTTTGAAACCACATATACAGTATTTATAGCAAGCATTTCTAGGTCCTAGTGTATATTGCCAAGGTCCTTGGTCTTTAATTTCTGGCAAGACACCACAGTCCAAATGATGATTTGCTTCAATCTGTAAATTTTCTGATTTTAAGTAATTTTGTATTATTACCATACTGTCATAAAATGTACAAAACAATCTTGAATAATGTATATAAACAATGTTGTTTATCTATTTTATACCAAATGTGTCAACTACAGATCACGTAAATGTCCATGAAAAAAATTATATTTTGATAAAACCTTTTGTAACTTTATTATCACAATAAAACCCCAAAAATACATCTGACTCTTATCAATTGTACTGGTATATGGATTGTCGTGATATTCAAATCAATGCATACAGTACAGTATTAGCAAATGCCTCAAGTGCATATATATATATATATATATATATATATATATATATATTCTTTTTTTAATTTATTTATAAAAGCTTCTATTTCCTGTAGACCAACTCACATTCCTCACCCCTCAAAGCTATTAATACATCATAATCATTTTACAACCTGTTTCGTTAAGACTATAAAGTTAATTGTGTTTTGAGTATTGACTATTTGACTATGGTGTCTTGTCTTAATCTCTAAATCCTCTTTGTCCAAATATTGGCACGATTTTTCATTCTCATAACAGACACTAATCTAACAAATTGATTAAGCATCATTAATTAGCAAATTAGGTATTTTGTGTTCAATTTGTTCGTGTCGGATTATCTTTTTTTTATTTTTATCAAACTCAAAACATTTACTATAGCCTTTTGTCAAGATCATCTAATTGTATACATCAATGGACATTATAGAAACCTTTGTTTTGTTTGAATTGACAGGACCCTTCTGTGTATGTTGTAAACACAGGTATTTTATGCTGGCGTCAGCTAACGTGCCCAAGAACTACTTGGACACTGACAGGGTAGTAGTTCTACGATTGGGTTCTGAACGTTTTAGAATAGAGTTCCCACATTGTCAGAGAAGGAATCAAGATGTTTCTGAGTGCACTGTTTTAGGAATAAAGTCCCTTAGTGGATTGTAACAAGTCAGGTTGTTAAAAGGTCTGAGACAGAGGTGCAATACTGTTTTATAAAAGCCTATAATTAACATTGACTGAAGCCACCGTGCACTGCTACTATACATAAAGACCAAAACATGGTGGCTGTCACTTACATTTATTTAAACTGATGCAAATGTCACCAGTGGTCTTATAGTTAGGAGGGAAACAGTCTTGTTTGCCTTTAAACCAAGCCAATCTTGTTGAGGAAATGGTTTGTGCAGTGTCTCTTACCCAGGATGCCCTTCGTTTGAGCATGACTTCTGTCTGCTTAGGCTGAGTGACTGCTCACTAAGTGCAATCTGTGCAACTGTCTCTGGTTTGTTTGTTTGTCAGCGGTAAGACGTGCAATGACAACAGCCGCGTCAGACTATAAAGACCTATTTCCTCAGATTAAGGCACAGTTTCTTTGAGTGAACCCCACTACACATATTTGGCAAGCCTTGCATAGTGTTGATAAGAACACCGCAGGAAAGGGCTAACATTTGTAAATCACATCTCAGCATTTGCTGAGGCATCCTATATAAATAGATACCATGCTCTGACAGTTCATTTTATTAAAAAGAAAACATTCAATTTCTGTTGAAAATGTTATGGTAATGACATAATAGTAATACGACGAAAGTCATTGGAGAATTTTCATCTGTATGCTGTACTTATAAAACCACCTACAAAACAGTGCAGAACGGATGTAATAGAATTGCACCTCCAACCAGAAACTTTTAGCATCAGTGATCAAAATCGTCCGAGTATAGTCGCTGTGAGTACTGACAGATGGATTTTAGCGAAATGGTCACAGATTGCCTGCAGGCTAGATGACTTGAGCCTTGTTTCTGTGAGACCTGCGTTGCATGCAAGCAGACCTGATTCATTTGTTGCAGCAGGGGTAGATCTCCCACAGCAGGGAGGCAGTGGTGTGACAAGGCGCAGACGAGGAGAAGGTATACTCTGTCAGTGCCCCAATAATCAAGAGTGTCAGGCTGTGCGTGTTTTCTGTAATGCAAAAGCCCTCGCATGATGTGGAAACAACAATATTTTCTTTTTTTTTGCTGTTTTTCCCTGCTGTCATAATGTGACAAATCAGTATGCATCAGTAGGGGAGAAGCAGAGCGTCCTTTAGTGTCTTGGCAGACACTGCCGAAGCATTAACTCGCAAGACATCATTGCATGCTGGAAAACATTAATTTACCATGGGGTGTAGTTGAATAGAGGTAATTACCTTTTATTCTCTAAGAAACATTTCAAAAGCACCAGCACCTCTCTTTTCCGAGGCCCACTTGAGTGGAGCTGAGAGTAGCTCTGAAAAGGCATAAACATAAAATGGAGGCAGCTCCGTTTGATTATAGTATGCAACTTTGAGCAATCTGTTTCATTGGGATGTAATATTTTCCACTAATCAACCAGCAAACACAATTGTTTCTAATTTGGTTCACTGTTCAAATCCATTAAAATGTGTAGGGAACTGTACAATTTCTTTTGTGTGTTATTGAACCATATAAAACATTTAGATTTATTGGAAACCTTATTATTATCATTTGAAACGCAATCATATAAAACATCACAACATGGTCCGGGCTCCACTTGAAAATCCATTATTTCAAATCAATGGCAACCTATAAAGAATGTTTATGGTTTTGATTTTGTGCTTTTATGAAGTACTGTAAGAAATCTTGTCTTTCACCTGCGTCCTTTAGCCAAGGTTCCATGCGACATTTATAATAATTCACTACTTTAAAATCACAAGTTGGGTTCAGATGAGTCTTGTCTCTTAGAGACCACAGCATAATGTGATTTAAATAGCCAGAATTAGGAAAGCCAGCCGGTTCTTCCATTAGGAAAGGATGACAGTAGGAATAATTTAAGCTATGCCTCCCACTGTTGTCTGACATATCTTGGATGACCCATTCTGTACCTCGAGTATAGATAAAACTTACCGGCAACAAACCTAAAATCTTTCATCAAACCCTGTGTTTAAAATAAGGGCTCTGTTTCTTCATGCCTGTAAATGAGCAAACGGCTACTCTCTTGAGCACTGCCATCACCCTTACCCTACGTTTACACAGGCGATTTGTCTGTTGTAGTCGAGTGGCCGTGTAGCTGTCGCTTGTGTAGCTGTAGCTTGTGTAGCTGTAGCTTGTGTAGCTGTACCTTATTTAGCTATAGCTTGTGTATTGTAAGATGTCTCTTGTGTAGCTGTAGCTTGTGTAGCTCTAGCTTGTGTAGCTGTCGCTTGTGTAGCTGTAGCTTGTGTAGCTCTAGCTTGTGTAGCTGTCGCTTGTGTAGCTGTAGCTTGTGTAGCTCTAGCTTGTGTAGCT
>JAODTR010000002.1:3008213-3025333 GCA_025399935.1 Amblyopsis rosae | reverse complement strand
CTGTAGGATGTCTCTTGTGTAGCTGTAGCTTGTGTAGCTGTAGCTTGTTTAGCTCTAGCTTGTCTACTGTAGGATGTCTCTTGTGTAGCTGTAGCTTGTGTAGCTGTAGCTTGTTTAGCTCTAGCTTGTCTACTGTAGGATGTCTCTTGTGTAGCTGTAGCTTGTGTATCTGTAGCTTGTTTAGCTCTAGCTTGTGTACTGTAGGATGTCTCTTGTGTACTGTAGGATGTCTCTTGTGTAGCTGTCGCTTGTGTAGCTGTAGCTTGTTTAGCTTTAGCCTGTCTACTGTAGGATGTCTCTTGTGTAGCTGTCACTTGTGTAGCTGTAGCTTGTGTAGCTGTAGCTTGTGTAGCTCTAGCTTGTGTAGCTGTAGCTTGTTTAGCTAGAGACTGCCTTGTTATTTGTGGGCGTGCCTGCCTGTCGCTCGAGGGGGAACTATGTATACTGTGTCTCTCTTGTTACATTGTGTTACATACATGCAGGGCTGCCAACATTGGGAGGGAAGGGACCGGGTCCGTTATCCCCAGGCCCTGGGTCAAGGAGGTCCCACCAGGGCCCTCTAACCTTTAAAAAATATTTTGGAATAGTTTGTCAAAAATAAATATTTGTCAAACTTAATATTTGTGAGTCACATAAAAGCTTGGTATTTTTTCTTTCAATCTTTATTTTCCTGAAAAACAATTGTTTTGTAAACGCTACTGTAAAAGTTAAGGTTTGCTGCAGTTCCATATCTGGCCAAATATTCTCATTGGAATGCTACTGTATGTGGCGCTGTGGAGTTTCTGTGGGGAGAGATGTCCTCTGCACAGCATTTGTATTATAAGTGAGATATCGAGATGTGTGATGGTGATATTCAATTAAATTCAGCAGATGTTTTTATTTAAAGTGCCTAACAATTAGTAGTACATTTGTTGACAGATGATATGTATTAAATTGTAAGCAAATATATGATTGTTAATTATAATAAAAATAAGTCAAAAAATGACAGCATCATGTTATCAGGGCCTGCATCCATGGGCTAAACAAACCATGGAAATGTAGATAAACATGTAGTTTTATTTTTCTGTATAAAAACTGCAGGAATGTCAATACAGCCGCAATCCGTTTCTCCTCCACTTTCAGTAATCACAGTAAGACTTTAATTTGAAAAAGTAGGAATATCATACCTACCCCTGATTGCCTAGTCGCTACTCTGCATCACTTAAAGTAAAATCTTGGTCTCCTCTCCCCGTCGCTAGCCTCCACTTCTACATTTTGTGACGCTGTGTCAATGGGCTCTCATTCAAATTAATTACTTGTCACTTTATCAGGCAATGTAAATGCAGGCTTATGAGAGGAGAGCTTTTGAGAGAAGAGTTAGTCAATATCGTCAAACGCTCACAGACTAGGTCAATGTCTTTACCACATAAAAAATATTCACAGACCATTAAACATTTAATCAAGAATTCTTACCTCCCTTTTTAATGAATAAATTATTATTATATATATATATATTATTATTTAAAAGTTATTGTTGTCAACTTAATTATCTAAATCACAATCCATAAAAAGGTTTTCAGTGTGCATATTGATTTTGGCCATAGACAGCTATTGAAATTCAACTAGCACTCTTGTTTTCTTTCCATCAGTTCAATTATTCCAATAAATTATCTTACAGTAATAGGGGAAAGTGGTATTGAGCAAAGTGAGTCAGGAGAAATGAATGTAAACTTGCCCTGGAGATTTCATATGCATAAAGCTTCCTGCTTTGTAAAATATTTAACATCTGTTTCTGCTCCATGACATACAGTATCTTTGGTGATGTGCATGCTCAGGTAAGTCATAGATGTTGTTCAAGAATACACCATTCAACCCTAATACTCTCAGTCCTCCAAATATTGTCCTCAACTGTGGCTTGACTGTACAGCTATGAATGCTAGTATCATTTTTTTTGATTGTTTTTGCCTCTTTTTATTTATAGCAGGTTTGCAAAGTCAGTGCGAAGGCCAGCCGGCCACTGTGTCAAGCAGTAGAATTCAGGCCACAAAGATACGTCCCCTCCTGCAGCGTGTATTTTTCATGAAACCCAACAGATGTTTTATGTATGGAGCAGAGAAGAATTAATTGATCCAAGGCAAAAGAAGTTTCCCAAATGCTGGACTCTTAATAGGGGACCCGTCATTATTAGGATTGATGGCACCAATTTATTATTAATGATTCGTAAAATGAGATCCAGTAGACCCCATTTTAAATACATTTTCCATTACAGAGGGTCTGACAAGCAACTAGGCTGATCTCCATGCCACAGCCTTTCATTCTCACTCTTTCTCACTCTGCATTACAGTATCCTGCTTCACTTTGGCGATGCTTGGATTGTCCCAAATTGAAAGCATTTGTTTCAAAGTGAAAAGGTAGCATGTAAACCGTGTCCCTGGGTCCTGATGCTAGGCTGTTTTTCCTACAGTCAGTGCTGTAAATATAGTATCTATAAATATTCTAATAGACATTCACTTTCCCTGAATGTCCTCAAGAGGCCATGCGCCTCCTAGCCATCTTCCATAATATTATTTCCTGTCAATCAAACTCGCCATGCAGCATGGTGCTGCTTGGCGATATGTAATCTACATTCACCAAGATTTAAGCCACCTCACCTTTCCTTTTATACTACACTGGTGTTCATAAAGGCTGAACATGCAATACATTGTTTTTAAAAGCTGGCCAGTAATGATGCACCAATAAATCACTTGTACTATTGATATTAATCCAGCCAAGATAAACATCGGCAAATACCATTAGTGAATGTCATCTTACTTGCTGATTGGCCGATTACAGTCAACAAGGTGAATATATGTGTGTGTGTTTGTCTAAGGAAATACAAAAATATGTGCGGACATATTGTGCTTGCATATATGGTGAATGTTGAGTTTAGTTTTACATCGGAATTTCCATAACCAATTTACATACATTTATGTGTGAGACCACACCATAGATGTTTACTGATCCACAGTAGGTATGTTGTTTGAGACTAAATGATACAGTGTTTACAGTTTACAGTAGTGTTTTTCTCAGAATCTGACATAGCAGACAATATGGATTCATTACATAAATGTATTCATACTGTATAGGCTACTGTGCCACATTGTATAACTATGTCCAAATTTGCCATGATAATCAAGTCAGACAAGTAAAAAAAGGTACAGTATGTCATACAACACAAATGTAAAGTCCAGCCCACGAACAGAGAATACTGTATAAGTCGATCAACAGCCCACACCCTACATTAATGCATTTACTTATAATGGTCTATATATTATTTATAAATATATAATTTACTTGCAATGAGCAACAGCGGTGCGCCTGAACAAACCTTTGTGCATCAAATAAGATGCATGTTAATGTAAGATTATTTTAATTTATCGGCAAGACAAGTATTTCTTATGTTCAAATTACCTTAAAATTGCCAGTGTAGAGGGCTAGAAAATGCTCTAGTTTGAACTAGTGGAAAAAACAGACACCCTTTATTTTTTAGACATTGTTATAATGTAACTATTTTATTTATAAGTCTAACTAAACTGTAGTTAGTCCGCCTTGCCAATAGGTGGCGCATCTGGCTCTGTAATAGGGAAGCAACAGTCCTGAGCGAAAACAGAATTAAATATGTGCTCAGACTGAATGCAGTAAAGATCTTGCTGTTTCCTTATTGCTCCACACGTGTGTAAAAATATACTTTATTGCTTATTATTTTAATAACATGTTAGTATATTACTATGATTAGTGTTGGGAGTATTGTATGCTTAAACAGTATTTTGTTTGATTGAGTTTCAATGCACTTTTACCGAGTGATGAGAATACGGGGTTGGAGATAAAGATCAAAGGCTTGACGCCTGTCTTTATGAGACATTTAATTAATTCAACAAGTATTTTTGCTGCTTTTTGATACTGGTTGACTTTTGTAAGTTGTAAATATATTATACAGTTATTGGTTAATGTTAAGATGCTGTATAATTCCAGTTTAGCCCTCTTGTGAAGTATTGTGTTGGGGCGAAGTTGGCTCGAAGCAGTTATGTACGTCGCCATGTTAAAAAAACTCAAGCACAGTATGGTTACAAATGTGGTGCATATACACGCAAAAGAAGGGATCATTGTTGTAGCCTAAAGGTTTATTATAATGAATCACACTTCTGACATTTGTTAGCAACTATTCAGTATTAAGTTTGTTAGAAATGAATATTTCAAAGGCTTACTATCCCATGTGGTAAATGTGGAAGTTATTAAATGTATCAGAATGTATGTATGTATGTATGTGTGTTGTCAATAATGAGGAAAAACAGAATTAAATATGTGCTCAGACTGAATGCACTAAAGATCTTGCTGTTTCCTTATTGCTCCACAGACTTAGATAGCTGTGTGGCACTTGCTGCTGGCCCAGGTAACCTCTAGACCTGAGGCCAGTAACAATTGGGGGCTCGTCCGGGATCGTCAGCGTCGATCTTCAGAAGGTGTCAAAGATATTAAAGGATTGTCCTGTACCTAGAACTTCAGGGAAGGCTGTACTACACGCGTCATCCAGAGAGTTAAGGCTGCAGGTACACAAACAAAATGGCTACATTAGATGAGCGGCAGCGACTGATCTGGGACATACAGAAGAAATTGTTAGCACTAAACGCCAGTCAGCTCCAACTTGTTGTATGGGCCCTTGAAGGTGAAGAAAAGACAGAAAGTCAAGATTATGCTAACCTTAGTGAACCTGAACTGTTTGACCTAGTCATCAACTTTACCAGAAGTGATAAATTAAAGAGCCTGGAGGATGAAGGCATGACTCGCCTGCTACTTCTCCATACGGCAGTTGACGATTTGATGAACCCTGCTACTGCTCCATCTGCTGTTGGTGTCGAGGTTTTGCCAGATCCTGGAGAGAGAGCAAAACACAACACACAAGAGAAAGATCCATCTGAATCCCAGAGTGACGATACACCTGGAGTATGCCCACCCCAATTAGCCAGAGGGGTTGGCATCTTTCATGAACACAACGGCACCAGTGTTGCTGCGATGGACAGAGACATTGACTCCCCAAAACAGTACATGCCTCGACGTATTCATCAGACCTCGACCAGAGACATCATCGCACCATCTGCATCGGCCATATACCGAAGGGAGTCATCCTCCAGCATGTCTGATCAGGTGGTAAGACTTACGGAAGTTGCAGCTTTGCTCCCACATAGAGAGTTTAAACTGTATGGTGGACAGATATGTGATTCAGGTTCTGAGGTTTCATTCAGCAGTATCTGCAAACAAGGAGATGTTAACTAACAAAGATGATCTTACCTTGGAAGAGTTGAAACGTTTTCTGAGATCCCACATTAGAGACAAGAGTAGCACTGAACTCTTTCAGGAGTTAGGTAATGCCAGACAACAGGATAATGATAGTTCACATGTACAGACTAATGGGTCTAAAACAACGTGTTATGTTTGTATTACAACAGTGTGGAGCAGAGTTTAGCTATGAAAGAAAACTGGTTCAGGGGACTTTCTTACACAGCCTTTATCAAGGCCTAAATGCTAAGCATACTCACATCAGAACTGACATAAAGCCATTTCTTTCAGATGTAAACATCACTGATGATTTTTTGTTAGAACAGATAACTAAATCATCAAGTGAAGAGGCTGAAAGATTGAAAAAAATAGGCACTGTATCCAAGCACAGACCTGTTGCATCTCAGCACAATGTTGATCAGGCTGAACAGTCAAGAACAAATAAAGTTAATAGTGAAGTACAAGAAAATCGCATTGCAATAATGGAGTTAACAGCCCAAGTGTCTGCACTGACTAAACACTTGACACATAGTGAAGACAACTGAAACAGGAAGACGGGACAACTCGTTCTCTTCCTCGCCTAACCGGGAAAGCCAAAAGAATGACTTAAAGGGTAGGTGTTGTGATTGTATACAGAAGGGGATTGAGAGTTGTTCTCATTGTTTTAACTGTGGTCAGGAGGGTCACCGAGCTGTTGGCTGTTTGAAAAAAAGGTGGTCGGGAAACAGGGAGAGGTCACTGGGGAGGGACAGCCAGTGACCGTAGCCAGTGATGTGTCCCTCGACCCCATACATGTTCACTGTATCAAAGCAAACAACCAGTCCTCCCCCAAGATTAAATCCAACCTGCCAAAAGTGAAAAGGGCAGCACCTCTTATTGGCAAACGATGTTTGATATCTTGTGCCATTAATGGGGTTCCAATTAATATGTTGTTTGATTCAGGGGCCCAAGTTACTATAGTGGAAAGGGCATGGGTAGAGGCTGCTTTGCCAAATGTCAAGATACAGCCCATTGAGACATTATTTACTGACCGTCCCCTTGAAGTGTCTGCTGCCAATGGCACTAATGTTCCTTTCGATGGATGAATAGATGCAGAATTTGAAATGCGCAGCAACAACAATGGGCATATCACTATACAGGTGCCAATGCTTGTAAGCCAAAGTGCTATTACTTGCCCACTGATAGGTTCAAATGTAATTGCAGAGATGATTCGAGAACATTCAGACAAATCTGATATTGATATTAATGCATTACTGAAGCAAGCTTTGAAACTAGAAAAGGAAACTATGGATGTCATTTTGTCTGTTGTGCAAGTGAAGATGGAGGATGCACCAGCTCCCTGCTCAGTGAGGGTCGGGAAGAAAGGGCAAATAATTCCTGCTGGTCAGCTTGCAGAAGTGAGGTGTAGAGTCAGAGGCTCGCAAGGAGGGGGAACAATGTTGTTTGAACCATCAGTAGAAAATCATTGTCCTGAAGGTCTAGAAATGTTCTCAGCGTTGGTGGATGTTCCCAGTGGTTCCTCAAAAGTTGTCAGAGTACCGATTCAAAACTCCACTCAACATGATATCTACCTTTCACAGAGAACCATCTTGGGCAGACTGGAGGAATTTACAGAGGTGAGACCTTTTCAACCTGATGTCAATACTCAAAGGTTCACCCAGAATTCGGGTGAAGTTAATATTTCACCCACACAGCTAAATTCTCTCCAAGAGAGTGAATCCAAAACTAAAACATCCCATGAAAAATGGCACCCTCCTGTCGATTTGTCACATTTGGAGGAACATGAACAAGTAATAGTAAGAAATATGCTATATGAAGAGTCAGATGTTTTTGCAAAGGATGACGGTAACATTGGACGCATCCCAAATCTAAAACTAAAAATCAGTCTTAGAGATGAAACCCCTGTACCGAATTGTTATAATGCTATACCAAAACCCTTGTATAAAGAGGTAAAGGAATATGTACAGAACTTGCTGGATCGGGGCTGGGTGAAAAAGTCAACATCACCATACTCATCCCCGGTGGTTGCGTAAGAAAAAAAGACAGCAGCTTACGCTTGTGTGTGGATTTCCGAGAACTCATCGAAAAACCATCGCTGACCGGCACCCACTACCTCGCATACAAGATTTGCTAGACAACCTTGGAGATCTACACCTGGTTCTCCATACTTGACCAAGGTAGTGCGTACCACCAAGGCTTTGTGGACGAGAGTTCCCAACATCTTACAGTCTTTAGCCTTGTGGGTTATATGAATGGATCCGTCTTCCGTTTGGTTTAACAAATGCCCCAGCTGCCTTTCAGAGATGTATGGAAGGAGTTTTGGAAGGACTGAGGGATGAGTGCTGTTCACCTTACCTTGACGATGTACTCTGCTATTCCAAGTCATTCACGGATCTTGTGGCAGACCTTAAGGAAGTATTGGGTCACATTAGAGAACATGGTATCAAACTTAGACCAAACAAATGTGAAATCTTCAGGAGACAAGTCAGATACATTGGTCGTCTCGTGTCTGGAGATGGAATTCAGATAGACCCTGCAGACGTAGAGGCTGTGGGAAAGATGAAAGATTGGAAACCCAAAACCATTGGTGAGGTAAGATCACTACTGGGTTTTCTGGGATACTATAGGTCCTTTATCCAAGACTTTGCCAGGATCGCCAGGCCCCTGTTTGAGCTAGTGAAAGGACCCAGTGGAAGCACTGCCATTACAAAATCAGCTAAAAGTAAAAATAATAGAAAAATAAATACTCAGCTCCCATCCAAAACACCAGTCCACTGGAAAACAGAACACAGTGCTGTGGTCTCCAGATTAGTAGAAATGTTGATCACCCCACTCATTCTCGCATACCCAGATTTTAATTTGCCTTTTGTCTTGCATACAGATGCTTCTAATGAAGGTCTGGGGGCGGTATTATACCAGCGGCAAGGGGGAAAATTACGTGTCATAGGTTACGGGTCCAGAACACTTACACCTGCCGAAAAGAACTACCACCTACATTCAGGCAAACTTGAGTTCCTGGCCCTCAAGTGGGCAATAAGTGACAAATTCCGTGACTACTTGTACTATGCACCCTCTTTTACCGTCTACACCGATAACAACCCCTTGACTTACGTCCTTAGCACTGCCAGGCTGAATGCAGTAGGACACCGCTGGTTAGGAGAATTGGCAGACTTTCACTTTGAAATAAAATACAGGCCGGGAAAAACTAATATAGACGCGGACACTCTGTCACGTTACCCTAGTCAGCTGTATCAGCACCTAGGCGAGTACACAGAGACTATGACTCATGGTGTTGTTTCAGCCTTTTGGCAGGGGAACAAAGCTGTACGAGAAGTGGATTTCCCTTTAGTGGCTGCTCTACAGTTAAAGCAACCTGCCGATAGCTGGTTACCAAACGGTATGTCAGTAGTCGCACCGCAAGACATCCAAGCTGCGCAGAAAGAGGACGCAGCAATATCTGAAGTGATGAATCTGAAAAGGAATGGTTGGAATCCAGATTTTCCATGACTTCATATCTCGCTTTGGTTTTCCTGAGAAGTTGCACCATGATCAAGGACGAGAGTTCGAGAACAATCTCTTCCAACGCCTCCAACAGCTGGCTGGAATATCTCACTCCCGAACTTCTCCCTATCACCCTCAAGGAAATCCAGTTGAGAGAATGAACAGAACATTGCTTCAGATGCTTCGTACCCTGAAGGAAGAGACCAAGTCGGAGTGGAAAGATCATCTACCACACATCATTCACGCCTACAATTGCACACGGCATGACGCCACGGGATACTCACCATTTTTTCTCCTCTATGGAAGAGCCCCACGCTTGCCGATTGATCTTCTTTTTGATTTAAATCCTACAAAGGATAGGCAGACTAAAGAAACATTTGCTGAAAAATGGGCAACCAAGATGCAAGAAGCATACAAAATTGCTTCTGAAAACAGTCAGAAGTCCTCAGCCAAAGGAAAAAAACAATATGACAAAAGTGTCAAAGGTGCATCACTACAACCAGGTGACAGAGTGCTTGTGAGGAACGTCTCCCAGAGAGGCGGCCCCGTCAAACTTCGTTCTTACTGGGAGGAAAAGGTACACCATGTTATAGAGAAACTTGGTGATGGACCGGTGTATAAGATCAAAGCAGAGACGGGAGAGAAAGGCCTTCGTGTACTACACCGGAAACTACTTTTACCTGTGAATGACTTACCTCTGGAACCTGACAGAATACTTCCGCCTGCGAAAACGAAACTCCAGAGACACGCAATACTAGATCACAATCGGACAATGGAACAGCACTCGTCTGAAAACTCTGATGAGGAGGAATTCTCATATAGCCTTCGCTACATTCCAGTGTATGAGAAGACAACCTTAAATATCTGCAGTGAAACCAATGTCTATCACTGACAAAATATTTGAAAAAGAAAAACTAAACCTAAAGGCTGAATAAAACTTTGCTTTTACAAAGAGCTCTATTTCTAAATGTTGTCTTATTTCTTTAATTACTCGTTGTGTGTTTGCAGTCTAAATAACTAAAGAGCTAGGGCCAGTCGGACCATCTAAACTCTCTCACACACAGTTGATACAGACAGAATTTCAAATGCCTGGGGGCACTATAATAAATGATTTCCTAAACTTCCAAACTTGTACCTTTATACAGTAGATAAAGCTTCCTATCCAAAACTACCATAGGAAATGCCTTGAGTGTTCTGAATTATAATCAGTTACGGGTGTCCTTGATAATTAAGAATGGTGTGAGTGTGTGTGTGTGTGTTTGAACTCCTGTGGAATAAGTGTTGATTCCTGCAGAGCTGTGAAAACACCTCTACAGTGCTTCATCAAGGCAGCTTTATAGTCATTCTCGTTCTCCTTTGCAGTCATCTTGATCTGATGTGAGTCATAACACGTCGTCTTCTAGGAACAACTTGAACCTACACTCATTTTTATATAAGAAATTATGCCTAGTTTTAAGAGTTTCATCTAACTTTCTGACCCAGTTGTGACACACATACTCAGAAAGATACACATGCATGCATAGGCTGACACACAATAAAAAGTGTGAATATACCATATATTAACACATTAAAAAGAAAAATGTATGTAAACAATTTTTTATGTCAACCTCTAAAATGCTTAACATAACAGTTAACAGTTAAAATATATATTTTCTTTGCTGTGATAAAATTATAATCAGTAACGATATTTCTGGATTACCCAAATTTAGTAATGTAATCTGATTACTTTCCATTACTTTTAGATTACTTCACAACTAAACATTGTTTTTTGAAATGCCATCCAAAGCAATTTACAGCGTTGGCGGCGCAACTATTTTTTTTTTGTGACCGTTTATTTTTGCACAGGGGATCAGATTGCAGTAGGACAGCATTTTAATAATCGATTGACATTAATGAAAGGTTAGTAAGAGACCATCTGATTGTTTTATGCATTCTTGTTCTGCAAACCCCCCCTTTACATTTGAAAGTAGTCCTAGAGGTAATCATCAAATTCTTTTTAAATACCTGTAATCTAATCCCACAATTTTATCTGGTAAATGTAATGGATTACAGTTACTGTTTTTTTTGTAATCAGTTACTTGCCAACCCTGCTCATCACACTGCAGTCTTATTTAAAGATCAAACTATGTAGGGTGCATTTACACTTTAATTAATACACTGAGTAATAATATTTTTCACACTTTTACATGCATCTGAACGGCAATCTATCCACAAGCAAAATACTTGTTTTAATAATCACAAACACACACAAAAAAGTTTCTGTTCTTTTAATCATGTAGTCATCACAGCAAAAGGCAAATAATCCTCTTTTATGATTTAAGGCTCAGAAGTATATATGTAATGTGCATCATATAGCATGTTTCATGTCATTCAACTACAATAATAAACATCTATATCAAGTATATAGTATGTACAGGCATGCAAATACTAAACAATGAAAATGTTATAGTGAATGTGTATAAGCTCTTGGGCAGAGCCATTTCATAAGCTCTTTAATGGAGGGATGACATGCACATAACATACTATAGCAGGCTTTTTTTAAAGATTGTTTTAGCCATGGAACAATTAGATTGCAATATAAACACATTTTAATGAGAGATGATCATGGAATTCAAAGCTCTTAATTTGTTTCAGCCTTACAACAAAACCTAACTTTGGGAACTGTGAAGCGGATATGTCTATGCAAAACTTGTTCCAAAAATTCCAAATGAAATGTGTAAATGTGTCAAGGTATTTGTGAGGTCATGCAAGTATACTGCTAAGACTGAGTTTTACTCATCAGAACATTAAAGAATAAAAGCCCTAGAATACAACTGTGAGAATGTTATATTTAGATATAATTATTAGTGGTACAGACTACATGTCCTATTAGCTAACCTGCATTATGCAGGCTAGCATATCAAGGCTTCAGGCCAAAGCGTGATCGATTAGCCCCTTAGCTCTGCACTACAGCAATCAAATCCTGAATTTTAGGGAATGTGCTGGGCCTGCCTATCATTTACTAACTGTTTTAGAGACATCTGCATCGGAGCAAGAGTGGGAGAGATGTGGATTATTCTCTGTAGCAACCTTTCTTTAATAACATGATTAAATGCAAAGTGAGCCAGAAATATTTAACTCTTATGAAATATGACCTGCTGCATTTTGCCATCCTACAGTATATTCATAAACCCAAAGACAGATGTCTCGGAGGATATTTGAATGGTGCAGTAATGGTGACATATTGTATAGCATACCACTTTCCTCGTAAAGGTCAAAACCACGTTATGGAACCAATAGAGCATGTTGGCTCTAAATACTTTCTTTTCTTGTTTTTTACCGTAGATAAATAGTCTGGGTCAGAATTACCTGCCATGTATTTACAACACCAATGTACTAGCTCTGTTCACTAAATAGACCCACCTAACAGTTGTGCTGACTAGAATCCACTGGGCTATATTGTTTGTGTTTTGGAAATAAATATAAAAGACAGGCACTGCTGAAACACAGCAAACGAAGCAGATCAATACAAACAATGTTCTTTCAGTGGAACAGTAGTCAATTAATTAACCTTTCAAACAGGTGTGTGATTCATTTTGCCATATATAAAGTTCCTCTCAGAGGTGTTATAAAAACCTTGCTTTTGTGAACAAAATATTAAGGGAAAGATAAATGTCTGTCCATGTGAACACTCTGGATTACCTATACTGTAAAAATAATACACAGTATAGTGATGTAGGTTAGAATAAGGTTTTTGTATTTAGTCAACTAATTTGTGTTTGTTTTGGAGGGGTTTGTATTTAAAATGGCAATAATGATTTAAAGGTGCACTGATATATAAAATAATAACAATATAGCAGCAAATAACTATTTTGAATAAATATATAGTGGTTTCTGCATCCTGAGCAGAGAACAACATCACTCTCCCTCTATGTGTTGTAATCCATGCTCCTTTGTTCTTATTACATTGCTAGGCCAGCAATGTGTGCATGTTAGTATTGTGTGTGTGCGTGCATGCGTGCGTGCGTGCGTGTGTGTGGCCTACGCTTAGTGTAATGTCACCTGGGGCAGGATGGTCTAGTGGTCTAGGAGTTGGGCTCCCAGCCAGAAGGTTGAGTGTTCAAACCCTGGCGTTGACCTACGTGTAAGCATCCTTGTGCAAGATGCCTAACCCCCTATCCCTCCAACATCGCGGTGGATGGTCTACATGAGTGCAAACACTGTTGGTTCATATTGAATGCTTATGTGTTTGAATGGGTGAATGTGATCCAAAATACTGTGAAGTGCTTTGGATAAAAGAGCTATATAAAAATGCAGTCCATCTAGGGGCAGAGAGTCCTATAGAGACACTTAAATGCATTTCATATGCATTATATTCAAATCTTTTCAGGTTGTTTCAATTACATACATACATACATACATATTACATACATATGAATCCCCTGAAAAGGACTTTATTGTACCAGGAATACTACTACATAAATAATAAAGATACTATGATAACAAAAGACAACTTTTAAAAGTATAATGACTTAATGAGTTGTGGGGAAGAGTTTGGTCTCAGATACATTTTCCCAGCCACTCTACTGGTGGTCCAATCAGGGTGGGCAAGTGTGATGACCTTGAAGTGAAGCGTGTTTCATAATAGTGGTATTTTTATTATTTGATTAAAAGGCTATCCAATAATATCAAAATTAACCTTAGGTCTACGCCCAGGAGGCAACTCCTGCGAACACTTCCCAAAGGAACGTGTCCAACTATAAGTGATTAAGGCCCCGATCACACAGGATGCTCTTTATACGCTCTTTATGCACCAAGTCTTTTTTCAATTGTTTTCTATTGGCAGAAGGTGCCTGGGCGCGTCGCTTTTTAGACACCAGCTGTGCTCTGCATTTTAGAAGAAGCGCCTTGAGTATTCAACTCTGAGGAGAGAAGCGCCCGATGTCATCTGTGTTTTTTCCTGTAATCCACTCAAACGATCTGAGAAGCGGGAATCTTTACTGTTACTAGGACACTGATTTCACGGAGTAGAGGCTTAGACTTGTTGCCATGTGGTGTATATTAGCAATGTTTAATAAATACTTTTTATAACATCTAACACAATATTAGTTAAAGTCAAGAAACTATCATTGTTTTAGTAGGGCTAGCTAGCTGGCTACTATGTAGGTTCTACATACACACACACACACATTGTACGCTACCGTAGAGGATTGTTTTCGTGTGTTTTTTTTTAAAATTTATTATTATTATTTTTTTTATATGCTCTGAACTGCACTTTTTTGCAGAGTAGGCTGCAACAAAAGCCATTTTGGCAGCTGAAAAGTGCGTCCTGTGTGATCGGGGCCTAAGGGAAAAGTAGGCTTACAGGTAAATTGATGATTTGATTTTATCTTCATTCCATACGGTTAAACCGTTTTCTTTTTGCATCAAATATATTGTTTCTATCGAGATATTATATAATACTGAGCACTTTTATTTTTTCAATGAGCATCTTCTGAATACAAATAATGCACTGCTTATACATTTTGCAGTGACCGTGTGGCATTGAGTCACACAGTGATTTTCTCGGGGTCAGACGGAAACATTAGGTCAGACAGGGCGCTCGCCGAGAATCCTTTAAGAGAATAATGATTCTGGCTTCACAAGAGAATGCGTCCACGCAGGTCAATTGAACAGCTATATGGGGCCTGAAGATATCACCACAGGCAGACTGAATTACTGTCTGACAGGTGAGTTGAAGGCCTGTTGCCCTGCCACTGATGACACTTTGAAATGCAATGACTCAAATTAAAATAAGATCAAAACTATGATAGCTGCATGATTTTCCCCCTCACCCCCTGACATTAACAAGAACATTTCTGGAGGCTAAGGAAAATAGCTATTGGTTATTTTAGTGCTCTCATCATCCTTAGATTTTCACACCAAAACATGAAAGGTGTACAGTGAAGCCAATGGTTAAGGTGTGCTAGGGGAATACTTCTGATGACAACTTCTAGATTTACCAGCAGAATGATATTCTGCTGTTAAAAGCACTGTGTCAGGTTAGGAGATAAAAAAGTATTAAAAAAAAACACAATTTCCGGTGATATCTAAATTAAAGGGGGTACTTTTAAACTGTTAGACCAAATAGATATAAATAAAAATACAACAAAGTCATAGCTGAGCCTTTTCAAATTACATGTCTAAAGATACAATTGACAGTTAATGGCAAGTTCAGGATTACTAGAGTGTATTCAAAATTATAATAGACTCCAATTTTGCCTTGCCTCTGGGAAATGGTCCCTCCCTGACCTGAGATGTTCAAAGAAAGATTTTGAGGAAAAGTGCAAGAGAGAACATAATAATTAGTGACTCAAATGTCACCATCACCAAGGAGCAACCGATTTAGTATGCAGACATCTTGTCTCAGCCACACTGTATCTAGGGCACAATGAGTACCAGAGAGTGTCTATTATAGATGGTAAACAACAACATACCCAGTACGCATTTGTGACTATGCCAGGCAGGCAGACCCCGAGGAAGATCCATTGGATCCATAACTAGTATGACTTATAAGATAGCCAGCTAGTTGGCAACACAACTAGTTCTAAATTATTTAAATTAACAGCAATCAGACAATATGTATGAAACAAGCTGACAATCAGACATTTTTCTGATCTACTAAACGTGTCAATTTGTTTTTGGATGATCCCAAGGTTTTCCTTAAAGTAATTTACCCCAAACGATTACTAAGTTGTTGATAAAGTATGCATACTGTATGCAAGCCCCACAGTGTACTGAACTGCTTCTTTAGGAAATTTATTTATGACAAAATATTTGTCCCTGTTTGGAAAAAACATCTTATGACACTAACAAGCCCATAGTTAATTTTGACATGTTTCCATACATTTGTTTTGCATTTGTGCTGCAGTCTTTGTTCCAGAAGCTCCTACGGCCACTTAATGTATATCATTTCCTTTGAAATGATATAGCAAAACCCTTCCATGTTGTATTTTGTATATTGTGGTTGCTGTATTTATTAACAAACGTCATTGTTATAAAAAAAAAAAAAAAACCTGCATAGGATAAAATGCAAAAGAACGCTTTTTGTTTGTCAACGCTTATGCTTTTGACTTTGAGCTGACATTTTGATTGCTTTCCCCACTGTGGTTGCAAAAATCATGTGGCACGGTGTACAGTATGTCTGCTCAGTACAATAGCAGAGTGCAGAAGGAACATTGATATTTCCTGCCAGTGTACACGTACAACAGGGGTCAAATGTTATGATGTTGGGTCCACTGGGGCTTGCAAAGATTAATTACAACATTTAACAGCAATTAATGTTAATATTTTTCAATAAAAGTTAGAATATGCAGTATGCATGTTGTTAATCATAAATATATCACTAATGTCTATGCTGGTGTATTATTTCACAAGATTCCTCTGTCAAATGTTTCTGTCTAGGGCTTTGTCCTGTGTCATATACATGAGGCGAGACACAGTTTATGTTTAGTTACAGTTATTGATGACCGTGTCTAAAAATGATATTTCATCCAGAGCATGTATTCAGGTAAGATTTGGTAAGAAATGTGAAAGCTTGAAGGTAGTTCAGTTGCCTCTTGAACATCACAGCGAGGTTTATTTATTTGTTTTTGTTTGCTTTTGTTCAAAGTGGTTCAATTCCCTGCTAATAATTTGATTGACAGCATTAACATATTCTGGCTGACATGTAAAGCACTGAGTAATAAGAGTATGTAAAGTGAAACAAATCACAAATGTGGCACTGGCAATATCAGGATGGTTTTAACCCCTCTAATACAGTCAAGGGTTTGTTTGACAGATTAACAGTGTTGGGCAGTAACTAGTTACAAGTATATACTGTAATATTAATTGTTAAAGTAACTACTAGTATAGTAACTAATGAATTTTTCTAAAACTGTAATAATATTACAATTACTAACCCAATAATGCTCCAACTAATAATTAAGTAATTACTGCGTTACAAGAATGATATTTCTGGGCCTAGCAAACTTAGGGTAGGCTTATTGAAACACCCTGTCCAATCATCTGGTTTGAGAGGCTGCAATGTTTTCACTTTGGCTTATTTTAGACTCATACAGTTATTTATTGTTCCAATAAAGAGGATTCAATTCTAAAATGAGCTGGCTACAAGTTGTCATTTTTCGGAAGGGGAGAGGCAGGCTAGTGATTGTGAAAATAATATAGTAATGTATCTAGTAACATAACTAATTATTTTTAATGCCCAGTAATAAGTAAAGTCAGCAGGAAACCGATGGAGTGCCTACTCCGGGTAGAGAATGAGTCCTTACCCCAAGTGAAGGAGTTCAAGTACCTCGGGGTCTTGTTCG
>JAODTR010000002.1:2973128-2997591 GCA_025399935.1 Amblyopsis rosae | reverse complement strand
TTTTTATTATTATTTATTTGGTTGATGTATATTAAATATATCCCTCTGCAATATATTAGGAATATTTCTGCACCTTGCAAGCGTCTTTCCTATCTCTTTAAGAACACTAGTGTAAGTGACTTCTAATAAGAGTTACCAGCTGAAATATGCTTGTTATTAAGCGTTCCATGCACAATGACAATTGTTCCGCGCAAGTTCCAAAGCGTAAATTGTTTCATTGTTAATTTAAATAGACTGCGGATCGGTTGGTACGCCGTTCGAACACACTTTCCCATGTTAGCTACCTTATCACTGCTAGCTCAGGCTAACACGCCAACATTTACTGCTAGCAAGTGTTCACCAAACGCTATAAAATGCCTGCACTTGATAGCTTCAAGTCCTGCGATCTCGCCAGAGGGAGTTTAAACTGTAGCCTACAGCACGTATGTGCAGTTAGGGTAAAAGCATGTTGTTGGAGAAAAGTGAAGCTACAGTAGCCTCTATGCAGTCAGATATGATTATCTTACATCTTTCCATATAGATATTAATCTATATTGTAACATGAGAATGCATACAGTATAGGACAGGGCTATTCAACTCTGGTCCTGGAATTCAAAATTGGATTTGCTGAAAAATCCTAGAATAGCCTAGTTCTTATTGTCCAGCCATGTCTTTATGAACTTCTACATTAAATATGAGGAATATTAAACAGTTAGGCTACTGAAGAATTTGCAACATTGATATTGAAAACTAAGTTATAGCCTAAGTGAATGAGCATGTCACATTTTTGAGGAAATATTGTATAATAGGTCGAACATGATCATACACTAATGTCTACAGATGTGTTATAAATCATGTTTTTCCTTAAACAGAATTTCAACTGTGCCCCCAAATAGTTGGCTCCTTGGAGGAAAATGTAAGCAGAGCCACACAGTTCTTCATAGATCTAGCCTCTTAAAGTGCACAAAACTGCATTTAACTTTAAAATCGTACACATTTTCTTCTGGGGGAGCATGCCCCCGGACACCTCTAGAAAGTCAAGCCAAGAAAAACCCTGCATATAGGCTATCAGTTTAGTGCCGGTGTTCTGACTGTGGGTTGACAAACATGTAACTTTGTCTGGCAGATGTTTGGCCAAAATATTAGCTGGAAAATATGACATAGCCTATTAAATAGCGCAAGATTAAGCATAGCCTATATCGCCTTGATTTAGTTAGCATAGTAGAAAGAAAGAAGTGATAGCACAAGGGTTGTTTTCAGTTCAACAACTAGAAAGGTTAAGGGTCAACAAATTCTATTTTCTTTCCCACAAGAAATACAGACATGTACCATAAGAATAACTTGTGCTGCCAATGCATCCATGGTGCGCTTCCCAGACACAGAATATGACTAAACTATAGTAAAGTGCAGTAAAGCGTAAAGTCAGAATGTCGTATATATATACATTCCCAAAGGCTACAACTGGCTACAACGAGGCTGGGAGAATGTGCGCTTCGATAGGGCACATGCCCTAGACCAGGCGTCATATTCAATGGGCTAGCTTTATTTATTTTTTTAACATTGGTGTATCGGCAGTTGCTTGCCATCCCCCACGGTTAACACCACTGCATTGTAATATTGCAGTTATCACGACAGCCCTAGATACTTAGTAACATGCTCAATTTTCCTTGTCGGACATAAGCAGATACTACTAACTAATCAAACGTAATAAATTAAACAATTATTAGCACAAATATTTCCAACATCTCTGCTTTGGATTTAACCATGTACAACTACAAATGTTGCTAAAAATAAAATGTAAAAGGTACGCAAGGTAGTGTTTGTAGTATCTGGTTAATTTAAAAAAAATCTGCCAATATAGCTATAAACCAGAACAGAAATGTCTATTATTTCCAAATATAAAAACTACATTACCTCAATTAGCTTGTTGGCATGTTCACGGAACACCTGTGCGTACTCCTTGACCTCTTTCTCATTACCATTCTTGGCAGCTTCGATAAGAACCAGAAGGGGAACATTGGTCTCCAGGAAGGAGTCAGAGACGTGGTCCATTACTGCTTTACGCAGCTATGAGGAAAAGCATGAAGGGAAAAGTGTTGTTTAAAAATGTCTGTACCATCCTATGTACACAGCAGCATACTAGATAACTTCTGAGATCTGACAACAAACATCTAGGCTTTCAGAAGTATAAAGTAGATGACCCTAAGTAAGCGGATATCGCAACAGCTATATTAGCTGAGCTACACAGATAGACCCATGTAGTAGAGATTAAGGTGGGGGGTAAAGTGGGATGTAAATAGATGTAGGACTTAAACAAACCTGTCTGCGCAGATCCCTGGTTTTCTTAGTCATCCTGTCAATGGCAGTGTTCAAGGCATCACTTCTATCCTTTCTACCCGCCTGAAACACACAAAAAGGGATTAGTGGAAACATGGCACTTGTTTGTTTGTGTGTGGTTTTAACTTGACCATCTTTAAACCCAGATAGAGGGTATTTCATCATGATTCAGGGTACTAAGGCATGTAAACATCTCACACCATTGGATTTTCAGGTCTGCATTTGCTTAGTTTTGCATACAATTGTGAAACTATGTACTCAAAAAGTCAAATATATATAGATTAAAATATTCATATTTAAACTGTTAAAGGAGAGCTTTGCAAATATATTAGTCTGCATTATATATTTTGTGGCAATGAAAGCACAACATGTACATTTACAGCAAATTCTCTACATGGAGAAATATAGTTGAACGGTTCTCGTGATACACAGGTCAAGAGACAAAATTATACACCATTGGGTTCACAAGAATGAGACAGGATTTAACACTTGAGAAATCTTCAATGAATGGAAAAATTGTATTTACAGTTCAAATAGTCTGAGTAAGACTTATTGAATGGGCTACGTAGTCCGTTTCTATATAGGATGATAGGGGAAAGGACAAAGAAATAACTACAACTACTGTATAAAATGTAAAGGTTAGAGTAAATTGTTGATACCATAAGCATAAGTTAAAAGAGCCAATGTATAAAGTTAGTGTCGATGGGCCCACAAAAATAGCATAAAGTGTAGACACTGACCACTAGGCCTGTCACGATAATTACTATATTGCCTTATCGTGCAATATATGGAAATAACGTGATAAATTTTCTTACCGTGATAATATTGTATTTACGCGTGTTGCTGACATAAGACATAAGTTAAAGTGCTGCACTGCTCCCCTCTCTCTCTCCCCCTCTCCCTGACAGAGCAGACAGTGACGACAGCTGATGTGTTATTCAAGGCCAATGGATATTGTATTGTTGAGATAAAGGTGTACTGCATAATTCCAGCCAACTACGTTTATAAGAATAAATGCAAAAATATGGCATTTGTTTTATTCGCTTCAAGGTTTGTAGCCTACGTACTTTTCCAAGCAATGAAATTGGTGTAAACAATCACAACAAATAATTCATGTCACATGACAATAGCGGAACAGAGGTGCGTTTAGAATGGGCAAACATTTTTCCATTTGCTTGAGTTCGCAGCAAACTGTTTGAGGAGGTAGTTCTCAACAACAAAAAAAACACATTGACGCTGGACAAAGGGTGACAGTTTCAATCTAATATGTTTGGAATGTTTACACAAAAAAAAAAAAACATTCAAGGTCAACGCAAACAAGCCACGAACATTCGCCAAATCATCGTCGCTAGTGTAGGGCACATCAATAGATAATTTACAACCAACCTTTACCACGACAGTGGTGACTATATATAGTCAGTCATTCCACCCTTCTTTTCTTGTCTGCCCTTAAAATGACAATATAATTTATTGCGACAATTAATCAGCCAACAAAAAAAAAAGTTATTGTGACCACCATTCTTTATCAAATCTAAACTTCAAAGCAGTTAAGTTCACTGTACAATGGGGCTTAGGGGAAGGTCTCTGGGCTTACATAGCTTCCGTGTCCAATGAAAAATGTGTTAAAGCAGCCTAGAATTACTAGTGATTGGCTAATTGGCAAACAAAAACAATGAAATCCTCTGCACACAGACTAGGAGGCAATGCCAGACTGAATAATTGTGTGGCAATGAAATGGTCATTTATTCTGATTATAAGACTAATGAAATCCTTTAAAGCTGGAACGGTACTCTGTTTGAATGCATATCTAAAGGAACATGAGTGGAGAAAGCAGACACAGGCATGCAAAATGAAGCGCACAGTGTATGTTTGGCATTTCTAGTTGCCCGTTAATGCTCAAAACTACCGCTTGTGGACAGCATCACAGTAAAGACAGCAATAGAATTGCTGTACTTTGAGCTGACCATCTTCCCTTGCTTCCTAAAAGAGAAGGCAACACAGCCCATTTAGCCTATGCCTGTCAAGGGGTTGTGTATTTGGTCTGGAACCAGAAACCTCCATTGGCTCTAAACCCCTGCATTTGTCCATGGGTTAAATGCAATAGTGTGGCAGTAGTGCCAAGAGATTGTCCTACCAAACATGTTATTCATGTATTGCGTGCATGCATTTAATTTATGTATTTGTTTATTCACACACAAACGTTAGAAGACAACTTGAAAGAATAGCCTTTCAGGTGCTTATTATGAAAGCAATTTATATACAGCATATTTTTTAAGATCATTCAAATGTTTAACATTTCCAAGGTGTACTTCCAAAATACTAGTATTGTAGAAAAATATTCTAAATTAAATAAATGTTTCCTCTGTGGACAAAATGATTACAGTGCTCTCATATCGATCCTGCTCCAGCCAGTTCATCTAATTGGAGTTGCAATCAGAATTTCATATCGCTTTTCGCTTGGTAATCCAGATCAGAAGCTAGCACAGAGCAAATCCAGGGAGTATACATCATGTCGACAGATAAATAAATGGTTCCTCTTTCTCCTAATCTCCTCCTTTCACTCTCCACAAGCATCCCAAGAGGAGATAGAGCCAACCACAATAAACAGAATAGTGGCAGCATGCCAAAAGTCAAGTGACCCACGCTGACCCTTTAAGGGTCACCTCGTGAAAAACAATTTCAAACAAAGCTTAACCTCAAGAGTATTCAAGTAATCATCCGTGTGCGAGCAGATGTGTGAGCGCGCACGTGCGTGTCTGAATGTCCACATTTCCTAAGATCATTCTCAAAGTGTGGTGATTCAGACCGTCCTTTTCCTAACTAAAATGCAGATGCAATTCCACGAGAAACTATCATTCATGAAAATCACAAAGTCAATTGTGACCGACATTTCCTGCCACTAGATCACACTAAGCACCAGCATCTCCACGACGCACACACAGCCGGACCGGCTATGAATACAAAGAGCTTTGATTACAACAGACGGGTGCGAGAATGTGATGCCATTCTCTGATTAGGATGCACACACACACTTGTTTTTTTACATTATGCATGTTTTCCATTAATCCCTACTGTCTCCATATAAATGTTATTGCCAAAATTTGAAATATATCGTGATATACATTTTGCCCATATTGTCCAGGCCTAACATACATACACGTTTGTGTACACACAGAATCTCGTAACTTCTCTTCCGGTATTCAAAGTAGATCACCTGGCGAGTGTCAAGAAAGTGCTACTCTACCCACCTTTGCGAATCACATAAACATCAAAATTAATATTGCCCTAGATAGTAATCATGCCTGAAAACAAGTGTTCAGTATAATGTTGCTAAAAAATACCTTGCAGTACTTTGCCTTGCTTACTCCGCAAACACTTATTCAGTTACCAGAGACGTTGAAGTTTCACAAAGGCTTAACGGTCAAATTATATGTATTTTAACATTATAAAGCGTATTACATCCATATAAGAACAGCTGTAGTGTAGACATAGCCTATATCTGATGCGATACAGCTGTAGGCGAGATTCAAGTGCTCCCACATATGGAAATCAGTTGTCCGCGGGTGTACAAATAGTGGGCTTTCTGTACGTACACACACTTTATCTTCACAGACAATAGAGCAGGGCTACTGAACTCCGGTCCTGGAGTTTACATATTAAGAGATCTCAATCTTTCACTATGGCACCAACAGAATGCTACATTTCCTCCCAGGGTCGTCTGGAAGCATCCATGAGTGTAAGGGTAGCACCATGGAGCAGCAGTGGCTCATACAGGTTTCAGACAACAAGCATTCTTTGCTCTCCCCGTTAACTTATTTCTTGCAAACGCAGGAGTGCCCCTCCCAAACTCGTCTGGATGTTATCAAGCTGCCAGGGCCGGAAAGCCGTGGTTCGGAAGGCACCATAACACAACACAATAGATTTACAGCATTTTGATTACTTGAATCTATGCTCCTCGTGGTCAAGAAAGTTATTCTGCAAAGTCCATTTTCTGTGCGAAGCCACTCTAATTTATCTTTGAAGCAGCTGGTCATACATATGTCTGTGTACAAAAAAGAAGGCACTGCATTCAGGATGTATAAATTATGGATAAGTGTGAGACACCATATGTTGGCATTTCTGTAGCATACCTGCCGCTGTTTAAATCTACGCATGTTGCCTAGGGCCTCATGAAACCACAGTTTTGGTTCATATTTACATTTTATGTGCCCAGTCTACAAATGTATACAGCAGACAGAGGCAACAGCAAGGCGAGGCTGAGATTTACAGCCATGGTTAATTTCAACAGCGAGCTGCCGCAACACGTTGGAGATATCAATATTCTGATGGTGACGAGCCAGTAAGGGGGAGGGAGGGCTGTTTGCAAGGGGGAGGAGGAGTATGGCTGAGGCACACAAGCACTGTGTAAAAGGCAGAGAGCGAGTGAGAGAGCGAGAGAGTCAGACCGAGAGAAGGAGAGCGAGCGAGCGAGAGAGAGAGAGAAACGACGCTGATGATCGACGCCAGGCTGCCACCACTCTGTAGCAGTGAGTGGCTGCAACAAAAAGCTCAGAATAACAGTACCGGCTCGCCGTTATTTTCCCCCTTTCCCTGCGTCCATGCAAGAAGACGAAAGCTCCGCAGACCACGCTGCAGAGGCTACGCTGAGGCTGGGCTGGCGACAGGAGAACGGTTTATAGCAGTCATCAACAAGTTAGGGATGAAGGGACCCCCAATCACGAAAGGGAAACACTTCAATCTTCAATTAACCAACTGACTGACATCACTGCAGTAGAAGGAAAACCAGGAGGAGAAAAAAAAAAATAAAAAAAGAGGGTACATTCACAGGGGTCGTTTTGGATGCAAGTGATCAGCAATTAAGGATTCTTGGAGAGGAATGTAAAAGATGAAATCCTTGAGATTGGATTTTAAAGAACAAAAGGATTAAACACTGTCAAGAAATGGATTTTCATTTTTTGTTTCAATGTAGAGGGCTAAATATTGCTTTATTTCACATTAGACCATTTCCTTTTGTGTATATTAAGGGCTTTCTGCCTTTGGATTTTTGCTCCATCTGCCTGCTCCAAACATCTGCAGAAAAGGACAGTTGAATGCAGCCCCCGATGTGCACAAAAGAATGGGTAAGTTAGTCCTTTTATTTGTCAAGTCTGGACCTGAATAGGGGCGGGGGTGAGTGAGGAAGTCTTAATGACCTAAAAGGCTGTTCAGCCTCGTCTACATACTGCTACATCCTCGTCCTTCATTACTAATGCGTTAGAAGACATTTTTTTAACTGTCATTAGAAACCCAGATAAGCTCTAAAAATTAAGTAAACCACAAAGGCAAGAAAGAAATAAAGACAATTGTGATTGTACAGGGGGGACTATAACCTGTAGAAAATGTTCTATTAAGCTCAATGACACGTCATTGAATGCAAAATACATGAAGAAATGCTGAAAAAAAATTTGTGTTACGTCTAGCTAAATACAGCCCTGCAAATTTTACAAAACATTATTTTAACATGAATTGATTTGTACTTAAGGTATGCTTACATTTTTTTTTAAAGAGATGGAGCATATGTCGACAACGACAGCAGCAGGCATCAACTGCACTGTAGACATAGGCTTTCCCGCCCCACGGTTCATTTTGCTGTTTTTGAATCCACCCAGGTTTCCATTCAAGGTGGCAATTGGTGGGACCTTCACCAGCAGCACTGTGTCTGTGTGTGATCAGCATGCTGTTCCCACTGCCTCCTGCGTCATGCACAACCTGCCCTCAGAAATGTCGCTGCGAGGATTTGCAGTTCTACTGCGACACCCAGGGGCTCCAGGCGCCCCCAGATGGTGTGGACAAGGGGGCCCTGGGGTTGTCGCTGCGCCACAATAGCATCACTGAGCTCAGCCCTGACCAGTTCTATGGCTTCAGCCAGCTCACCTGGCTGCATCTGGATCATAATCAGATCACCACCGTACAAGAGGATGCTTTTCAAGGGCTCTATAAGCTCAAGGATCTCAACCTGAGCTCCAATCGCATCACCAAGTTGCCCAACACAACCTTCATCCACCTCATCAACCTACAGATACTGGATCTGTCCTTCAATCAAATGACATCACTGGAACCAGAACTGTTCCATGGGTTGAGGAAGCTCCAGATCCTTCACCTTTGTTCCAATTCGCTAAGAACCACACCTGTCCGGGCCTTCTGGGACTGTCGCAGCCTGGAATATCTGGGCCTGAGCAACAACCGTCTCCGGAGCCTAGCGCGAAATGGCTTTGCTGGGCTCATTAAACTCAGAGAGCTCCACTTGGAACACAATCAGCTGACCAAGATCAACTTGGCCCATTTCCCTCGCTTGGTTGCCCTACAGTTTCTGTATCTACAGTGGAATAAGATAAGCAACCTGACGTGTGGCATGGAGTGGAGCTGGAACACTCTGGAGAAGTTGGACCTAACAGGGAATGAGATTCGTATACTAACACCTGATGTGTTTGAAACACTGCCAAACTTAAAGATTCTGCTTCTGGATAATAACAAACTGAGCAGCCTGGATACGCAAGTAATGACTATGTGGCGATCTCTAAGTACCATCGGCTTGTCTAGTAACCTTTGGGATTGTACCAAAAGGATCTGCTCACTCGCTACTTGGTTGACCACTTTCAAGGGACGGTGGGAGCATTCTATCCTTTGTCACAGTCCAGAGTATGCCCAGGGTGAGGAGATACTTGATGCTGTATATGGATTCCAGCTTTGCCAGAACTTTTCCGCACCAGCTGTACAGGCTATCGGCACGACCACAGACATCACAACAACCCCAGAGGTCACCAGTTCTCTATTTGGAATTACACAGCAGACCACCACTCCGGACTACGCAGAGGATTTTGGGAGCTTTACTACAGTCACTACTGCAACAACCACAACTCAAACACCACACATTGCTCTAGCAACCACTACTATGGAAGAGGCAGCTGTCACAGATGACTCCACTGATTCTGAAACAGACAATACTGTCCTCACCCATAGGGTTATCATTGGAACTATGTCCCTACTGTTTTCATTTTTTCTCATTATTTTTGTTGTGTACATTTCACGGAAGTGCTGCCCCCCCACCTTGCGTCGGATACGCCACTGCTCAGCTATCCAGAACCGCAGACAGATGAGGACCCAGCAGCGGCAGCCTATGGCAGACTTGGCTACGCAGGTACCCTATAATGAGTATGAGCCCAGCCATGAAGAAGGGGCACTTGTCATCATTAATGGCTACGGGCAGTGCAAGTGTCAGCAACTGCCTTATAAAGAGTGTGAAGTATGAACTCTTATTTATTCCTAGAGCGTATGGTTTTCCATTTGACCATTTCAGATGATACAGGGTTCGTTTGTTTCTCCTTTTTTCCTTTCATTCATATATATATATATATATATATATATATTTTATCTAAGCTTTGAGAATGAGAGTTGTTGGATGCTAAAATCACTAGAGGTGGATCTGACCATAAAGGATAAAGTAGATATTCACAAATGTATTTTTCTATGAATGCAAGGTTGTTCATATCAGGCAGGGGCAATCATTTTAAACAGGACACTGTAAACTGTGAGAATTAACTCCACATTGTAACTATATTCTGCAGCAACATTGTAACTATATTCTGCAGCATCAAGAGGGGGATTAGCCAAAAGGCTATTTGCTAATAGAGCACCAAGTGGAAAAGTTTGATTTACAAAAATGTTTTGTTTCTTATAAATAAAAATAGGTATTTGATTACATTTATATGATGCACCACAGACACTGTAGGCTATTCACACAATCACTAAGGACAAATAAATGGTCAGATTCATGAAGTGTTCCCTTTAGTTGTATTATGACATATTGGAGAAACCATTATATCCAATATTATCTCAACCTCTGAATTACAAGTGAATAACATGTCAATAAAGTTTGGTTAACGTGTTTAAAATAAATAAATGCCTCTCCTGATGAGAGAAGAGCCCTGGGATTCTGTTCAGTAAACAGAAATTAAGGTATTCTTATCGCAAAGAAAAAAAAAGAATAATGTAATTCAAGTAGGCCAGGTTTATAACCTTCCATGAAATCTAAAAGCTAAGCACTGTTCATGGAATGGTTTATGTCCAATATACTGTAGTGCTCGAATAGCAAAGATGTCTGGATGTCTTCCTCGCCTGGGATTCAAGAGGAAATTTATTAAACTATGAAATATACACACACACACACACACACACACACACACACAGATGTTGAAGAAACAGGATGCCCCATACAGCGTGGAGACGCCATACACTGACGAATATTTTCAAATGCTCAATGCTCTAGTAACCACTTAATTTCAGCCCAATATGCCAAGGGCCAAATGTCACACCAGCCAAGGTAAGAATCTAACAATTTTGATGGAAATGAATAAAGTGGTAATGAACAACTCAAGGCAAGAGAGGAGCGTTCTACAGAAAATAAAGCTTTTCCCCAAGAGCCCTGTAGTGGAGCAGGCCCTTTACTGCACAGACTCTAATCAGGTCTGACAGGCTCAAGATTGAACCAATTAAGGCCGGGCAAAAATAATCTAATATTCCGTCTCCACACCAGGAATCCCACAAGATCTAGCATGTTCGGTCACTGAACACTTCTGAAAAGTCCATCCTTATAAAGACAAAAGAACAAATGATTATGAAAGGTTTTAAAATATTTTTTTCTCTTTGCCAGATTAATTCATCGTTATTTACAAAAAGATATCACAGTAAACCGTGTAATTTTAAACTGTGTAAATGCAGCTCCAGTGATGAGCAACCAGAGAGCCTGGGTCAGCCCACATTAGTATGCAGCAGGGGAGAGGACATGCATTAGCATCAGACTAAAGCCGCTGCTGCAGCTCCGCAGTCCTTTGTGTCGAGTTGGGTGGCAGGGGGCGGGCAGGCGGGCGTGAAGAAGAACGAGGTGAATTGATAGGACGATGAAGAGGGGCTACCGTGGGGTAATATCTAGTCTTATCTAAGCCAGAGTTATCTGTCTGGCCAAGAAATTGTGCTCCAAAAGGCCAAGACTGCTAGAGATGGGGAGGAGAATGGAATGGCATACTGACTTGACAGCACATTGGGCTTGAAATAGAGGTACACATTAGATTGATTAGTTAGCAGCAGCACTGTTGTCTATATTAGCCTACAGCTATCCAAACTGAATAAATGACAGATAAAATAAAAAAAAAAGAAGTTGAGGGGGGTTGGACATGAATGCATAGCACCTTAACAAAACTGCATCTTGCATCCTAATGGGATATTAGAATGCAGGATAGAGAGAGTCTGCGCATCTCAACTACATTTTTACATCCAAAATGTAGCAAATTGTAAGCATTTCATACATGTCTATGCAATTACATAGACTTTCATTCAAGTTGTAATTAATTACAGCCAAAGTGTTGGTGTGAAAAGTTCTACTTGTATAACAAAAATATGGGTGCAATTTGGATGCAAGGGATTTAGAGTCTGCACATGTTTGAATTTGGCTTAACATCTACCATGTAAAGGTATACACCACACTATGTTCAATTTACTTGTACACCAATAATCTAAATCAAAGATTTTATAAAAAGGCAGGCAAAATCTGTTTGATGTAGTTATATGAAAGGCAGCATTGGCATGAAGAGAAAGTTTTACATTTTCTAATGTATGTACCGCCACTCTGCTTTTAATTTGCAGCGCTTTAACTATCACCCTCCAAAATTTGTCTTGCATGTTGAAAAGTTTAAACTAAGTTGAACATTCCTTGTCATTTAGCAAAACTCCTGTATAAACTCCTTTTTACTTATGGCAGAAAAAGAGTTTTGTGGATGTATGCATCCACATTGCTTTTGTTTTAAGTGTATGTCAATTCTTTGACATTCCACATTAAGATAATGCCTGTATAAAGTGATTCAAACACCACAAATTGTAGAAATATGCATCCCTTAGCACTTCGGCTTTCTTCCAGATGTTTTTTTGTTTATTTAAATTTCTAGCCCTGTTCCCGACCCTACTAAAAGAGAAAAGGAAAATGATATCTCACTTATCCAAACTGTGCAAAATGAATGCTTTTCTCTTCCCTGTTCGTTTTGTAATGTAATATGTACAATTTCATATCTGTATAGTGGTTAAGATGTGGCAAAATGGGAAAAAGGAAAAAATGGAAGAAAAAAAACTTTTCCCCTGGTAAAACATATATTTTTTAAATAAAATGGTTACAATTTAATAAGTGTTTGCTAACTGATGGATGCTTATGAGTCTTCTTGGTCTTTTTAATTGTGGCCAAAACCATTTTTTCATGAACAATTCTATACATAATGCTACAACCATTTATACATGACTTCAGTATTATATTGTCTTTGCTATACTGGGTCTGGTATTTGATTTATTTATTCCCTTTCATATATGCATGTCAACAGCACTTAAGGTACAAATCATGTTCCAGCCTGTTTTCCTTGGTGTTGGCGCTACAAGAGATTATTTTTAACTGTAAATAATTACAATTATTACAAAGATTAGATGCTGCTTAATATTTACATGAATATTCACATTAAGGAAGGGGCATTTAGGAAAGCCATCAAACCTGGAATGGTAGTGCCAGGCATGGTAGTGCCTGAACTATGGCAAATACACTGACAATTTTAAACAATCAAAATCGCTGACATTTTACCTAAAAAAAATGGAAAGATTAACTTACATTTTCCTGACGGCCTACTTACATTTCAATATATTTTTGCTCAGTAAAGTGAATGAAAACTTTTTCAGAATGTGTATGAAAACTGTACTAATTCCATTTCAAGGCAGGCAACTAAATGCTGTAGCTAAGGCGGTTATCCCAGTAGAAGAGCAGTGATGAGTGTCAAGATTTTTTTATTAATAAAATAAACAGTCAGACCACTACAATTGGTCAACCTTTTCTAAGTTCATTGTAAAAATAAAAGGAATAAATAAACTAAAATTCATGGAAGAGAAAGAAAATACTGTCCACGTAATTTAAAAGTTACACCAATGTCAATGACAAAGCCTGACCAATTACTGTCATTTAAGAATTAACAGAATAGTGTTTACATGAGGAAATCTTTAGATTGATTTCTATAATAGTCATTAAGGATTTGAAATTGTAAAGATATTTCACCCTAACTTATAAAATGCCATCATTTATATATATAAAATGGTGCTCAAAGGGCACCTGAGGGTGAAAACAGACTTCTTATATCTTATACCTTAATAATCAATGTTCAAATCAACTGTTAAATCAAGACTCAGCTGTCAGAATAAGCACACTTTGATTTCATTCAAGGTCTGAAAGAAGAGATTTGTTTTTCGTATGGAAAGAATATAAATGCACTGTTGCCAGAGACCACCTGGGAAAAGAAATAAGCCCAGTGGACATGTTCTGGACAGACTAGTCAAATAGTGGAATTGGTGACTGTGCCAAGAATGCTAAATGATACATTTAGCGTAGCATTAAGAACACAGTCAATGCATTTCCATTTTTATATGGTATAGCGAAACAATTGTCTTGCATGGTCCCAATTGAGGGTAAAATCTTAAATGTACAACATAAAAAGTAAATGATAATCACTAACAGAAAGCTAAAGGAAACTTGTGGAACAGATTAACAACATTGAGAAGGCAAGCAAGAGAACAAATGTGCCCATCCTGCAACTGGTCAGTAGTGTAAAAAAGCAGATGTCCGTTATCACAAGTTGGTGGCAATTCCAAAGTTATTTTGTGGGAAAAATTGGGAAATTAATACCAAAGCACACTTCTTGCTCCGTTGTGAACCAGCAGAAGCACCCCAACCATCTCTATGAAATTAAATGTTGAATATTCCTCAAAGCCATAATTTTGATTAGCATGTACTAAATACAATCAGATACACAAAACAATTCATACTGAAAATTAGGTTTCTACTTTAAAGTCCTGAGCTTCAGTGTCAATTGGTTTCATTTGAAACTGCCAGCCACACCACAAAACACAGATCTCCTGTTGCCATCATGCTGGAAATCAACATTTACTCATTACATGTTACCAAGGAAACTGTTAAAGTGCATTCAGAATAATCTTCATTAGCTATTGTGGGTTTCTGTAACAAACCAATTAGCCTTATTGGTTTAGCCACCAGTAAATGAATGTGCTGCCTTATTTACTCTGGCTGTTTCTCTTCTGTGACACGACACTGAAGAGCCAAATCAATAAGCTATCAAGATATTTTGCCTGCAATTTCAATCCAGATATAACAAGCCACTGCAATAGCATTATATTTCAGTTAGGAGAGGGGTTAAAGGTTTCACATGTATTATATGTTGAATCTGCAGTGGTCCATTACACTAGTCTAGCAGCGCTAAGCAAGTCTTTAATGCACATGGAGAATGCACATTTGACTGTGAATCAAAGACAGCAGAATTCAGCCCATAGGATTAAATGTTACCCTATTTCATAATACTTCAAGCAGTTACAGCTCAATTTTAATATACCATTGTATTTTCAGTTCTTATGTTAATGAAACACATTTCTAACCTGAATGCAGCATGTTTGCTTATTGTGTTAAGGTACTAGGTTTTAATTTAAGCAGGCATCCTGGGCTTGCAACGTGGGCTTGTTTTGCATCAATAAACACATAGCGGAGGGACAGCGCGACAGAGATCTTTCACCCTTAAGCCCGCTTCACGCCACACACAGAGCTGGACAGCAGCGGATCCACTCAATGTAAGGCATCTTTAGACTTGCCCCAGAATTTGATCGATCCAACAGGCTATTTGTAGATTCTTTGTTGCTCGCCTGAATTGTTGTTAACTTAGCCTACTGTAATATATTAGTATCCGTAGCCATTTTAACACATGCTGTATAACCCTGGATTTTACAGGGACTGTTCCTGCATGGGCTAACGTGTGAACAGGAACAGGGGTCAATAACCCCGTTTATCCACCCCCACAATTTCCCACTTTGACGTGTTCACGTGGAATGAGCAAACCAATCACAAAACTGTACTTAATTGTTACAAATTAATATTGTATATGCCTTGAACATTATCCCACAACTTTACACTCATGAGTTAGAGATTTACCAGACAATGAAGAAATACTAACTATCTTCTGGTCGCACAGTTTATTTCCCGTGAATATTGCTGTAATTATTAGATTTGCTTGCGATTTATTAATTGATTATTATTAATTATGCTTGGCTAGAACACAAATCTAAAGCATTTGTATACTATTGAAGAGATAGCAAATGTACATACCGTAGTGTAGCAGGGCTTCCGCAGAAACATGCTCAAGCTGGCAACGGCGCAAGATACATAGGAAATATTATGAGCTGCATATAGTTTGTCGAAATGCAAATTGCGAGAAGCAAGCTCAAAAGTAAGGTGTAAACTGAACTATCCAAAAAAATGTCACATTAGCTACCGCCGTCTACTGAACTGTCCAGGCTATTGTACTAAGCCGGTATTAACCAAGGCATGTATGAACAGGCGCAAGAGGTAAATATCCCTAGATGGAGCTGCATGTCTGAATAGAGAAAGTCACTAGCTGTGCCTGCACGGCTATACAGGTAATTTACCAGGAACAGTTAGAAATTGAATGAATGTGTCTAATTATAATAGCTAATACTACACAATCAATTGATTATAATTATTAAACAAATCATGAGCAAAGAGTGGGGAGGAAAGGATAACATGTATTCATATAGCCTGGTTGTGATTTTCTATATCAGATTTTCTTGAAATTATACAAATGTATAAGGATGTTAAGATGTGGAGGGGCAACAATACAAATTAATTAACAACCTACAAGATATTAAATGTTAAGATTGAATACATTTTCAGATTGAATAAAGATTTGTTTTTTCCTATTTCAACAACTGATATTTTGTTACTTTGTATAGATGCATAAAAATTGTGACTGACTTGGTGGCCTGAGTGGCCAGTGGAAATGTATATATTGGTCCACGCCTGCATGCATCTACTGACCAAGTTAACAAGATGGGAACCTCTGTCTTGTTTAGTTATTTTAGGTGCTTCACTCCCTTAATTATGTTATACAACTCAATGATCCAAACTAGAATGTCAGCATTCTTACATCATTTACAGAAGTGATGTGCAGAAACCTTTTCTTTGCCCCCACTCTGTGTGAAAATTGTTAACATACAAATTAAAAGAATATTACCACATGCACACATTTTCTTGAAGTACTTATATTGGGATAGTTATGTCATTTTTTTTATTCCCTTTTGTCATTTAATTATTTAATCCTTTACACAGTACATGCCCTGATTCAGTTGTTTGTGTCAATGGACATCTGCACATCTGCCCAGCACAAAGGCTTGTGCACGTGCTCGTTGAACCACACTCAGATGTGGCCGGCCTCCCAGTAAATGCTAACACATTAAACACAGATCAATCTCAGTCAATCTCACCTGCGAGCTACTAAAATACACTGTCTGACATCACCAAATAAACAAGACGGCAAAACTTTTAGTATGCTTTTTGTGTGGTTGTCAATTTTGGCAACAGAAAGGCATGTTGAGGATGTGAATAAGTACATGGCAAAAGAAAAGTATATAGCCATGCATACAGTAGTTTCTACAGGTTGCATATTGTTGGTTGGAAAAATCTTCGTAGTCTGCCATTTAAAGTTTAACTGAAATAATATGCCACCATACAAGCAGAAATTGCATCAGTTTTGTAGAATTATCAGTTGAGGGTAACCATTTCATTTCATCTGATTTGTTTTGTACTGCATATAGCACATTATCTCATCCAAATGTCAGTGTAGATATTAGGAAGAAAAAGTATAGGTTGTACAATATATGTTGTATAACAATTATTATAATTATGCTGACCTTATATTTTAAATGCTAAAATATGGTAAAATAAAAGCTTTACAAAATAACCAAGAGTTTTTCCAAGCATCAGTTGGGAAACCAATGATCCTGGCAGAAAATATCTATTCACTTGACATGGATAGAGCTTCTCCATAAGAGAATCAAGTTGGTAACATTTGCACTGAGCACTGGCAACAAGAGACTTTGCTTCATTATACCTCAAACCCAATGGGAAACTCTGTAATCTGTCTTTATAGAACCTCTTGTCTGAGCTGCATGTGCTGCCAACGTTACAGCAAACTCCAACTTCTGTCTTCAAAGAAGACATTGAATAGACACTTTTGTTGTACTGGTAAACAACGTTTTTTTTTATTAGATTTATTAGATGATTACTTCTAGGACTACTATCAAATAAAAATGCATAAAACAATCTAATGTTCTTTTATTTACATCAATTATTGAAATAAAGTTAATTAAAAGTCAACCTTGTTATGGATTGTAAAAAGGTTCGAAATCGGTTATAAAATCGGGTAGTGTAACCCAGCCTTTAAATTTCTAACAATTCGGAATTCTAAAGTATATGAATAGAACACAGGATATGTGTAGCTTAATTTTAAAAGATATTGCTAAGAGGTACAATGCAAGCAGGGAAAGCACAATGAACACTATGGAACCACATGGCAAGCATGCATGTACAGACAGTGGGTCAACAAAGAATCTGAAATAAACTGGCCATTGGGGTAGTCTTCATTCCTTGGTGGACATGGATATTGACACCTCAAAGACTACGTACACAAGAGAGCAACATGAAAGCCAAGGTAACTGCTGTGACATGCTTAAACCACCCAGACAGTGAAGCATATAGCAGCTTTCCACGTGTGAACTGTAGTGGTTAAGTGTAATGTCAAAATTTCTCAGCAAATTACGCTTGCCTACAAATTGCAGTTTTTAAATAACATTTGATATTTCACATTTAGTCTGAGAATATATGGGAAGGCAATAGACGTGTGGCGCTAAACCTGACATCCTTGTAAAAAATGTATTAACGAGTCCTCTATAAGTCGCTTGATGTGTTTTTGTGTTGTGCTTTCTCTGGAAAGGCTCAGCGGTTCTCTTGTTAATTATGAAATTAAACATTTGTTTAGTTACCGTAGAACGGTGTTTAGGAAGGAATCGGACGTGCAGCGACTTTAAAATAGGCTCCAACGAGAACCAACCAAGATATAGTTAATTTAATTGCATCACAGTTGCCAGAAAGGGCATGGCAACATTTTCAGCTTTGACAAGCTGTTGAACCAATAGTATTTGTTGAATTATAGAAAATTGACCGCTTCGACCACTGTACGGAACACCGTGATCAGATCACTGTGTTCCGTTTGTGTATGCTAACTCTGTAACGGCGTATTCTCTCCACCAGGGACTGCTCTTTCCAATGCTTTATCCAACATATTTAAACATGTTTTAGTGACAACCGTAAACACAAAACTATTGCAGCATACTTCTACTACAAAAATGTGTTTGATAATTTTATAAATATAGGGATAGGCGATACGGACCAAAAGCAATCGATATTTTTGGGCTGAATGGCGATACACAATATATACAGTATATTTAGACTATTTTTTTTGTCAAGTGCAGTTTTAAGCCAATTACATGCAAGATGTCACAAATGCCTTATAAGCATTTGAACAAAATACATTTAAAATGGTTCCTCTGCCTGATTACTAACACAGTTGATCAAACATCAAAGTAAATGATCTCCAGTAGGCCTACTCCAGTTAACAGTGATTTAAACATGCTTTCCTTTCCTGTTGAACAAGACAAACAGCTTTGCAAAAAATCGAATTTAAGTATTTATTAAATAAAATGTACACATATTCAGTTAACTCAGACAGAGCACAGTCTGTTCTACCAAAGAAAAACGGCGCACAGTCTACAGTACAAACATGTGAGAGCTCATTTTCAGAACCGCTACACCCCTAATTAAAGCATGGACCAGAAATCCAGTGAAACCCTGTACATTTTGCAAATCACTATTGTAGCTCGAAACAGACGATTTAAACAGATCTCAGGGTACAGACGACCTTTGTCAGCAACCATCAACCGTGCATTCCAATGGCATGTTGTGTTGGTTAAGTTAATTTAAAAAGGCACACTTAATAAAAACCCTTTTGCAATATTGTTTGCACAATTGAAAAATATTTTAAAGAAGCAATACATCTTGAAACTAGTTGAATATCTGATGCATAAGCATTTGTGGGTTAATTTACAAGCTCAAAATGTCCAGAAACCAAATAACTTTCTTCTGAAATGCAATTTTTTTTTACAGTCTATTAATTGTTCTGGGAAATGAATGCTAGTTTTGTGTCAACAGCTTCACATGAACCATGCTAAGCCAAGCTAAGCAAATGCAATAATTAACAGACAACAGAAACGCAGCATTTGTTATACAATCCAAAGTATCTGCTGTGTTAGGAAACTGAATCTGATTTAGATTAATGTATTGTTTGTCAAATGAATGACTCTATTTGAGTAACGCTCCTACACTAGCAATTAATTTTTTCTCCAGATCAGGCTAAAAATATCCTATCTTGGCTGCTGCAGAACAGGTTTGGAATGTTGGCAGGCATGATTGAATAGAATGTAACAGTTGAAGGGTAATGTTGCCTGAACAGCTCTTCATGGTCAGCACATAGATTTTTGTGAATCACCTGCAGCCTAACTGTAGAAAGTTTGATAAAAAGAAAAAAAAGCAAGCACTGAATAAAGTACAAAATATGTTTCTATATGCAGTACAACATTTTGTAGATTATTACAATCTCAGAAACAACATGGTCATGACATCACATAGCCAAGCTAGCTAAAGTAGATCAATGCGTAAAGTAAGAAATATAGATCATAACAGTAGTTTTGACACCGAAGAGGGAGGCAATATTATAACTTCATATGCATAAGACAAACAATAGACTTATTAGCATGTCAGGTGTCGAAGAGACCAGGAACAGTGATTATGGGCAATAACACACACACACACACACACACACACGGCCATCTAGCAACTTTTAAACGAGGCTCCCAACAAAGCTATGGTTAATGGGATAGATTCTCAGCTGTCAGAAAAGGACTTGGCAACCTTTTGAGCTTTGATTAACATGCTGTCTTTCCAACTCTTTATACAACATTTTAAACATGTTTTACTGTATCTGTAAATATAGATGAAACTGTATGAGAATTTCATATCACAATAATAGTGACCAAATTCATCACGGTTAATGATATTATCACGGTATTGTTCAAATGTGCTTAAGAAAAAAAAATGAATGTCATGGTGAATTAATGAATGGACGAAGGTGAAAGGAAAAAAAAGACAAAGTAGCGTGTAGACCTGCAAGAAATGTTTATGTTGCCTGGCAGCAGATCAGTTGCTACTAGCAAAACAAAGATGCCATTGTTTCAGTAAGGCAGCAGACGTCTTCCGTGTAAACTTTAATAATGCCATATTATAACCAACAAACGCATCATCCTCATAATTCAGTCTTGAACTTTAGGCTGATTTATATATAAATGATACCAGGTATACAATTAATTACCTTGACATCGTGTACGAAGCCTCTGGCAAATGCAAGGTGATTTATCCAACCTTACCAGTACAGCCTGCGCAGCTATCTGCCACTATCGGAGCAAAGTTCTGAAGATAACGATAGTTTGTAAAACATTCCATCGGCAAAAAGATTAATCGGTTGACCCCTATTTGTCAGTAAAACATGTTTCAATATTTTTGGATGAAGCGTTTGAAAGAGCAGCCCCTGGTGGAGAGACAGCATAGAAAAACAGTTAAGTCATGGTTTTCTGTACAGTGGTCAATTTTCTATAATTCAACAATAACTACTTGTCCAACAATCAAAGCTGAAAATGTTGCCAAGCCCTTTCTGGCAACTGTGATGCAATCACATTAACCGTAGCTTCGTTGGTTCTCGCTGGAGCCTCGTTTTAAAGTCGCTGCACGTTCAATTATGTCAGAACACAGCGAGTCTACGGTATCAGATGTTCAGCACAGAGTTTCTTATGTGAAGTTCTGTTAATGATTCCATTAATCGTTAAACAACTGAATGGACAATTGTGTAAAATAAAATACTGTAATCAATTGCATAAGCAAAAGACACCACACCAAAAAAATAAGCACAATTTATCTGAAATGTTCAACTATGAACATGGGCCACTCGGGGCAACCCGGTGAATAGCACTGTGGCCTCACAGCAAGAAGGTCCCGGGTTCGACCCCCAGTCGTCCCGACCTTTTTGTGTGGAGTTTGCATGGTTTCCTCAGGGTGCTCCGGTTTCCCCCTCTATCTAAAAACATGTTAGGTTCACTCTCCAGCCAGTGCCATCTGACCAGTGACACTGGCTCTAATCTGGAGTTGGTCCCCAGGCACTGCACAACAGCTGGCCACTGCTTGAGGGATGGGTTAAATGCAGATGATGAATTTCACTACATGTATGTGTAACAGTAAAAGCACCGTTACCTTTAAAATGTGTGACAAACTTAGACCTATTCATTCTTGTGGATAGTAGTATTTCAAAACTGATTTTATACAGCTAAAAAGATCTCCAATAAAAAATTTCCATAATCAGTGTCAGCAAAACAATTGTTTGAAGCGCTCACTCTTTCCCCATTATAACATACAGTGACCAAGCAAAATGAAAAAGTAGGAGATAAATCTCTGGTGTAGCTCAGCAGTCCCTTCAGCCACGCATATCATCAGCAACTCAGTACATTTCAATAAGGTTAGTCCCACGGGCAATAACTGAGGTTTTGAAGTGCAACACAGGAAACAAATCTTATAGAGAGTAAATAGTAATAGAATGTTTACTAAATAATTGAATTCCCTTGCAACAAAGCAAGTTACGTAGAAGATTATCTGCCAATATACCAGCAAAAGATGAATGCCCAAATCCGGGAACCATTAGTTTATGGAGGCCGTAAATATAGACAAAAGGTTTAGGGGAATCTTCCCTCACCCAGATACATTGTGCAGAATGTAATATGGTTTAATTGGGCATTTATATTAAGTTACAAATATATGAATTCAGGTGCTCACTTTGTTTTTGCATTAGAGTTGGCCAACTGACATGGGAAGAGAAGGGACAAGATCAATTTAACAGAATTATTGTGTTAATTGGCCAAGCCTGAGCCTATGTTCTAGTCCTTCTTCTAGTACATCTGTGGTATGGCAAACATGACAGCAGATAGAGATGCCCCAATACTACTTGGTACTCATATCAGGCCGATACAGCATGGTAATACACGTACTTTGTATCGGCATAATGACTGAATTCTTCCAAGTACGAGTACATTGACATAATGCTGTAGCCTGTATTGCCACAAAACTAACTTAGCCCTAGTTAGGAATAAACTTCATATTCATGCATGCCAATGGAATTTCTTTGAATTTAAAAATCACTGGAGATACTGAAATGGAGGAGAAGTGATCGCAGGTGACAACAGAACGAGCCAGCACATCATCTACTAGATTATTGATTGACATCACAGTCCTAAATGCACAATATTATATTAATACAGCACACCAATGGAGTAGGGGTGCAGTTAAATATAGGATATGATAAACACATTTATTTAACTTATTTATTGTAAGTCAATATTCAACAGATTTTTTTTTATCTGCAGCACTGGAGGAGAACACAATGCATACTTCAGGTCAGTTTGTATTTAAGAACGGATTGGCTGCATTATTTCACGTAGTTCTATAGTGAAAACAGGTTGTTCTGTCTGCGTTCTGCACTAAGAGCATGTGTGGCACACGTGTTTTGTAGAAGCCGTGCACGATGCACCCGCAGTATTGAACATTGTCAATGAGCGCTAATGTAATACTGTACCCCTAAACAACTGTCCCGTTAAACATTAAAACCATAACTAAAAAATGGAAGCAAAACAACTCCACGTGAAGTGCTCTGACAACTACTCACAACTCAGTAATATAATAGTAATTAATTATTATTTTAGGGATGCTGATAAATGATAAATGCCATTTATGTGTGCTTGAGCACATCAAATAGTCTAAAATTGCCAAGGTGCACGGACGGTTGTCGCATGTCTCAAAATGCATTAAATCCATGCTTAAAGAAATGAATTCTGTATTTTTAATGCTCTCGTCTTTCATCTAAGTATAGAGCAGTTAATATGTTGATGCAATCTCATGTGGTAATGCTCCATAATGTGTTATAAATATGTTACAAATATTTAAAAGTTTAATCTTTACTTTAAAAAAAAGATTGCAAATCAAATCGCAACATCTGTCAGAAAAATCGCAAGTAGATTATTTTCCAAAGTCCTTGGTGTGCTGGATATTAGGAATGTTCCTAACAACTAATTGTTTAAACTAAGTTTAAACCGACTAGTAGGGGGGAAGCAAATAGTGTGAGAAATTCTGGAAGTATTAAGATAAGCATACCCCAGCATACTAGGGAAGTAAAGCAAGTGTCAGTGGTCAGGCGTGTCCTTTCCAACCTTATCCAATGTAGGACATTTAAAGGCATTCAACATTGGACATTGGAAGGCATTTAAATGTCAGTAGCTTAATGTGTCATGTCACCCTTGGATCAGAAAACAATCTTGACAGATGCTGGAAACCTGAAATGCATTATTAATAAAATGTGGCATAAATAGTTATGCTCAACATGTGCCATGTGAAACAGTCACAACAATATAGAACAATTAAGGTCACACTACGTGGCAGGGCAGGCAAAGCGTGCCTCCCACATGCACTGACTAGCTATAGTCTGATTAGATTATAGTCATAATACAGTAAATCATCATCCAGTATGTACTGGAAAAAATCTATCTTTACACAAGGATGTTTAAAGAGCAGCTTGTAGATTGAATTTGTAGCTAAATGTCTTGGAAATTAACATTTTTAAAGGATAATGCACAATATGCATGTTTTACAAGCCCTAATGACAGAAAATATGAAAGCTGGCATTTAAAGCATTGCTCACAAAAACTCTTTCCCTGTCATATCACATCATTTGAGTGGTCGTTACAGTACGTGGGTGATCTCCCAAACATATGAAGTTTCTGATCCTTATCACAACGTAATTCACAGCCAGCCTATACCACGACAGTTGCGTCATGCATGCTTATAATACAAGTGGGTTAGATGCTTTGCTTTGGTAGCTTGCCTTGTATCAGGAAATTATATTTGGTCCATATCGCCCAGCCCTAACTTAAATCGGTATATTTTACATTACCGTATTTTCTGCACTATAGGGCGCACTTAAAAGCCTTTAATTTTCTCCAAAAACAACAGTGCGCTTTATAATCC
>JAODTR010000002.1:2903307-2973028 GCA_025399935.1 Amblyopsis rosae | reverse complement strand
CCCCAAGGTACTTGAACTCCTTCACTTGGGGTAAGGACTCATTCCCTACCCGGAGTAGGCACTCCATCGGTTTCCTGAAACAGTATAGATTCTTCAAAGTGGCACATACTTGTTTTGCATCCCATTTGATTAGTGCTTGGGTGAAGAGACGCCTGTCCCTTAAATCCACTGTTCTCCCATGATGCATTGCATTCTTTGCTGGGGGCATCCAGGACTTCTGTTGCCTGCAAGGGCTTCCTGCCCCCACCTGGACTCCAGCTCACCCCTCTTCTAACAGATGCATGTCCTTTATCCATCTCCTCTGCTGATGGTTCTAGTAAGCCGTCCTCCTTGCTGATCCAATGGAGTTGGTTATGGTTGTGCTTGGGCGAGCTAGAAGGTCACTGTCCTGCTGTGCGCTCGGAGAAGACTGTCCTTTCCAGAAGTGGAACGCAGAAAGGTGAAGCTTAGTTTTCCATGTTGCTGCACCCTGTCATGGCGCACGCAGTTCCGCAGTAATTCCTCCAAATGCTGCCCTGTGGCCGGCTGGGAGTTGAAGAGCGAAATGCACTTTTACTTTCTTCTGGTACTGTATTAGTCAGAATTTAGCAGGACCTCCCAGGAGAGGCAGCGCTGAAGCTCTCTGGTAGAGTTCCCATGGACAATTGCCAAGAAAAGCTCACAACAATGTTTTGCTCCGCTGAAAATCCAGAATAGGAGGCTGAGAACACATACAGTTTTCTGTATTTGTATCTGTCTATCTCTCCATTTCCAACCCAGACGGACCTCTTCCTACTCATTTATTACACTAACCAAAACATGGCTGTTGTCTGCATTACAATCTCTTAATATTATTTAGGCTTTGGAGAAAAAGCTGGATCTGTTCTTTATCTTGGAAGACCATAATCACAAACATGCGGGGGTAGGGGTGCAGTATATGGTTGCTTCCTGATGTTAGGTGCGTGAGCGGTATAACATTTCACTGTAAAAATGTAATTCCAGAGAAATGTTTGTATTCAGAGCTCAAAATAGATGTTTCTTTGTAAAGCCTTCCAGTGTGATTTTATATACATTAAAGTACAACAAAAAGCCTTGGCGGACACAAAAATATATTTTCCTGCCTTTGAACTTTGAATATACTCAAGGAAGAGTGACAAAGGGAAAGCTTGCTATTGCTAGATGAGTAGATGTTGACATCATAATCCCTTGACATATTAGAATCCAGGCCCTGTCCTGGGGTCATTTCACAGATGGAGCTCATCTGACCATATTATAGGCTTTATACAACAGGGCTGAGCAGGGAACCTTGGGTTATAGAAGATTGTACTGGGTGTAATCCTAGGTGTCCATCTTCTGACCTCAGCCACCTGCAAAATAAGAAAAATATTCATTAATGTAGCTCTGCAAAAAATACATAATTCAGCTGCTTTAGATACTTACACAAAGAAAGGTCATAGTTACTTAATAAAACTGTTTAGGAGAAACTTATTACCAATATCATTATGTTGTATCATTATATAGTCCAAAAGCACTGAACTTTGAGCTGGAATATAATTATTAATTTTTGTACTTGAGTGAGAGTGGTTTTGGATTAAATACCCAATCTCTCTACTTTAAAAGTTTTTAATGAGAATGCATTTCCTGCCAAGAAAATAATTTTGAGCCTATGTCCATTTAACAGCCAAAGCTCTGTCTTCAGTTTAAGATTAGTCTTTCCACATTGAACTGTAGTCCGGATAAAGGGTGGAGAAGGAAATAAGTCTGAGCATGATAAATTGAGTTCTTTTCAGAGGGGGAAGGAAGCTCCAATAATTACACCATACATTGAAAATCCACCAAAAAAGGTTCTTAACATAATATTAATATATAATTTAATTGAACATAAAACCAGATTAACCCTCCCACCCCTTTACCCCATGTTGACTACATCTGGCCTACAGTACATTTAAGACTTCAAATGAATATGGACTAAGGCTTTCTACAGTTTATAATGTCCTTTAGAAACAAATGAGTGATTTGAAACACCCACGGTGCGGTATATTATCACATCTGTAATGTATTCCATTAATCATTACATTAGATAAGTGGTGTCATGTTTCTTCACCTCCAAAGCTATTAAGAAACATTGGAACAGTTTGTAATGATAAGCCAGTGTTTGTGTGACCTCGTCGTTGATCAAACTTGATGAAGCCTGTCTCACCTTGAAACTCATCGGGGTGTTTTTTGTTGTGCTAGTGACTCACCACTCAGATACCCATGAGAGGTCCGTATCGGCAGAGAACTATGAAAAACAAAGCTAGCATTACCTTTGCATGCATTTGCCAATATTTCTTCAGTGGTTGTGTTAATCTTTCTCTCATAAAGCATGTAGCCTATGCTTGATTGTAATATTTAAATATTTGTCAATTTCTGTGGAACATGCTGGGTTTTTATGTTGTAATTGAAGCTAACATACATTTCCCCATGGTGTTTTATATGTATTTCCAAAGTAGAAGTACCAGACACCTACTTTGAATTTTAAGTTTTTAATAAAGATTTATTGAGGCCTTCCCTAACATATGAAACCACATTGCAGCACCACATGAACAGAACTACTGTTTGTGACCCTGCACAACCTTGAACACTGACAATGGACCCAAACAAAACACTATTTCCCTCAATACCCCTCACATTCTGCTGGTGTGATCCTGTCAAGTGAGGGCAGATGAAGGCATGCATTGTTTAGACACAGCAACACACACAAAACAAAACTCTCTTCAATGCCTCCAGATGTGGGAATAATGCCCATGCTGACATCAATCTGACTCAACAATCAGAGTCAGGTTTTGTTTTCACCTGTGTACCTGTTTACAATGCAGTTGGTTCACAATGTTTTAATTGATTATTCAAGTGAATTACAATTTGTTTTGTTGTCATGTTTGATCCAGGTGCAAATGTTCAGTAACTGACAGGGAACATATGTAGTGCTCTCAACATTGACCTCAGCAGAGAAGCAGATTTGAACTGGGCACAAAACAATGAACAACCATCGGAATTCCCATCTGCAAACGTCCCTTTCACTCTGATTCTCCCAGCTTTTCATGGTCCAGATTGTAAAAGTTAATAAGGGGTGTTTCTGCACCCACCTGTGAAGCCCCCCTCCCCCAGACAGGACACACCCACATACAGTAAGTGTACAGTATGGTAAAGGATGTAATTTGCAGTCACCCCTGTAGGCCATGTAAGTGTGTAATCACAGCGCTCCTGCCCACATTGAACTCCCATGACACACTCACAGGCAAGCAGCACTGTCTATTAATCGTCTCCAGGTGCTATGCCAACCAAACAGCTACCTACAGTAAGGAGGGCTTAGGTCGGTGGAAACTGTACTGGCTTCAACCACTCCACATGGCCCTGAGTGAAGAAGTGGTGTTCATTTGATGTGTTCAAGTTGAATATGACATTTTGTTTTAGCATTACAGCGTTACTTGTAAGGTCGTGAACATGAACTTACATTTTCCATGTTTTTATTATGCATATCAATAGCATGTCTCAGTGGAACTGACTGCTACTGCATTGAATGTGCAGATGTGAGCGCCTATATTCAAGTGTTACCTATAATAATGTGTCTGGTTGGGATGCTGACTGACAAAGGCCCTCAGGGCTCCACCTCCTGTGTCTGTAATCTCTCATGTTAGCCGGGATCCTTTACAGTTTGGCATGCAAAACTTCAGTCTCAAGCGCTTAAGGCATTTGAAAGGCCGCTCTCACTCACACCTTAACAAAGGACTATTCAAAATGCCACAGCGGCACTTCTAAATAATTTTGGGAAGTGCTCCAAAACTGGCATTCCTGGTTCATGTTCTTGAGGAGGTTGTGATAGCCAGCAAGCCTCGGCTTGTGCCGAGAGATAACTGACAGGAGCCACCACCAGTCACAGACTATCATTCCTTCATCCCACACACCTTCAAAAAGTAAATAAATCCTAAATAGACCTATAATAAATCAGGGCGGCTGGTAAGAGTTTGTCTTGTTGCATATGTAGCTCATTCCACCCTCAGAGTTACAGGTGGAGGACATCAAGGACAGAAGAGAAATACTTTGAGAAGTGTGCGTGCGTTCATGCCACGAGGGAGGATAAATCCTCAAACGTCTAGACTTACAACACATGAACATCAAAGGGAGAACAGCTAAGCATTATAGTTGACTAAAACATGTGGGGCCAATATGAAAGCAGGAAAATCTAGATTATTTCGGTGGTGGTCTTGGCAGCCTATCTCTTCATACTGATACTAATTTATTCTTGCCAATAACATATTCTGTTACACTGAAGTTAATGGAGTATCATTGACTAATTGATATGGTAACATATGGCCTACCAAAACATGCTGTTGCCCCCCCCCATTAAAGTGTTTTAACGGGCCTCATCTGTTGTGTTAAAAGGAAGCAATTACTTACATGTAAGTCAATACAGTCTCCTAGCCATGCTCTTCATTGGATATAGCCTCTAATGTTACACTGAGTTGTGGAGGTCTGTGACCAGGTTACTCGGCAGGCTTTCTACACTCAGGACAATAGGCTATAGGCTATCTGTTACCACAGCGCTAATGTAGCAACACATCCCCCTCTGCAAGCCCAAAGCATAGGGGAAAAACAACAGCCACACAGATGTTTGTCATCTACTTCAACAAAGAGTCTGTCTTTCAAAGTTTCCCTCCTCTTCCAACTCTGTGCCTCTGTACCCGCTTCCTCCAACAAAAGATAACGCCTTACCCGGAAAGATAAACATCATTGGCTGCAGGTGAATTCAGAGTTTTGCCTCAAAGAATGCCAGTAATGGCTTTACACAGACATGCAAACTTCCATTGTTCCTTTGTGCAAAGTGTGTGTTGGTGTAGTCATGCTGCTCACCTGCGCTCCTGTGGATCTGGCTGTGTGAAGCAGTTAGAGTGCACTGCTCTTTTTCACTTCTTCAAGCTCTGCATACACCTCCCCCTTTTACCTCTCTCTCTCTCTTGCTCTCTCTCTCACTCTCTCTCTTTCTGAATTGAAGCAGACACAGAGGAGGGGGTCCTGCTGCAGTTGGAACACAGAAGGCTCTTTGTCTGGGACCTTTCATATGGTTTCCTTCAAGCTTGCATACTGAACACATTATGCCATAATATATTTTCATATTCAACACAGGGATGTTAAAGGACCTATGGGCCCCAGTCTGCTTCCTTTTTTCTCTCTTGACCTACAATTTCCCGCCTCGCAGACCTGGCAGAGAATTCCTAACAAAGAGTGAAATATACTGAGAATTGTAAACGAAAATGCGACGGAGGCCGGCTCGTTTGTTTATGTGGCTATCGTGAATGGGAAAACTCGCAAGCAGTATGCCCACATCCAGATGTTGGACAAGCAACAAAAAACCCATGCGACTGTGCAGGTTTGGCGGGGACTATAAGAGTGCATGGAGTCTATGGACCTCCAGATCTCTGTCTCAGAACACAAGAACACACTGGGAACCATAAAAGGGTAAAAGCACATCAGCATCTGGTGCAGCAGATAAGCAATGGACAGATCATTCCTACTTCTTTTTCCATATTCCTAATAAAGAAAATGAACAAAATACAAATGCAGGTTTAGAAAAAACAAGGACCTTGGCAAGTGGCAGTTGGCTTGGTCTACTTGAGTCATCATGGTCCATGAAGGTTACGGCAGGGTCATTTGGTAGAAGATGCATGCAGGATGGTCGCCAAGGCTTACATATTACAACAACACACTGTAGCCATAGGATAAGCACAGTTTACTTACAGTAAGAGCACGTGTATTGTGCCTGCGATGCACCACTGTATTCCAACAGCGATTCTGTAAGCCACACAAGGTTTATCCCAAGGCTAACCACTTTGCCATGTGAACATGGGAAAGGTTTACTCTGGACATAACAAACTATGTCTGGACAATGCAATTTCAGTAAACCCTGAGCGAAATTATTGTTATTATTGTGAAAATATGCCAGAATGTGATTATCAAGGTATTTGTTTTTTATTGGTTTTGTGGTATGTGGTTGTCAAAAGAAATTATCAGCACTTCTCACCCGATGGAAGGCCCTGCTTGTCATCTAACCCCACCCACCCACACACACACACACACACACACACACACACACACCACTGCTCATCGCAAAAGTCAATTGCAATGATTGTCGGGGGGCTAACAACAATAAAAGTGGACTCTGTGTGTGGGAAAGATCTATACAATGGGGCGGTAATAATGTTGAATCGGGTAAAGCTCAAGCATAAAGCAGACACACCACGGAGGGCTCATTTTAACGTAGAGCCGGATCTTAGGACAGCTTGGAGAGCACTGTATAAACCACTGTTGACCAAATGTGTAGGTGATTTACAATGGAGAATACTACATGAAATTATTGTTGTCAATGATTTTATATCTGTGTTTAATACAGTGGTGCAGAGTATTTGTCCCTTTTGTTTGGAAAGAGAGACAATATTTCATTGTATTGCGCATTGTTGGAGACTTTTATTTATATTGACTTCTCTGTTTGGTTTAATTGAATAAGTTTTTAGCAAGTGTGTTTTTATTTTTGGTATTGGTTATTCTAAGATTTTTTTTAAGGTTGGTAAACTTTGTGGGCAGGCTGACTGATCAAGACGTGTTTTCAATGTTCAAAGGGTATTAATGCTAGAATATACTTTTTGTAACATGATGGGTGATGTGGGGGAGTTCAAGAGGATGTGGGATTATAAAGGATCTTTGTTTATGGTCAATGATGATGGGATTATATTTTGGATGTAAAAAAAAAAAGAATATTTTTACTTGATTGAACCATAAAATGGAATATACTGTTTATATAATGTCTAATTAAAGTGCTGTTAAACTCTCTCTCTCTCTCTCTCTCTCTCTCTCTCTCTCTCTCTCTCTCTCTCATTCTCTTTCTTCTTGTCTATTCTACTTGACTGCTCTTTCTTCCTCTCTCTCTCTCTCTAACTTTATTGCCTCGGTATCTCCCTCTGCCCCTCTTTCTGTCTCTATCTCCTTCTGTCTACCTTTCCGTTTCTCAAGCTATCTCCTCTTCTCTTCATCTCTCTCTCTCTCTCTCTCTCTCTCTCTCTCTCTCTCTCTCTCTCCAGTGGCCTGCTCTCCTCCACTGGCGTGACTCTCTGAAGGGCAGCTGTGTGTGTGTGTGTGTGTGTGTGTGTGCGTGTGTGCGTGCGTGCGTGCGTGCGTGCCCGTGGGAGACAGAGGAAATGTACTGTGCATTCCTTCAAGAGAGAGGGCTTTTAGCTGCTGAGTGCAGCGTGGAATTTTCTTAAGTGATTCGGGTGGCGTTCCCTCTCAAGTCTGATCTGCACGCTGCACTGGAAGATGTTATTAGAGATCGTCTGCTCCGACTGAGCCCTGGCCTGATTGGAATCATACATGGCCCTCCCTTGCTTGCCCCTACCACCGCTGACACATCCCACTGTATGTAATAGGATACAGCCATGGGAATGTTCAAAGGCACAGCTTTAGTATAAACAGAGAGACAGAGAGAGGAGGGGTTATAGAGTGTGTAGATATACTGTAAAGAAAGAGTATATAAACGACTTAGTGTAGGTATTCCTTAGTGCAGATGTCATATAGTGCAGATATTCACTGTGCAGATATTCCTTGCTTACAAAGCAGTAGTTTTATTGCCTTGCCTGTGATACTCCGGGCTGGCATAACTGCTAGTCATCAGGGATACAGCACAACAACACAGGAACTATATGACTAATGTACTTAGATCTCACTCCTGTTTCCTCGGGCCTCTGTTTATTTTCAGTCATATGCTCCTCTGCAGCTTTCAAAAGAGGCTGTTGCGGTCTGAGGCAGGGATGACTGGAGCAAGACAGAGCCAGGGTGTGTCCATTCACAGTTATATGCTGCACTGGTAAAGGCCGTACCTAAATTAGACAAATAGCTTAAACAGATACACTGAACTGCACTGTCTTGATGGGTAAATATCACTGCCCCGTGTGGGCAACGCTATTGTTGCAAGCTGTGTCTAACAGACAGTGCTGATGTCCCATCTTGACTGTTGGCTACCAACATGGCGTCTGGAATTATTCTAAAGCTGACGCACAGTTTGCCAAATTTAATATATGCTTAATAGCCTTTGCACTACAAAGTCGTTCTGTGGTGCAAATTGCTTTCACACATTGGGAAAGGCATAAAAGATGCTTGTTCGCCCTGGGGCACTCTTTGAAATCAACAGCAGAGACGTGTGCTTACATAATGTGTGTGTGTGTGTATGTGTGTGTGTGCATGTGTTAACGCTGGGAGGTGGGAAGATGGGGAGGTCTGGAGTAAATATAGTGCCAAGCCAGACTTGAACCCACAACACCACAAGCATATGTTGCAACCGCACTCCGCTAATCCACCAGTAAACCTGAAAGAAAGGAGGGGGGGAGGGTCAGCTGACAACAGCAGTCCATCTGAGTCTCGATGTGCGATGTGTAAAAGCTCACTTGCAGTAGATGCCAACGTCGATATCACATGTCTATTTCACAACATTGCATCCAGGGCGAGCAATACTCGGACATCATCGATTAATCTCATGGGACCAGGCCTGTACACAATCACTATTCCTTTTTCACTGTCAGCCTTGTACGGCCTTATGAGTGATTGTAGTGCTCACATAGCCCCAGCAGCCAAGACAAACACCGGATGTTGAGCAAAGATTACTAAATACGATTTGTCATTATTTATTTCTAGAAGAACAAATCCTCCTCCTTAATTATTTCTTCATCTATGATCTATGGTGCTTCGCTTCCAACAAATCATGTTTTCTACACGTTGATATTCAGACTTATGTGACAACGGTGAGAATACAAAGCAGCAAAACTGCAACTTTGTATTTCACATGGATTCTAACTAGCACCACACAGGGCATTACTTGCTGCAATGGAATGTCAGGCAGCACTGTTTCACTCTTCATTTGCTATGTTAAGTGTTAAAGAATTAAAGGAAATGGGTGGGATCTTAAGTACACAACCAAATCAGCACTTTAGCACACAATTTGGTGAGTTAAGATAAATGAAGTAAGGTTACTATAAATTGATTACCTCTTTATATTTCAGGAATATTTGTTTGTATAAAGCTACATGCATACCTGAACAGAATTTGTCTTTTGCCTCCCATGAAACTAAAACCAACCTACCACCAAATAGATGCTCCTCCATTTAATCACAAAACCAGTCCCCAAACAACCAGGAGAATATATTTAGGGTTCTACGGGATTCTACGTGAATGAGGAATGTCCCTTTACATGTGAACAAGAGACATACAATTAAATACTGCTTACACACACACACACACACACACACACATAATATGCCTATGTGCCATGCAATGTATGTGGACCTATTTAGTCTCAATTCTGCCTTTTCTGACCAGTAGACACCCCTAAATCATAAAATCATGCTATTAGATCAGATTCAGACATTACAGTAAATACTAAGTGCTGCCTTGCGTGGCCTTTCTCTGCACATGAATGGAACAAGGCAATAATTATCCTCCCAACAAGAATCTGCCTGTTTGGACCATTGCTCTCCTGAACACAATGAAAATTGAGACTATTGAGACCAAAACATAATGACCAACATGGATCTGGTTAGCTGTGATGCAAACAAAAGACATAATGTGTGTCTGTGTCTTCAGGCTTCCTTACAGCATACATCTTCAGCATTCACTGCCAAAACTAAGGGCAAAAGCTCAACTTTGCGCATACTTTGGTCATACAGTACAGTTTGGTCCTTCATTTAGGTAGTGTACATTATGTTACACTGTAGCTTGTCTCCCTGGAACTGATTCAGGTCAGTAGTGATCCTGACTAATCTCAAGTGCTAGTCAACAGAACTGTATCCATGACCGTAACAACGATGACTGTGAGGGTGTTGCATGGCTCAAGACTTTTTCCGAAGGGAAATATTCTGACACACTGACATGTAATGATATTAATTCTCTCATGATATGTCTCTCAGGGTATTTTTGTGTAGCTCCAGTATCTATATCCCCCTCTGCTTCCTTTGTGTCTGGGAGCAATTAAACTCATTCCTCTTGCCATCTGGACCCTGGCTTTCTACCATTTCGACTCTCCAAAATAACCGACCAGGTTCAATCTTTTTTTCCATTCCTCAGCTCAAGCTATTTTTAATATTGGGGCATTGAAAAGTTTGTGGAATCTTTCTCTCTCTCTCTCTCTCTCTCTCTCTCTCTCTCTCTCTCTCTCTCTCTCTCTCTCTCCCTCACTCTCTATCACTCTCTCTGTCTCTCTCCCTCTCTCCCTGCGTCTCTCCCTCTCTCTTTTATGCTCACTCTCCTCTCTCGCTTTCTAAGTGAGTGAAAAGTCTGTCTAATGGGGGAAGTTTGGTCAGGGAGTACATTTACAAGGTTTGCTGCGTTAACATACAAATGACTCGGCTAAAACATATTCTCGTCAAACTAGATTTCTAAATGCTGTGAGCCGTGGAACAAAGTCACTTCATTCATAATGCAAAAACCCGCTCCTATGCACCTATTCACATTTCATTACGGAAGAAATATGATCAAAGAGGGAAAATTGAAACTCAACGTCATTTCGGTTGCCAGTTTAACGCCCAAAGCCTTGCCAGACCAGTAGGCCTGATTGTAATAGACATTCCTGTGGGTGAGTGTAGTATAAGTCCAGCACTCTCACTCTCACTTGGTTTAATGTTCCCTTACTAGGAGACAGTGGATAGAGGCAGTAGAGCCACTAGGGCACCCTTAAGCACTTCAGCAGCCGTGGCAGCCCTGTGTATATGGGCTGATGGCGTGGGCACAGTGCAGTGCCTTGATCACATGGTGGAGGAGGTCTCTTTTCCTCCGTGGTCAGGCCCAGGAGTCCCTCTGTGAGAAGCAGGGCTGAGATCTTCACCAGCTGTCTGGCAGCTGGGATTCGCTGCACTTCATAAGCTGCTCCAGGGTCCTAGAAATGCCATGCCTAGACCATTATATTCCACCATCCCCAGTCTTCTTATTTAATCCTACATGCGCTGTATACATGAATGAATTATCTGATGTTGATGTAATGGGCATTAACAAAACATTGTTCTGTACATATCAGCCCATTAGGTTTCTGATGTATTATGTAGAATAACGCAAATTTGTCCCCATCTACCTTGTAGCCTATAATTACAGTTTGATTGTGAACCATTTATAGATAAATAGATAATATATCATAGATTAACAGACTAACCAAAATTGATTCCCATGGAAATTACCAAAAGCCAATGAGGACTATTCATTCGTGTAACCACAATGAGTCATAATAGTCAAATGGTGCTTTGTGCCAGTAAGCTAGATTCAAAAGTCCCTACTACTAACACCGCATAATGTTAGGAAAGAATGTACTGTGTGAAGGTTACAAGCTACTTGTTAAGAGACATTCACGAGAGGTCACATTCACAGTTAATACAAGATAAATATACTGTAAAGAGCGGAAAGAGACAGAAAGAGAGGGAGAGAAAATATAGGAAAAAGGTTTTATTAGGCATTTATTAGTCATGCATTCCACTAAGGAAGGGTAGAACTGCATACCATTAAGCAGGAGGTGGGTAGCCACAATGGGCTTTCCCACCGTCAACTACCGTTTGGGGTGTTCAGTGTGTGTGTGTGTGTAGGTATGTTTTCCTCCTGGGCTAGAGAACAGAGACAAGAGGAGGTTTGGTTTAAGTGGATGGGTTGGAAAAAGGGCATTAGTAGCTTGCTCTGCCCTGACCTGGCCCATTCTGTTGTGTGATTGGATGCGTGAATCTGTTACTGTAATATGTGATTGAGATCTATTAGCCCTTCCAGGAATCAGGCTGAAACAGGAAACGTTGATCGCATTTTCAAATTCCCTGTAGAAAAGGAACATACTGATTTGAGCTCATTATTTGCATCTGTTAGGTTATTAAATTCAACCAGTTTATAATATTATTAATGTGATTTTTAGATCTTGATGATGTTTTAGATTAATGTGTGGCTGCTTTGATTCCATGGGTTGATCCCCAACGCTTACCCGATGTAGACCTAAGCATCTTTAAGCAAAATGCTTAAGCCCTTAACTGCTTCTTAATAGAATATACTCACTTTTATCTGTGTACTGGATAATACAGTGGTTACAAATACATGTATACTGTAAATAGGTAAGTATGTGGCCAGTTTGGTTCTCCACATTTTAATTTAACTGTATTCAAAGTTAGGCTACACTTTTTCATATAAGAGCCTTTTTTTGGCCTTAGAGATAAATGGTGTTGGTTTCAGACTTATTTCACGAGCATACGGCATGACCTTACAATATGTCTATCACTTGTGTGTATCAATGTCACATAGCTTATATGACTGATCCGTTGAAAGGAAAAGAGAATACCAGACATGACTGAAAGAATTCTTTAATCCCACAGCTGAGTGATTCACTCAGTGAAAACAAAGAAAAGAGAGAATTTCCCAGGAAAGCTGCAACATTTCTGTCTTTGAACCAGACCCACATCTTTTATTATGCCCTTGTGTGTATGTAGTGTACACACACACACGCACGCACTCACACACACATCCCACTGCTGTCAGCTTCAGGTGTATTCAGACGTACCCCACTGACCGCAGACATGGACTCACGCTGAACGTCTAGGATAACATCTTTGTCTTTTCTCTTCCAGATACTCAAGCTGTGCCTCTATTGCCCTCTACACAAGCCACAAGCAACACATGACACAACCGTGTGCTGCTATATCCACATTGCCCAGACAGAGGGTAGTGGAATGGGCCCATGTAATTTAGGCTCATCGCATTCGTTATCGTAAAGAAGACTTTATAGGTACGGTTGACAGTAACTGCCTGATAATGTTGGTTTGCTGGAACGTTCTAGGCCCATCTGCCTAGCACATGGGCTTGCAGAAAAGGCTCTAAGCTCTTTCCAATGCACAATTAAGGAAATCGTGTTTTTCCACCTGATACAATTTGTAATGGAAAAGCTATCTAGCCCTGAAGAAACCAGCCACCCACCTGGCAGCCCACTGGATAAGACCGCTCTGGAAATGCAGCGCACTAAAAATAAACAATGTTGTATGTATCCCCCACAAGCACTCATTTACGGATATCACCCTGGGGTGACAGTGGCGCAGTAGGTAGAGCGGGGCAACAGCTGATCTGAAAGTTCCTGTTTTGATCCCGGCTAACTCCAAGTGTCGAGGTGTCCTTAACCCTATCTGCTCCCGGTGGTTGGTCGCACCTTGCGTGGCGGCAATCCCCATCTGTGTGTGAATGTGAGGAAATCCTGTACAGCGCTTTAGTGGCCAGAAGGTTAGAAAAGCTCCATATAAATGCAGACAATTGACCTGAGGGGCTGCAACCTGCCAATCCGCACATTATTGATGTCCCAGTAAAATGTAGGCATTCCAGACACAAATAGACATAACATGCTCTGACAGGCTTCCTACTTTTTATTTAGCAGACATTTAATTTTGCTTTCCCGCTCTCTCGCGCTCTTTCTCTCTTTTGACTTTGTTTTTGTTCCTGCTTATTAGTATTTATAAAGCCACAGATATTTCACTGTGCCAGTTCAGCTCAGAAAATAGAGTGGCGTTGTAGCTGTAGCCACGACATAACAGCTCTGGAAGGGGCCAGGAACTCACTTAGAGGGAGCTGAAAACCCCATATTGCTTTCCTGCTGCTCTCTGTGCATGACTCGGCGTGCTTGATGTTTGTGTCTGCGGTTAGTCGGCGTCTGTGATAGTCAGAGACACAAACAAAGCTTGACAAATGGTTAAAGTCACCGCAGAAGGAAGGTCTCACAGGCTGCCCGACGGGTGAGAGATCACTGTTGTGCCACAAGATGTTGCTCATGTGGTACAGCTGGCGTGCGCATATGTACTTGATCTGCTATAGGCAAAAGCAGAGATGTGTGCACGTATATGGCCATATACACACTTGAGTGTGAGTGTGTGTGTGTGTGTCAGGTCAGAGCTGGGAATTAACTAATTACAAATACTTAAGTAGCTTTTTCATGTATCTGTACTTTACTCAAGTATTTCTTTTTTACTTTTTCAAAACAGGCTAGTAACTTTATTGTTAATGCCTTTGAAAACAATTGAGAGGAATTGTTTATTTATTTCGCAAAATTGTGTGCCTTCCCAATATCGTCAAGATCGATTTCAACCTATAGATTGGACAAAAACAGAAGAAAATAATATACTGTCCAACTGGTGCATATTACGTACATTACGTAACATGATGAAACAGACAAGAAAGGATCAGATTATATTAGGAAAACTATGAGCTCCACAGTACTGTAATTCATTCAGATTTACCAGAATAGGCTATTATAAATCTACAGATTTAGTTGCAATGCTAGTCAACTTTATCTTTAAAGCCACAGGTTCTCATCTACATTACATTAAATGACATCTAGGGCAATACACTTAGTTTACTTACTTACTTTACTTAGAAGAAGTTTAATCAGGACTTTTACCAGAGTCGTTTTTTTCTGTATCTGTACTTCCGTATCTGTAGTACTACTTAAGTAATAACTTTGTGTACTTTTGACACCTCTGCTGTGTGTGTATGCGTGCGTGTGTGTGTGCGAGTGTGTGTTTAGTCTGTGAGCAGAAGAAAAAGCCTTGTGGGGTGACAGATGACAAATGGCTGAATTTGTTCCTCTATGGCAGAATGTAAATCTTCACATTAAATCACTGATTCCATCCGCATGCATGATCGTTCATTGGCTGGTTGTCTCTGCATGCCCAAATACATTGGACACACAGGGCCTTTCACCACATATCAATGCGTGGAAGATGCTTTTGCCCAGTCTGAAATAATGCACCTTAATGCAGTGCAGAAGTTCATTGTCGTATTACTGTAGGACGTTAACTAAAGTAACCTTTAGTTAGGTTACTTAGACTGTTACTGTATGCTTGGGCAATATTATTGTGTTTTGTTTTTGTTTAACACTTGTTTAACACTCTTCCTTCCAGACTCTGCATTGGAATTATTAAATGTGACATTTCTGTTTGTTTGGAAGCAACAAAAAGCGTTTACTAATGGTGCAATTGTCGCAGTTGCAGTGCTAATTGTTTTCTTTACAAAATTATGTAACTAATACAAAACGCTAATTTCCAGGTCTGGTTTCACTCCTACGATGTACAACTGATTACAAATGGTTTCTAACATTATTTCCAAACACTTTCTCTGGGTAGACACTGAAAATGATGGCTGGTCCTAATAAGAAGCACTGCAATTTGTGACCGCTGATTAAGTCTTATCACAGTTTATGTTGTTTCGCTTTTCACTCGGGCTCAGTGACATTTCCCGCCATATATCTTTGATTAGAAGCACATCTGACTGCCATTAAACCTTCCACACGCAGATCCAGGGGCTACTTAGTTTTCCTTTTCTAGTTCCATCCAGAACATTTTCTCTCACAGAGAGAAAGAGAGCGAAATGTGCTGGAATAAAGATGAGTTTCAAGGCAGAAGCTTTCTCATTGACGCGTTATTGATGGGTCTGGGCCTAAGGGTTTTCAGCACTTAAAGCTGAGTGTTACCAAAAGAGCAGCATAATGTTAAGTTAATAATTTAAATATGTGACATCAATCGGAATGGTTCTGAAAGATGTTTTGATTAAATGCATGGCTTCAGCTCAACAGTAATGATTTATGCCAAATGTGTCAACGAGGCAACAATGATATTGCACTGGGTGACAGCTTCATCACACTGTTATCCCATAAAGTAATTTTGCTCCAGTCAAAAAGGAATGAGCCTACACTGGCCTTGGCAATTACCATGGTGACATAAAAGCCAGCAGGGACAAGGAAGCGCTGGGCCAATGGTAGGACAATATAAAGTAATGTGAATAATCCAGCTGTGGATCCCACTGAATGTCATACAAAGAGGAGCAGGGCCCAGCCTGGTTAGAAGGAAGTTGTTAAACACACTGGGCACGATGTCTGATTTTTGGAAGACTGTGTGCATTTACAGCACAGAAGCAATACTCACCATTACTCAGATGAACAGGAAGAGATGATGATTATGTATTGCTTGCGAGTGTGTCATGTGTGAGCTTGCATATTGTGTATGTGCTTTATGAATACTAATGAACATTATATGTTTCTGTTATATGTTCTAATGTACTACCAGTAGCATTAATCTGAACATTCAGCCTTCTCTCACGATTGATCAAAGCCTGGAAACAACATATGGTTTGCATTACTATTACGCGGCATATTTCAACTGGGCCAGTAACCCTACTATATCACAGTACCTTAAAGGGAATTGACAGCGCCCCACTTTAAGGTAGTGCACCCCTACCAGAGCAACCCAAGCAAGCAGGCACTGCCAAGAGTTAATTGTCTGTCTTTTTTGTTTCGTTTTAGAAAGCATAAATCAGTTGAATGCATCCTTTCAAAGAAACGGTCCTTCACATCTACAGCAGTTATAGTGAGAGTGGTATGGCACATTCAACCATGAAATCAACCATTTGAGATGCTCATGCAGCAGATACTGCAACCTGAGCCTACAAAGGAAGGCAATGGTTTTGTCCAAAAGCTTTATTTCACCTAGGATAAATACATAACATTTGACATGACAGATGTCAAATGGATGTATGATGGAGACAAGAATACCGTGAAAGTGACTCATCAACACAGGGCAATGGATTTAAAGGAACACTCCTTGATTTGAATGTTGAATTCCCCTTGAGGTAGAAACTAGCGATATGAAAATGTTGTTATTTGGCTTTCCAAGAGTCCATGCTCTTCCCACACCTGAGCACCCGTCTCACACAACAATGTCATCAAATGTACACAACATGTACCCTTTCTCACACATACTGTATCGCCTTTATCATTAGATTTAATGTTACAGCACTGCACTCAGTGAAAACAAGGCATGTGATGTAATACAGTCAAATAATACTGTAAATAATTAACAAAATTATAAGAACAGAACTGGTTGCTTGTTTATATAAGTCCATATTTCCTGCATGGACGGCTCTTTCCTAGGATTAGCTAAGTGTTTGTAGGTCCAACTAAAACAAGATGACATTGATAGCTTTAAGTACCGGCCCAAACCACCGTCCAATCTATCTGCTGATCTCAGCTCAGATCCTGTCCAGACAATACCGCCACTTCCCCGCTTTGCACCAATCAAAACACATACTGATATGGCAGCCAGGACACAGGGAGGGCAAACCAATGAAGAAGAAAACACTGGCGTAAAGAAATCAAGATGACAGAGAAAGAAGTGAAGAGAGACAGAGAAATCAACTTGGAGGGTTAACCGACACTGATTAAATGAAGAGAGAAGTTTGTGTAGTCTGTTTCCTCCTCTCAGTCCTCAATGTTTAGTCTTTGTTTATAGATATTTTATACTCGTGGCTCTGTGGTATTCTGCCTCCACTCTTCACTTCTCTCAAGAACAAGAACTCCAGGTGATGGAGACCAGTCACCACCCCTCTGATACCGTTTGGCTCAGTGTTTCGCTTATAACCTGGGCTACTAGTCAGACCCGGAAAGGCTGGGATGCACAGTCATCTAATCCAGTTAGGCTAACTCTTGGTAAAGTAGCCCAGCTCTGTCTCTCTCATCCTTTCCTAAACTCACACAGATGTGTGGAGAGAATGGAGGTATGTGGTGCCCTGGGTTGGGATGGTTGACTAACTGCATGGAGGGTGCTAAACCTGTCTTTTCAACAACCGTCTAACAACTTTTCCCATCTGCACTGAACAAATACCAATATTTATAATGTATATATACATATAGCCATATTGGTATCAAAAGAGTTGTTTTTCTGGGGGATTTTTATGCTCCAGTTTCCCATTAACCTCTGGAATACGCAGGGGTATCCTAACCCAGATGTTAGGTTTTCATGCGGCAGCCCGCCAAGCGTCTCATCAGACGCGATGTTGTCTTCTTGCCTCTGTTTCAATTATTTTAAAAAACGAAGGGTATGACAAGTAATGTAATTTTTTTTGACTTGAGTGTCAGGCAAGATCACAAGCGATTGCCGTGCTCTTGCCATCAAAGAAACCACTGGAACATCTGGAAAAATGTATAATCTCAAAGATCTGCTCTTAGATTGCAAGACAACTCATGACAGCCATTATACTGAAATGAGACAAGACTCCAAAGCAGATCTATACGGTCTATGATAACAATGTGATCATGTCATTAGAGATCTGAAATAAATGTGAATGGATATTTCTTTTCATTTCACACACACACTGTACACGCACATTCACTTCAAGAAACATGCTTTAATTTAATTAGCTGCCTCCCCGACCAAGGTCACTGGCAAGCATGGAAAGATTCAGCTCATCATGAACCCATTAGTCAACAGAGGAATGGAAACAGCATTGCACTGTCACTAAACCTGGCAGTCTCCCTCCCCATAAGCACACTTCCAAGGTCCAAGAATATATCAATAACATACATTGGAAACATAATGTTAAATTTTTGAGGTTATATAACTTCTCGCTGCATTACTTCAACAAAAGAAAATGGGTCAAATACTATTATAAAACAGAGTTGTTTAGATAAAGGCCGCTCTCCCAACCAGGGAGAAGACAGATTTGGATCCAGTGTTAAACATTTTTTCATATTAGTATCACCAATGCAATGCACAAATTCAAAACATCAAAGCCAATACCAATGTTATTGACTGTAGAATTAAAGAATATGATTTTGTTCGGCTTACATCCAAACCACCACTTTGCTTCTCCTTAATCTGAGTCAGTAACCATTTTGTACAGCCAGGGTTAGCTAACAATTTGGCTTCTCCAATATTTACCCTCATAAACCTTTAGCAATGTAAATCAAAACCAAACAACTCATTAAGTTTGTAAGGGAAAACAGTATATGCGACAAATTTCTTGACAAGTAGACTACACAAACAAGTAATGAAGTCAAGTGCACAGATGATATCAGCTCATGTTCTTTCAATACGGGTTATAAATAACTCATGAGACAGTTACTGAGGCATAAACTAATGCTAGGCTAGTTTTTCACATTAAAGTTGCAAGAAACATGTTTTATTTAGAGACACAAAGGCAAACTAATTACACTTAAACTACTTGAAGAAAAGATTATGCAACATGATGGGCTCTAAACACATTCCACATTGATCTAAAAGCAATGTCAGAGTATCCCCCCAGTGACACACACCCAAATATAAACAACTTGAAATGCAACCGGCCTGTTTCGGCCTGTTTAGCCAGTGGTAGTGATCTGGACTTATCCAGTTACAGTGCTGAATACGAAACTGACAAATATAAACAAAGAATTAGCTGGTAGTACCAGGTTCCTGTTAAGGTTGACTCCAGATAACCATGTTGACTTTTTGACCCACTGGTGATCAAGCGATAACGTTTGCTAATGAATTCAGTACCATAGGCCGAGAGCTGTTCTTCTCTTTAGGGAGGGAGGGGGTGGAGTTTACTAATGGGATGGCTGACCCTGCAGTGCAGGTTCTGGGTCAAGACCTGGAGCAGGACCAGAGAGCTGTTTTGGGAGCTCCAAAGCTGCCCCAGGGTTCCAGTTTCGTGGCCCACTTAAAGGCTGTGTGTTGGCAAACATGCCAGAGAGGTTCTTATATGGCAGCCAACATATAGCTTGTGGCCTGCTGGCCTGCCAACTCACAAGCTTATTTTAACTCAACTCTAATTAGACGGTGGTAGCCCATAAGGAAAGACAGAGAGAGTGAGATGATAATGGGAATAAATGGAATAGGGAATGATGGAATTAAAATTGGGGGGAAAAAGATACATAGTCAACAACAAGTGAAACAGGAAAAAGATTGTAAGATATTTCTATTCTGAGTGCTAAAGAAGGAGGAATGCTTTGTTATGCTTTTCTTTAAGGTCATGTTATGATAACCCCTAGTGTGAAAGTATTTATGAACTCAGTGGAGCAGGGAAGAAATGGCCTTTAATAACAGAGCATGTTGGACATTTGTTGGCATAGATTCCTCTTAACAATGCTTTGCAAGTTACACCAGAAGCATGAAGCTCTACCAATATCACAAAAGTACATTTTACTTAATTGTTTTCTGCTGTCTATTGTCATGAAATATCTCGTGACATAACTAGCAATTGTCCCTATTGCTCGATTTTGTGAAGAATGATTATATATATTTGTAAGAAACATGCTGTCCACATCAAATGCACTACAGAGAATGAATAAATGCAAAGTGCTTTGGTAGGGAATGTCGTGTTCTTGCTTCAGGAAGTCTACAGCTCTTTGGGTCAGTTGCGTCCTTTCACTGAATCAAGAATGTTATCAATCAGCGTAATTGTTTTTTGGATTGTTTGTGGTGAAATATGTGTCCAGCCATTTAAAAACTCCTGCCTTGCCTTGAGGTGAATAATAAGACCCTGGCTAACTCTCACAGTATAAGAGGGCGCCATGACATCAAAAAATTGCCCTTACATATTACACTCATACATATAATGTAATAATATGATACAACAAATAATTAATTATAGGAGAAGCTGCAGAACATCTTAAAACACTAGAGAGGGCCCATTTTGTTGATAGCACTCGATTTGGTTTTGATCATACTTTAATTCATAAATATTGTAAACCCAAATTTCTATCGCTGAAATATGGTGAACTACACATAAAGCCAAGTGTGTTTATTAGCTACTAAAATAATACTATCTCTAAAGGGAAGTTTAAAGAATTATTGCTATCAAGCGGTTGCTATGTAACGCATTGCCCAGCATGATAATAATCACTTGATCATTATAGATATTCACAACAATAAGCCTCATCCTCATTGTTATACATTTCATTTCTTCCCTTGACAACATGCTGGCCTTCATCATCAGGGCAAAGTATAATCCATGTCATATTCTGTGGGCATAATGATATAATAATGTATGCAGTTTATTCTCTGTTGCCCACATTGCCTGCAGGAACATGACTGCTATTCCACACCTAGGCTATGATCTGTTCCACTAAATATCTCTAAACCAGTCTTACTGGGAACTAAATAAGGAGGTTTTCTTTAACCAAGACGCTCCTCAATACCAATTTTGTGGAAAGGCAATAACTAACACTAGCACTACCGGAATTCTATACTAGAATGACCATAACAGTCATGATTTGCATATCATTTAAATAATCAATATACATTTTCAGAATAAATTGACCTGTAATGTTAGGATAGGTAATAATAAACATAAGGACATATTACTATTGAATGTAAAAACAATCATTACAACACAATGAATGTGAAAACATGCATTCATTTTGGAGCATATTTTGACCAGCACAGGAAAATATAATGAAAATTTTAGAAAACTAACTAGTTTAGAAAGCAATATTTGTTTTAATGAGCAATGAATCAATTTCACTGACACTGGTGGATCAGTTACTCAGTCAACACAGGTAATCTCTACCTTCCATCCAGAGTCTTGTAAAAAGAGATTTGCACCATCTCCGTTCACTCCAATGGACCATTTTTTCACAGGAATGGCAGATCGTGATTCATAGAGCCTTAAAATAATTCCTGGAAGTTAGCGTAAATATGAAAAGGTACCCTATAAATTATATTTTAAAAGTAAATCAGTGCATTTATTGACTACGAAATACCAAAAAATAACTTTTTTGCCATAGGTTTTGCCTCTCCATGAACCATGTGACAGTTAAAAATGTCCAACTTCCGTTGGCATAACTCTCTCTTTCCATGGCTCTGCTCCCATCTCCATACCCACCATGGTACTAGCTCAAAGCTAAAGCTAGGTTTTAGCATACACTAGAAAACATTGTTGCTAGGCAACGATGATGCAGCTTCAAGAACGGGACAAAGTAGCAAATGAAAAAAACTATTCAATAGATCCGTCAATGTCATTATGGCCATTCACGGCAAATATGCTCAAAACTCTTTTGTGTTTTGTAATTTTAATAATAACAATGTTCTAATAAAATACACACACATTTAGTAAAAGTCAGAGTCCTATAGTTACATGGGATGTATTTCAAAATAGCCATTACATTGAAACATTTTAAAAAGGTCAAAATGCCTTTGTAGACTTGGTAGTTCTTCTAGTGTTAAAACACAAACCAGTTTATTTAGTCTTTAAATACGTATAGGCCTACACTGACTCAACAAATCGTCTCTTATACTTCAAAATAAAAGGCTGTTCTATGAAGTGAATGTTCTGGAAGGGAGATGTATAGGCGCTTGTGGTGTGGTGGTAGCGGGCCTTGTTGGGTGAAGCTGTTGCCTCTGTCTTCTGCATCCTTTCACACATGCTCAGGAGCCAGCCGACTTTCAGCAGAGCCATGCGGTTGCCTGAGGAGCCACTGTATTTGCCGTCTTCAGCATTAAAACAATAGGACTCTTATAACAATGAATACCCAAGCACAAGTCCTTGACTTATTAAACATAGATTGCCAATGGGCATGCAGCTCATATCAGGGTTTGATAAAACTTGATATATCGCAGGAGAGTATAGTCATCCCAGCATGAACCTCAATGTAAACAGGTCATGGATATTCAAGCGCTCAGCTCTGTGGTTTTCGCTGATGGCGGTGAATGCACATTCTTGCATATGTATGTTGGTGTTAACAGCCAAGGCCTCCGCTGTAATGTATATGCAGTGTAAATAATGATAGCACCTGGTCAATAGGCTTCAGGGGAATAATATGATGAAGTATGATCATATTCAAACAATTAAATACTGTATCAGTAATCACTATCATAGACATGAGGTGAGATACAGTACAATAGAATTCAATGGAGATTTAAAAAAAACCCTGATAGATTCATATACGCTGACCAAAGAAAAGGCAGTCAGAAACATACATACATGTATAGCCTTATACTGACGTAAAATGAGTAAGTATACAGTGAAGTCACATGTTTTTACATAAGCGTAATATCACTTTAAGACATTCCAGGATCTTTCTGACACTAGTCCACTGTAGTCTTTTCCATTGAGGAATGTCTGGACGCCCCCAGGCAATCATTCTGTACCAAAACACACACTTTTACCCTCGAGACAAGTCTCGCTCTGGCCTCAGCTTAGTGTGCTGACACAGTCGCACCTCCACACACATGCTGCAACCACTGAGCGATGGAGAAAACAATGAATGAAAGTCAAATGTATGAGAATGAGACGGCTGCAGGCTGGGTTCATGCCAATTTGGGCAAACAGGGTTGGGGTGGAGAGGTGTGAGGGGGTTAGCCCTAGCTAGCACTCTTGAGAGTGTTCTTTTTCATCGAGGCATCCAAAGTCAACATTCCATGTATAGGGCCCGGACACAGTGAAAGTCAAGGGAGAGAGAGGGGAAAAAAGGAGAGGGAGTACGAGAGAGAGAAAATGTCACAAAGACATATCAGTGGAAGTGAGACTTGAATATAAGGTTTCACAGGTTTCCCCTGCTCCAGAGGCCCACATGCTTCTAGTTAATCATCTGGGCAGACATCGGCGATTACCTCTAATTAACCAGCTGATGGTCCAGTGAGCAGAAAATGAAGGAGGCAATTAATCAGTCATAGCAGCTCAAACACTGCTATCCAACATGAGGGGAATGTGAGCAAAACTTTGCTAATGGCTTCCCTGCTTCGCAGACTAAGTCTTTAATTTATCAAAACCCAGGTGAACATGGACTTATGTGACCAATATTCATTGGTACACCTGAAAGTGACATTGATGAGTTGCATTAAGAGGGGAAATATATTTATATCTGTACGAACATACAGTGAATAAGTAAGTAAATAATGTTTATTTATGGCAGCTTTCATAGACCAGAGGTCACAAAGTGCTTTACAGTAAATAAACTAAAACAAATAAACTACACAAAACCATAAAAAATAAACATTGTGTACATATACACTTTTTGCTGCTGAGGTAGATTTATGATACAGTAAAGAGTGGCAATTTGTTTTATATGCATTGGAAGATTATATTTGATTTGATTTAAGCGTTACTCTTTTTTTTCTCTTTCCTGCATCGTCTGAGGGTGAGTTACTGGTGGTCTGGGAATGACGTGATTGTGGAAACTTCCTGGGTGCAGACAAACTTGTGATTCAGTGAGGAATTTTTTATCTAATCTCAGCTGTCTCAGCTGCCTGAATAGAAATGTTAGGAAAGATAGGAAAGGTAAGTATTCTAGCACTAATAATCATCATAATGATTCAGGTCAAGACACTTTGTGTTTACATATGAATTATAACTACAAAGGAAGAGCGACAAGCTCAAGGAAGATATCATTGATTCAGAATGATACTGTGTGACAAGAGTTTTTCCAGAATATTCTTGGGTCTGTTTGTGGGTCAGTGATTATGTTAGAGCACAAGCCTCCCTGCTGAACACAATACATCAGTCACTTGCTATGAATGCTTTCTCCAGACACACAAGTAAAATAAAGATTTTACTTGAGTGGATTTAATGTCTAAGATATTCAACATATTTGTACAATTACCATGTACACTATTCAATGTGTTTATGTTTCCAAAGCACAGCTGCAGTACAATATAAAGATAATGTATCCTATAGTTGAACAATGAAAACCAGTAGGGTGGGATTGTTGAATACTTTGATTGGTAAAGGTTACTTGTATGGGTACTTTATGGCCTATTTTTAAAGAGGTGATTTATGATGTGCGCACACTGTTTATATCTTCCAAAGATAAAAGAAAATCTCTGCATTACCAAGGCTGTTTCATGTCTCACTAAAACAGACTGTAGCTAGCAGACCATCCTCAGATATGACTCACTATGACAACAAACTGATGATCTCCTTGTCCTACAGAAGCATACAATATTTAAAGGACTAAGAAGCATATGCCACAACAGAACAGCATTATACACTCATACTATATTTACCCTTCAATTGAACCTGAGGCTTTGGTACGCTTATATTTTAATGAATAGGCCTCTTTACAATGTTTTGCAAATTGCAGCGCACATGGCATGAGTATAATATTGTACAAAATTACACAAAAACATTTTCACTTGAGATAATTTACCAGCTCTATATAGCCTAAACTTCTTGTATGGACTGAAGGCTTTTGTTCATGTGGGCTATGACTAAATGGGCTTAGGTTATAGCCCCACCTCATGGCAAAAATATGACAGTACATATTGCAGTATGTATATACTAAAATGTATGTATACATGTATATGTGGTTAGCTTTAAACAAATGAAATTTGTACAATTCCTAAATATAAACCAAACCAATATTTACTATTACAGTATAACATTAGTTTTATTAGTCAGTAAAGGTTAACTGTTTCACATGTTTTATACAAACCAATGAGTGAATTCCAGAGGTTATAGATGAGAAAAATCATATGAAAGTTTAGGTTACAGAAGATCAGCTGAAAGACAGATTTGTTAAAGTTTCACACAATCCAAATAGTACTCAATAATATATTAGTATCAGAATACTTCACCCTGATTCACTGCATACTTGTTTAGGGGCATTTATACAGTAACACTCCCAAATGAGCACCCCCAGTCTATAAGGTTTCAATTTACCCTGATGCAGCGCATCTGTAATGGTTAATGTGTTTATTAGAACAGCATGCAGGCAAGATCTACAACAGACAGGGCAATTGGAGTGTACGCAGACAACAGGGTGGGTCATTTTCTGCTTACTGGTTAAGCATTTATCCTCATCTAATATTACTCTAGCCTTTATTAGAGAAATGCGTATGGAGTAGGGGGACACACGTGTCTTCTCATTTTGTAACTAAAAGGAAATACAGGATATGCAAGAGAAAAACTGAACAGCCACACATTAAAATGTGTATGATTTCAGAGATTACTAGCAATATATTGTTGCAAAATATGTATTTAAAGCAAAAGCAACATTCTGCTATATTAACTACTGTGATGGTGAATGCTTTATTATATTTAACAGAACATCTGAACATTTTATAGACATCATTCCTACAGATAAATTAACAGCACTTGCTTGGCTGGTTTATTATAGTACGCCATGGTTTCTTGTCTAAACAGAGCACGTCAAAACAACACTTCATCCATCACATACATAATGTGAGTACGTACATGACTAAAGCGAAAAAAGCTCCCATACTTTACATCACTCTAAACTGCTTGGTGTAGTGTGTGTGTGAATGTTGTCCTCAAGTATCAATAAGCAGAATCTACAACAATACGTTCTGACAACAGGCAGTGGGCAGCCAGCCCTGGAGGTAACGACGGAGCGTTATTAAAGTGCGTTGTTCGTGTTCTCAGAGAGCGAGTGGCCCCAGGCTCAGCTCCACGTGGTGTGTGAGCCAGACCGCCTCGGCGGGGGCGTCGCCGGCTTCCTCGTTGGGCCTGATGGGAGCGGCCAGGTTGCGGAAGTCGTGTCGGATCTTGAACGACACGGTGACATCTGTGTCCTCCTCCTTCTGCGGGACCACTTTGATGAAGAACCCTATCTTGTTGGACTTCCTGAAGGAAACCACACTGCAGAGAGGGATGAAGCACCGCGGGTGTTAAGAGTGGAATGACACTCATTCATCTATAGCTCTCTAATCTTGCACAAGCTAAGGCTGGTGTTCGTGATCAAATACACGTTAAATCCTCCTTTGGCTTCTGTTGTTCCACAACTCACATATATAAACAAGACTGAAGGCAGACACATTTGACAGAAGAATCATGTGAAAACTATAGAAAATGCTTCCACTAGCTTTGTAGCTGCATTAGAATTATGTTTTTGAACAACAAAAAGAACCATTAGAGGGAAAAAATAAATAAATACATAAATACATAAAACAATATACTGTAAAAAGATATAATCCAGAACATCATCTTGAGGATTCGCGGTGATCTGAGGGTTTAACAAGAGTTAATTCATGTTAACATAGCAGGCAAGTGCATGCGCTTACTCTGGGTCATCTCGGAAGCCCTGAGGCTCAGCCAGGTCATCATACTCTGCAGCTGCGTCCTTCCCTGCTAGGACCAACTCCTTAGTAGGCACCATCACCTGTAAACCAGAGACACATAGCAATGCACTTGGCATGTAACATACATTGGAGTGAACAAGCAGGGCGCTGAAACAATCTGCTACCTAGGGATGCACCACGAGCATTCCCTAGTCCCTAGCTGCCAATGATCACTCTTAGTACACAGTTCATTTGTGTAAACATACAGTAATATGATCGGTAACGTAACTGGCTATATTCAGACATCTCTGACTGACTGCAAATAGCTAGGCATGCTGGTTGGTCATGATGCAATAGGCTGCTATACGACGGGGCACGCGATGAAGAGTCTTAGCCAATGCATGGATATGAGGGGGTGTTTAGATGTGCTGCTGTACCTTAGTAGTGCTGTTAATATCATCCTGGTCTCCTTCTTCACAGGCCACCAGTGTAACATGGGTAACGTTCTCCACTGGGTTGGTCAGGGTCAGCAGCACTTGGCTTTCCTAAGTGGGCCGGAGGGAAAGAGGCTTTTTCTTTTACAAAGGTTACCCTCAAGGATGGCTAAGTAACTTGTCAGTAAAGCCTGAGATTAGTTCCCGATCTTTGAAAAAGTCTGGTCCACTCCAAATGCTTTTAGAGACTATGATTTTGATGATAAATTACTATTATTAAGACTTATTTGCCTTTAGAAAAGAAAAAAAGAAGAAAGACGGCATGAATTATTCACATTAGAAACATGGCTTGTCAGAGTCAAAACAAACCTTCATGTAGCGGAGATTTGGAATAGACATGATTCTCACTTCAGGGATGTAACTCCTGTTGTAGCAGAACAGAGTGAGATGTCAACACACTGTGACCCAGACAAAAGTGCAACATTCAAACAATACATGTATTGATGTAAGGCAGGTCAGGATGGCTGCTTTATTCAACTCTAATCCAACATGTGAAGTAAAAAGCAGTGACTATGGTAGTAGTACAACAGTTTACCGTTACAGACCATTTTTGCATTGCAAAGCCATATTTTCCTAATTAGACTTTGAGTACAAGTGGCAGTTGTTATACAACTGTGAGTTGCCCTTCCAATCACCTCAGCCTGAGGTTAACAAAGACAATGTAAAGAAAACTGTGTTTGAGGGGGAATACTTACACAGCCACCAGCTGAATTTTGAACTTTATTGAAGTAGGATTGAATTCTGGCTTGCTTAAATTATGCTCGCATTTCTAGAGGAAGGAGGAAAAAAGGTTCGTACTCAAATACAGAATCCCTTGGCCATCCTCTCAGTGTAAACATACTGCACAGAGTGCACAGGCTGAACTTCAGTCAGAATAGAAATATGTACGGCAGGAATGGAACCAACCCTGCAGCGCAGCGAGCGCTTCATGAGGAGGTGCTTGTGTTTGGGGTGGAGCTGGGATGCACTCGCGGGCTGGAAGTCGGGCTGCAGGAGTCTCTGGCGCAGCGTGGTCACTAGAAGAATGACATTCACTCAACTTACGACTTAACTTCCAGGGCACTTGAAAATATCCGTAAGGCATTTCTGTGTCATATCAGCAAAACACTATTTATTTATTTTTTTTTTTTAGAAATCTCACATTACTGAACCCCAACAGACAAATTAGGTTTCTATTTTTCTCTGAGGTCACAAAGTGCTTCACAGTATCAATAATGAAATCACAATCCAAACAGAAGAATGCAGTGCCATATACAGGGAAGAAATACCTAAGTAGTAACAATAAATATAATGCAGAAACCATTAAAAAGGTACAACACAAAATAAAAATACGCATTCATGAAAACATTAAACCTTAGAGCATGGCATATACAATATTCAGTGCACATGTCACTAGCTCTTACCCTCTGGGAGACTAATAGGTCTGGTATAGCAATCCTCAGGCAAAGGTTCCACTTCATCAAGGGGCTGGGCTGGTTCAATGTTGATCTCCTTCTGGTCTTCACCCTCTTTAAGTCTAGTCCAGGGAAAATATATCAGTAGTATTAACACTTTAGTGAATGGCTGAATGTATATCATTTAACTGCAGCTGCTTCGTCCACTATATACTGTCAATGGTGTCAACACTGTTGACATACTGCTGTGCCTGGATAGAGTCACCACGCATACTCAGATGCAGGGCATACAGCACGAGCCAGAAATGATCAACATATTAATAGGCTTTATGTTCTATCATTATTTAACGGTATTTAAAGGATCAGAAATGGAAATATTTCTGCACATGCCATCTTAGCTTTTCTTACAATCAGGTGTGTAAAGATTACATTCTGTAAATTTGAAGAAATTATCAGTTCAATGTTGGCACTGGTTATCAAATTGGTGGGAAAGAAAATCCATACCGTGCATCACTAATTATAAGTATCTTATCCCCTCCTGTCAGACAGACAGACAGACAGACAGAGGTATATATACACACACAAAACAGTTTATGACATAATATACTCACGAGAGGCCAGCCAGACTTGATATGGGAGCTGCAGGCCTTTGCCTTTGCAATCTGGTTCCAAGGCCATACTTTTCCTGAATGATGAATCAGAAATATTAACATCTATGGTAGGGTGCAAGTACTAATACTGCACATGAATAAATGATTTGCCAATATAGAAAAGATATTATTAAACTTGTGATTATATAATATATTACGCAGGAAAGGATTATTAAAGAAAAATAAAGTATAAATAAATTTTACACACAGAAACACAGTTTCCTTCGTTTGAAACAAGAAAACGGGAGCTTTTCTGATAGTAGAGAAGAGAATGTTTAATACACTAAGGCTTTGTAACGACATCTGAATTAAGTCAAATGAAGGAAACTGGTGTCATGCTGCTAAAGTATGTGACTAGCTGCTTCTCTCCTATCAAGTGGCATAAAGGCTCCTATTGTGTGGGTCAGTCTCATTTACCCAGGGAAATATTCATGTGATCTGGGAGGTTACGGGTTAGGTACAGACAGGGAAAAGGAGAACATTGCTACTTCAGAAGATTACATTATCCAAGTTGTGAAAAATACAACTCACCACCACATGAATAGTGTGTTGCTGGGAGGGTACAAACCAAAAATCAGTGTGCATAAGCCAAGAAAAACAAGAGAGAGTTAAAACAAAAAAGCAGGTGAAAACAGAGCAATCAAAGCAAATCATCAGTGGCAACTGCAGACATGCAACAGCAACAGCAAGGCTTCATTTGTAGAAAATGGCTGCATGGCCAACAGTCACAGCCAACCGTACTGCTAATATAAGTTGAGATATCACCAAGCATGCCACATTATTTCTCTTGACTAATGCGTTGCCATTGAGCAACCATGTACTACTGTGAGACACTGAATGTGTACTGCTTCTGAGCCTTGGGAGAGCGCTACATTCAAAGAGTGCAGTCTACCGAGAAAGCGAGAGGCATGCCCTGTCGTCTCCTGCTGGCCAGTTTCTTCCGGTCTCTCTCCTGTCTCTCTCGCTGGGCTAGCTGCTGGTAGTACTCTATCAGCTTGTTGATCTGCAGGGAGAAAAGATTACAAGCCAGGTCAACGCCAAGGTCTCACTGGTGTTGTTCAGTTAAATGACGATGATGTTATGTTAATTATGTTGACCACACTGAAAAAGACAAGACTATTCAGTATTGAGTTACCTACCTAGGTCAGGTGTAGGGAGACATTCAAAAGAAAACACTTCATTTGTCTATCATAACGTTCTAGTTATCCGAGATGATAATGTCCTCCTCGTCAGTATCCTAGCCAGATGGATACTGGAAGGGTGTAACTTCACCCCCTGGGCACGGGCAGCCCTTTGTGATGTAATATGGGTTACATAAATAAACTAGACATTTATTTTTGCCAGTTTCTGGAGAAACTGCTTGGGTTAACTAGCGCCCATAAAAGTCCATATGCTTTCCTTGTTTATTAAATTGTATATATTTAAATGTAGTTAAAAATTAGAAGCTGAACTAAGCAAGGTTTTTAGTGCCGGCAGAGATTGGAACCTCAAACATTCCGATTGGGAGTCATATGGACAACCAACTATGCCAATACTGGCACTTAAAATTCAGACTTAAAGGAGATATTTCAATTGTTTTCAAATGTTAATCTATTATGCCACCTGAACGGTGAGGGCTTTTGGGGCCTGAATGTAAGAATATGACTGGTGAATAAAGGCGGTGCTAGCCTAGCTTCATCATTAGCCTGCTATTGTTAGCTCATGGTTTTTCCAAGAAACGTGTAGAAATGTGTCAATATCTCTAAAGCAACCTGACAAAAAAACTTGCTGGTTAATATGATGTTTGTGTGAAGTTTGTATGTTGGATAATGAGGTGTAGTTGGGTAAGAAAAAGTTGAATAATAATAAAGAGTAAGACGAACATGAAATTACAATATTTAACATGTGGACCTCAGCAACATAGAATACATGCAATATACTGTATCAATGATATGCTATGATGCTCAGCTCTTTGTGGCCAAGATCAATGCTCGCTCAAGAACAACTCATGGTGCGTAAGCAGCAACAGGGAATAACATACCCGCTGAGCATGTGGGTTTTCTGGCTCCTGCCATCCACCGCTGGCTGTAGTAAACAAAATATGATAACAAAGGTTTTGTGCATTGAAGCCATAAATGTTAATGTTGCGCTCACATTTTAAAACAATCTGGAGTCGTTTTCTTTTGCACTGATAATGTTGACAAATGCATCTTAATATTTATAAAACAAAAATGAATTTCTTTAGTGTTCCAAAATGACACAGATTCAAGGAAGGATATATGTACGGTGGTTCAGCAGCCATGCTTAAAGCCACAACACTAAATGTAAAAATCATTGTATTATGGCTGCTTTAAAGGCGAGGTCAGCAATTGATACATTTTGTCAAACTCGTGCGATATGATGATTATCAGGTCTTACTACATAGCCCTGGCTCTGTAAATAGGAACTAGGGTTGGGCGGCGTCTACAAAACTGGCCTACAAAAGGCCTGGTCTACTAATATTGATCTGTAATAATAAAAAGGTCACACTTCACCTATCTGGCAGTGGCCTACTGCACATTTATAGGAATGAAAGACGTCAGCCACTTCTGAAGTGGTGTGCAGGATTTGTGCCCATAGAATTTGCGCAAAAGATGTACAGACGACTACGGTGGTAAGCTAGCTAACAACCAACCAATGATATGCTATGATGCTCAGCTCTTTGTGGCCAAGATCAATGCTCGCTCAAGAACATCTCACGGTGCGTACGCAGCAACGGGGTAGGCGACAGCAAAGTGAGTGAGCACGAGCAGCAAACGATTTAGCCGATTCACTGTTGTTAGCATTACATTAGCATAATGTCATTGATTGCATTGCCACACTAAGAGAGGTGTGTGATAGATGTACATTACGCAGAACGACAGCAAAGGCATGTGTATCTGCATCTGCGTGCGTTTGTTTGAAAGAGAGTGGGGAAGAGAAGTAAAGGTTATGCTGATCACAGCAATTTTGCGACCCTTTAACGGAAAGCGTATTACGCCGTGTTTCAGAAGATATTTATAACTTTGTCTGAACGATGCCTGCAAAACATTGTGATGTCTGTCAGCCATTGGCGATGACATCGTGTAATTGGCCCAACCCTAATAGGAACACAAGCAAAGTGGTGCAGACTACATCACAACACTATCCCAGCCTTGCCAAGGCGTTTCCAGGCAGGGCTTCTGAGGGAGCACCCTTTGGCATTGGAGAGAGGTGTTTTGTTTTGATTTGAGTTCAAATGATCTTTCTTGACGATGACCCACACCCAGTGTATTATCTTACAACCGTTGACTTCACCTTTAATCATTCCAGAATGAAACTCACCAACAGATTTGTCTGCCATGCCCACATCCCTGGAGGTCCAGCGGCAGAAGCCACAGGCCAAGTAGTATGCCTTCTTCATTGTTGTCTTGGTGGGGTCATCAGGCAGGGGAGCTGGGATGTTGGTGGCTCGAGTAGACAGGGTGTGCATACAACATGGACAGTCAAAGCAGTTGGCACACCTGGAGTACATGTCACAGGGAGAGCGACATGAGCTGAATACATTATCTGGTCAGAGCCAATAGTTGGAAAAGCATGAAAGGCTTAGCCTCACCTGTTCTTTTTAAGCTTTGCTTCTGCAGAAGGCATATTCTCCAGGCAGCTTGGGCAATAATGTGAGTCCACCTGGAGAAAAAAAAAACAGTGGACACGATTACAAGCCATAGCAGGCTTTAGATTTGTGAGTTTGTAATGTGACAACAAGAGAACATGCTAGACAAAGGGTATTATTTTAATGGTATATTTAAAACCGATATAACGATATAGAACAATGAATGATATCGAATGCTGTGATATGAATGAATGTCGGGTGTGGTTATTGCCTGCAAATGTATTTAGTAAAAACCTATTTTAGGCACTGTGGGCGTTAGCTTTGTAGTCTACCTGTTGTTTTTGTTTATCTGGCATATCGTTTTTTTAAACGAACTATTAAAGCTCAAGAAACAAGTAACTATAGCTAACTAAATAACTTGCTAGCTGACTGGCTGGCTGGTTGGTTGGTTTAAACCACTAACGTTAGCTACAGTGCTGTAATCACCTGGCGTCGTTAGATACAATACAGGATGTCTGATGTTGAGACTGCTGAATACATCCTGACAGACACACAGATAGGCCACACATATGGGATTAACTGGATGAACTACTATACCTGACAAATTCCACCTGTCATAGTAGAGGTAGGCTAACGTGCTAACAACAATGTAGCTAGCGGTGCTGCTAACAGATAAATTAGGTCGCCACAGCAAATAAACGTCCATACGTACCTCGTGAGACACACATTCCAGGGATCGCAATTCACTACAATAACGGCAAAAGTAAAGTTGAGATAAAGGGGATCTAATCTTTTTCTCCCCACGAACCAAATAGAGAACCTTCTCTGGCTGCAAAAGGGACGCCATCTCTAACAAATGCAGGCGCTGTCCCACTATCCGGGCGTGATGTCATCATCTCTACTGTAACTAGAACGACCTCTACTGGTGGCGAACAACATTAGTTTCTTCAGACTGGGGATACCGTTTGCTGGCAAGGTTTGGTTTTGCAGCGCTGCGCACGTCTGCTTTCACCGTCAAATAAGTTGTTTGCAAAGCATACAGCAGTATAGTTTTGCCTCATTAACCAAGCCTGCCTACAGAGGGCCTTTCTGAATACCTGGCTGGCTGGCTCAGCTGGCTGGGTCAGAAGAGGCACATTTGCTATTCCTTTTGCAGACAGACAGATGGGGTCCCGTCATACTATATGAGAGATAATACAGATCAGGTTATGCGTGTTTTTAACGTATATAATATACATTGACAATAGGCCTAAATAGTCATTTTAGCCTAGGCTACTGTAAAAAACTGGCACCGCGCACGAGTTGGCAGTTTTCCTGTCTGAAAGCCTATTGACAATGATTGCAGTGCAGCAATGTTTTTCGGGCCAGGGACCCTCTTGGCTGATAGAATGACGGCACTCCCTATCACTATAACATTTTTATTTACCGGGACAACATAGGGCGGCCATGTATAAAAGTAGGCCATTAACTAAGCAAGCCATTAAAACAACTGTCAGATGTATAGCACATGTTGTATTTATGATATTGTATATTTCCTGACATTTACATTTTTGAAAGAAAATGGGTTCAAATTATTTGGAGGACCCCCTGCAGTACCTCTGAAGACCACCTAGGTGTCCCGGGCGCCCTGTTGAAGACCCCTGTTGTGGTGTATTTCGCCTGCCTCTATAACCTTTATAGCGTGGACGTTATGTAAATCAGTTGTCGGTCATGTTGACGTGCGCTAAACATGACGTATCCTATATGGATGATTGCGGAAGAAAATCATTCAAAAAAATTGAGTAGCCACGAAAAAAAGGGAAAGAGGACACTTAAATTCCAATTGGCTCACATGAAACTCGCGTCATCTTATATTTGCGTGGTGTAGCCAGGGGGAGCGTTCAGAGCCAGTTCAGTTGCCACATCATTTATTCCCCAGGGAGCACAACAGTTGAGTAGGCTAGCCACATCCCAGCTGGCCCACTACGATGGGGAGAGACAGTATGTGGGTCTTGTCTTTGGTTCTGTTGGGTCTCTTACGGCCCTCAACAGGATATTATTCATACAGGCAGGTATGTATTTTTCAATCGCTAATTTTTCAGATATGTTGCATATTGTTAACCAACTTGGCCTACTTATAGTTTGTATTGTCTTACTTTTTAAAGTTTTATTTTATTAACACTCTTGGTTTCACAATAATTTGCTCTGTTTGTTATATTTACTAATGGGCCGATCTTCTATTGACATTGGGGCACTGTTTTGCTTTGCACGTACCTTTAGTTCAAGTGTTTAATATTGAAACTTTGTGTAATCAAAAACACTCAGTAAATAGACAGTTATAAGCAATATGCACACTTTAAAGGATTTATTTAGGAAATATAAGACTAGCCTCTTAATTAACGATGTTTTCATGATTATGAACAGGGATGGGCAAAAATACATCAAAATGTATTTGAAAATAAAATACCAAATACTCTAATTGTAGCCTAAGTATATCAAAATAAACTACAACATATAATATCCATGCAATCTATCAAATACACTGCATTTTTGTAGACTATTTTAAAAATACAATAATACATTTCCAGTGGAGCATGAAATAACTTTACAAACTTATCATTCTACCATCTATTTGATCTAGCCTAACGATAACATAAACTGGCTCAGTTAAGGGTATAGTCAGCCTACATTGGAAACACATTGCGAAAGCTAGGATATTGTTGTTGTGTGTGGTCTGCACCACTTTGTATGTGTTACAATGTACAGAGCAACAACAACAATATCTGTAGAAATAAGATGTAGAAACACTGGATTATTTTATCAGCATGCACATGGAATGGGCATCTCCTCACAGTCCACCAATTGTCCATTCTGTGTGCACAATGAAAATAAATCCAGTGTTTCCACATCTACCCGATTATTGATGCAATTTTAATTATTGCTGAGATTATAGTCTGGAAACCCTTATCAGTTTAGCGTCACCCTGGAAGGCGGGCCAATCAGCGACCAGTAGGGGTGTCTAAATGCAACTGAAATGCAAATGGAACTATACATTATTAAAGTCACGCATTCGAAATGGTGGTAGAGCTAGATGAAGTGATACAAACAGTCCTGATTGGTTAAAGACTTAATAAATAGTTTAAAGATTATACTGTGACTGCAAACATTCCCCAATAGAGTGTGCCCAGACCATGGTGTAAAAACCCTGTTAACCAAATGCATTTTGGGTCTGGTTACACAGGCTACCAAAGGCTGCACCAAGCAAATGTCCCACAGTTACTACATATTTTCTAGTATTTTAAAACAACAAATACATTTGAGTATTTTGATACAAAATATGAAGGCATTTTCAACAACCCTATCAAATACAAATAAAAAATGCAATTTTTTATTTCAAATGCATGTATTATAAATACTGCACATCCCTGATTATGGATGGCTGTTAGTTTCTATTAAAAAAATATTAATAATAAACAAACACACTTTAATATATGTTCATAACAAGAAAATAATTTTCTCTAGTCACATTTTTCAGATTAATATGCCTACAAATCAGTTACCCAATGGCAGAAACTGTTCACAAAAACACATCTACATTATTTAATAATAGCCTATGTATAAGAAAATGCTATGCTGTCATAGGCTATTTGTTAGAGACCTCTCAAAAAGACACTTCTGTCCCAAAGCAACTGGTTGGCAGGAGAAGAGCGCTGCATTATAATGTAGGCCTATTCTTGCATCCACAGCGGTGTGATCCGTGTGCAGATGGCACCATTTACGATTATGAGGCTAAGACCCTAAATGGGAGCACCGTGTCCCTTAGTGAGTACATAGGGAAGGTTGTCCTCTTTGTCAATGTAGCCACATACTGAGGACTCACCTTCCAGTACTTGGGTAAGGATGTCCATAACATATACAGTTGTGTGTAGCACTGTTGTAAAGTGATACATTAAATCCATCTTTAATTTAATTTACTATATAGAGTTGAATGCACTACATGACGAAATGAAGCCTCGTGGCTTCACTATTCTTGGATTTCCTTGTAATCAATTTGGAAAACAGGAACCAGGAAAACATCATGAAATTCTACCAGGATTAAAGTAAGTATGTTGTGTCCCCTACAGCACATAACAACACAAGCAATGAATGGATGGCAATAAGAGATTCTGTAAAAAAAAGAAATTTCATACAGGGGCACACACCTGCACACCTGACAAATCCTTTCAATCAGTAAAGATTAATCTGGGAATTCTTGGATATGTGACCCATGTCTACTCGCATAGGAATTGTGCCTAATCCCATATAAATTGCTAGCCCTTTGCAATACATTGTAACCTTGTATATCTTACACACTTTAGGCAGCCTGGGCCCTCTGAATCACTTGATACTCTTATAATTCCAGATATGTTAGACCAGGCAATGGATTTGTTCCAAACTTCCAGCTGTTTGAGAATGGATATGTTAATGGAGAACAAGAGCAAGGAGTTTACACTTTCCTAAAGGTGAGTTTTCTGCTAAACGTTGACTATCTCTGAATCATTAAGTTGCTTGTGCTGGTTAATCACACAACACAGATGGTGTTAATATCAGGAAAATGTTCCATCTCTTCTTCTCTCAGACTGCTGTCTGACTAGGCTATATACACATACTGTAGAATGTGAAGCTGTTATCGGTTGCCATGGTGGTTGAGCCACTTAGTTGGTGAGCCACTTCTTGGTTATCAGTCTAATGTAGGGTGGAGGGCAAAATGCATACTGACAGTTCTCTAAGCAATAAAGTAACAGTAAGTATATAAAATCTCATACAACTAAATAGTAATGATATAACACTGCATTCATTTGGCTTTGCCATGCAGAATGCCTGTCCACCTGTTGGAGACAGCTTTGGAAACACCAACAGGCTGTTCTGGGAGCCTCTGAAGGTCACAGACATCAAGTGGAACTTTGAGAAGTTTCTGGTGGGGCCCAACGGGAAGCCTGTGATGCGGTGGTATCCCAGAGTCAATGTTTCTGATGTCCGGGCTGACATCCTCAAATATTACCAAGAATATGCTGAGCAGACTTATAATTAGTTGCCCTTTTATTGATTTGTTATATGTGCATTGCCCACAACTAAAGGTTTTAGGCTTTAAACATGGTAGAATGATTATGAATGTTACCATCCAAATCAAATGGAGAAAGACATGAATATTTAGAATTGAGTAAAAATTACAGTTGTTACTGTATTAATGTTATGTTACTAGAAAACTACCCATTGTTAGCATAAAGGTGTGGCAGGTTCTGTTACATGAAGGTGACATGCAGTATGAAGGGGAGGCTTGAAAACAGTAAGTCTGTGGTGTCTCCTTGGAGTTTGGGTTACAGGACAGCTCTTCAGTGCATTCAGGCTGCTCTGCAATCCCAAAGTGTCATGTCATCTTCTAAACCCAGGATCTGTCAAACCATTAGAGCCTACATGTGAATTACTTTAAATATTACACAAATAAAAATGTCTGACTTGGAAATATAACCAGCTTTCGTTTCTCTTGCATTTAAACACTTCAACTGGAGATAACTTGAATGATTGGACAAAAATAAACATTTATAATATATTTATTAAGCCAGTCAAATACAAAAATCCTTACATAAGATGTGCTTTTGTCTACAGCAAAAAAGGAAAATGAGGAAAAAACAATTTGCTACAAACCAAGAAAATACAACTGCCAGTAATTACAGCATACCTTTCAAAGTGCAATTCAGCTAATATCCTATGTCAGCTCTCACCAATCAGGAATTTGTTCCCAGTAACTTAATAACTAGCTGGTTCAAAATGGAGGGCTTATTTTAATTGGATCCAAAAGCCTCACCCCGATCTCATCTGCGATACATACAGTATCAGGGAAAATCTCATGAACACTTAACAGTGGGTTGAATCAGATGAGACTGTGTGGGTTACCAATTACCATTGAAGTAGTCACATTTTTGCAACATGTGTATTGGAACTTTTGTGGGGCTTCTTGACTATGGCTCTTGTTACTAAGAGTTACAGTATTTCACAGGCTGACCGTCAAGGCGAGGTTGCTAGAAAGCACAGCCAGACATCGTGGCGGAGGTTATCTGTGAGGAGTGGTGGTGGTACTGCTGGAGCCACTGGGTCTAGAGCACCAAGTATCAATGAAGATGTTACTATCCCTCCAGTCGGAACAGAGCACAACTGTTCCAGCTCAAGAAGGGGAACTATAGCACAATGGTTTATATCGAAATTTAATATGCAGTCTGATCTTGAAAGGTCAAGAGGAAGATAACTAGGTGTTGGTGCTGTAGTTTAATACGAACATCAGCTCTCTGGATATGTAAGGACTACATTGTGGGGAAAACGTAGGATGCTGTAAAAGGAGTGTCAAGATTGGAACAAGATATTAAATTAAAATAGTTTTAAGTGTTGGGTTTAATGAGATTAGGTCCATTAGCGTGACAAAAATGTATATGTACTGTATGTTGTGATATGTGTGATAGAAACATACAATGTCAATAGCTACAATATATTGTGATTACACTAACAACATAGAAAGAACAGCATTACTAAAGACAATGATTTACACTTAGTCAATGCAACTATCAAAACAGTAGGTTATAAATAAATTATCAATAATCACAATCATGTTTTTGGCATGAAACCATCAAAATTCATTTCCCAAAATTTTAGTATTTCAACAATCACTTTTGAACAGTTACACATTGGGACAGTTCTATAACATCGATGGTACTGAAGAAATCGTCATAAATGAACAGTCGCATTACAATTTCTATGATTCAATGTTACCTACATAATTATTCATTGTTGGAATGAATATATGTGGTCTTGGTATTCATGTTTGGGAATGGCTTCCATTAACTCTACAAGTAACATACTAGGTATGTAAAGTTGTTACATATTTGCAGAGACAATCACATAGGTAGCAAAAACAGCAATCAGTTTGCTGTTTTCAGTCTGGAGCAAAAACTATAATTATAATAATCAATGTTGATAGTTTCCAACCTCTTTAACAAATGACTTCAGTTCCTGCATAGAATCATATGAAGCAGATTGAGTCTTAAAAAAAATAACAAAATAACAAAACAAATCTAAATATTTCATGTATATATTCAGAATAGCGAAAACAGTGTTTCACAAATAGGCTTATAAAACGCAAGTATAAACAACATTACAATAGGATATCTACAGTTCAGTAGGAAAATTATAGTTCAACTCAAAACAAACTGATTCATGCTACTACCCAAGCTCCTGTAGGTCAGAACGGTGATGCTTTAGTGCTTTCCGGGGTCAATATTCTGTCTCTCCCTTTTTCCAAAACCTGTTGCTGTGGACTGATCTATGGACAAGAGAAGAGCACAGTCAATGTTTTTTCGCCACAACCCATTTATCTTTTAGCTCCTCACTTCCCAATACGCGCGCACACACACCAAAAAGCGTCAAAACATTAAGATCACTGGCAGCGCTGAACTACATTGTTTGTTTGTTCGTATTGAAAACAGGCGCTTGATGGACACAGGCCCTTAAGCATCAGATCTCAGTGGTGGATTATACACGTTCAAAAACTTCCCGGTAGAACTATACCTGCATTCTCTGGTGGTGGTCTTGTGGCCTCTCCAGCTCCTCTTCCCCCTCTGGGCTGTGGAAAAGATGATTGCCAAGGAAATCCCTGATCAGCGCCAAAAAAAAAAAAAAAAAGGGTACTTAGTGAAGGTCACGTTTTGTCTCAACTAGATCTCTAGTGTCTAGCCCTCATCCTGAACGCCAGGCACGCTTATCAGATGTCGGTGTAGCTGCAGCGTTGAAGCAAACACACCTGCCACGTTCCTGCTAACACAGAGGAAGGCGGAGGTCCTTACCGGGGTGACTGGCTGGAAGTCCCGTCCAGGGGGCGGAGCCGCGGCTGCTGCTGCGGCGGCGGCGGCTGCTGCTGCTGCGGCGGCGGGGCCTGCAGCGTTGGGGCCCCGGGAGGGCAAGTGCACGGGCCAGCCCTCCAGACCCTGCGGGCCCACCTGCACAAAGGGACCACAGTAGGTAGGACTCAGCGGGCCGTTCACTGAGCCCGACGAGGGATCTGACGTGCGCCTTTCCTGCTGCTGCCCCTAAGGGGATCACAAGTACACATGTGGGCCCCATCAGAGCGCACGGCAGGCCGCGCCCTTCTCCTCGCTGCAGAAGCGCACGCCCTCATCCCGGTGCATTTAGCCCCATTGACCCCCACTGCGCTACCAGTAGCGTGGAAGTGACAGCTTTGAGCCACAAGGGGGCACTGCTGCACTCTGGTTCACTCCAGCTGTCTGGGACGCATTCAAAAAGTTTCAACGCCAGCCTGTCCCTACTGAAGGAGGTAACCTCCTATGCCCAACAGAACAACTGACGGCTTGACGTTACTATACTGTGATGCAAGGGTACCTGCGTTGGCTGCAGGCTGTACCTGTTTGTGGTGCTGCATCTGCAGTCTCTCCATCTTACACCTCTCTGTCCGCTCTCTCTGACACTCATTCTGCGCCTGGTGAAGCTGGCAAACACACACACACACACACACACACACACACACACACACGTCAGCCGTTCAGCTAGCCTTGCATATGAAGACTAAATATATCAATTGGTGTGGTGTTTTAATAATGCCAGCTAGAGGGCATCAAAAACACATGGCTTACCTGGTTGGTTAAATTAGTCATCTGACCTTGCAGTCTCTCTACTTGCCGCCTCAAATCCTCTTTTTCCTCATTCATTCGCTCCCTGTCACTTCTTTCTTTCCTAAAATCCTCCTCAAAGATTTTCACCTGAAGTACAAAATATAATACAAATTAAGTGCAAACAAAAAGGTAAATGTGTAATTAGACATGGTGCATACCTGGTATTTAGGGCTGGCCCAGAATACTATATTAGTAATACGGTATATTTAGGTTTCAATTTTGGGATTAGACTATTCTTTTATTTGTAATTTACATATGCGCATTTGCCCTGTGACTAACAGTTTATCGGGAAAAGAAAAATTCCACATGTTCGGATTTCCCGTTGGATGTACTATACAACATATTCTGTTTCAACTGGCTTGATCTGCAGCAGGAAGACGGGCTCCTCTTTCAACATGGACTGTCAATGGCTAATGCAGGCTGTGCACTGCTCCTATTGGTTCAATTGATGTCAATCAAAACCCTGCAGCATTCAGTGGCTATTTTGAGAGATAGGCTAACATCGAACTACAGTAGCCTACCGGACAGAATGTAATGAAAATTACGTTTGATATCTAATATGAATGTAATGCAACAGTCCGTGCAGTATTTATTAATGTAATGTGTCTTGGACTAAATATTTTACTGAATTAGATTGTCTAAACTTTTGCCAATATAACAAGATCATTGTTAACTGATCGATCGGTGGACTATTGGTGGATACTATGGTTCTTCATACGTGAATAGTTAACTCAATTTTAAGTAGAGCTACAATATGTTGGTGGTCTGACAAAACGGCCTTTGATTGTTTAGTTGTGTGCACATATTGACAGCCCGCAAGCAGTCCTGACTGCCTGCTTAGATGTTAAACAGGAAACATGCGGGATGTTTTTAAATGGAGTTTTGAGAATAGGTATTCTAACACTTGTTTGGAAATACCAACGAGAATTCAAAGCCTGTAAAATGGTATTCAGGCCAGCCCTACTGGTCTTTTGACAGCCCAACCTGTTCCTTAAGAACTGCTATTTGAGTAAGCAGCTCCTGCTTCTTCAGGTTGCTGGCTGCATCGCCATGGTTACCCGGGCCAGGTGGCTGCTGGGAGGAGGACGGGGATTGAAGGTTCAGGGCCTCCTCTAAAGCCTAGAAACGAAAGACAGATGGTAGAATACGCATGCCAGGGATGTACCGAGTGCATTTTTGCATGGAGAAAACCCATTATGTAACCAGCTGATCAATCAGTGCATCTCAAACACACAACACGTGCCTTGTGGTTGACACCAGCAAACATTGTTTGATCCACACTACTCTCTACTCCCCTCACAACACAGGCCTATATTATGTGCACTTACTCGGTTGAGGCGTTGGATTTCCTTTTCCTGGTATTCTCTCTGTTTACTGAGGGGCAGCAGTTGGTCTTGCAGGTAGCGAATCTTTTGCTTCAGTTCAGCGGTCTCAGAGTTCAGACACTCCTTCTCTCCCTGACACACACACACAGAATAAATATTCATTTCAAACCAAACAATGCATTACCCATCTAAACATGCATTCACACTAGGCACTACACAGGCAACTGACTCCTGTGTTCATTTGACTGGCGCTGCGGCAGAATCATTGGTGCCACCCCAAAACAAACTGGCTAGTAGACTTCTTACCTGAAACAATGTTTGACTAACACTTTGTTAAGCACGGTCTACATTCTTGATAGCCTAAATAAATCAGTCTCAGTTCAAGACAGCTCTAATGATTGTTTAGTGAAACTCATGAAACAGCGTGCGAGCGAGACATGCACAATACAGACGTTGTCTGCGGTGCAAAACTATTCTCTTTAACCTCAGAGCGCATGGCAAATTGCAAGAAAAGACTACCTTAGCCAACTAGTTAATTATAAACTCTGGTAATTACTAGGGCTGCCCCCGAAACAGTTTTATTTTGTCTTCCCCATGTGCATTACAACAACAGAATACATATATAACTACAAAAACTGCAGAGCACAGGGATAACATTCCAATGAGGAAGTATAAATGAAACATCAGACCCGCGCACACACACAAAAGTTTTAGAACACCCACATTTTTTCAGGTTTTTATTGAAATGCAAAAGTTAAAGTCCAGTGAATAATCTGAAATGGTACAAAAATAAGCAGTAAACTGCCAGAGGTTAAAACAAATAGTTTAGGTTACCAAAAACTGAAAAAGAATGTACAGATTAACAGAATCAGAAGAAAAGTTTGAGTCAACAGCTTGCGTGATAGGCGGCTCACAGGACAACAGCTTCAAGCACAGCTCAACACTGGTCGAAGTAAGCAAGTCTCAGTTACAACTTTGAAGAGAAGACTTTCGAGCTGCATGTTTGACAGGTCGAGTGGCAGTAAGAAAGCCATTGCTAAGATGGCAAAATAAGAATAATAGGCTTGCCTGGGCCAAGAAGCACCGCACGTGGACTACTGAAGACTGGAAGAAGGTCTTATGGACCGATGAATCAAAATCTTGAAATCTTTGTTTAATCACGCAGGGTTTATGTACGCCGTCAAGTAGGCAAAAGGATGGTTATTCAGTGTGTGACACCAAACATGGTGGAGGAAGTGTGATGGTCTGGGACTCTTTTGCTGGATCCAGAGTCTGACTTCCAGAGCGACTTGCACAAAGTGAGTGGCACCCTGAACCAAAACAGCTACAACAGCATTTTGCAGCGCCATTGATTTCCATTGTAGCAAGAATGCCACAAGTGTGTTTGGCTGTTATATCTGCAAAAGGTGGCTATTTTGATGAGTCCAAAACTATGCCATGATTTAGTTTATCTCCAATTGTTTATTTGTTCTATGCTTTAATTTCAGAGTACATTGAGACATTAAACTGCGTACAAACAAAACAAACTGGAAAATTGTGGTGTCCTAAAACTTTTGACCGGTAGTGTATACAGTATATGAATTTCAGCTCTGGCTTTACAGCACTGGCTTCATCAACTCAAAAAAACTTGAGTGGGAAAAAAGAAAAAAGGACAGGAACGACAAATTCCAAATTGTTCAAAAGTACACCGTTTTCTTCTTGCTAGAAAACCCTACATTGCTCTAAGTTGCTATAAATAGCCTACCAGACACCAAAATTAAATTATGCAATGCCGGTAATTTCTGTGGAATGGAAACTATATTTTAGATTACCGGCATTTGATGTTTATCCTTTAAAAACAATGTCATCCAAACCAATGTTTTTAATAGGCATACTTTGTTTTAGGGGGAGGTCCGTGGAACTCTTGAAACTCTTCTTTGAATTTAAAGAGAAACAGTTGAAGGTGCTTTCACTGGTCATTTCTTTCAGGTTTTTTTTGTGCAGTAAATGCAAACTCTTTGTAAAGTCAATGGGTAATCATATTATGCGATTTAAATATTGACCAAATGAATCATGATTAGTATTTATCCAATCATCGTGCAGCCCTACTTCTGATAGTAACGTTCTGCTTAGTGGAGCTTTAGACACAGGCTGCGTTTTTCATGGGTGTTGACATGCATCGTATACACCCCCACCTGTACATTTTCAATCTTGGACTTGGCCAAAAGCAGCTTCTTGTCATAGTCCCGCTGTCTCTGCTCCCGCTCTGCCTCCAGCTCCAACACGGCTTTCTGGGAGTCGGCCAGACGCTGTCTGAGGTCTGTGATCTGTGGGGGCAGATGACCCATTTAATGGAGGACATCCTTCACTAAGTCCACACGTCCCTGAGCATAGTACAATTATCACTCACTCACACACACACACACACACAACCTTGTGTTGACCTTCTGGTAAGACATTAATATCTCCTGGGGAAATGAGAGCAGATGTGAATATTATAGACTAGCGTGTAAAAAAACTTCCCTGTACCAAACGATCTCCAACGGCAAGTATATACAAACTTCTGTTTATGTGCTTTATTTTATACAGATAGAGCTTAATGACGCAAACGGATATGCCATGTTAAGCCCAAGTGAACATAGTGTGTATATGTGGTTTGTGAATCTTTGTGGGTGTGTGTGGTTTTACAGAGGGGAGTGTGTGAACATGTGTATGCTGGCCTCCAACTGCACCAGCAGGAAGTCAATGGGTACCAGAAAGGGGATTTCTTGATGAAGTGCGACAACCCTGGTTGTAAAGCATGCACACGCATGTTTAACCATTACATGTCTGCACCTTTTCCACTAAACATGAGAAAAGACGCACTGCTAAATATGTATTGCAAATGAACATGCTGTATATAAACATACCACCCACACTTATTTTAAATTCTTAATGGGTCACCTTAACATGAAAATCTCTCTCTCATTAGGTTAAAGAAGTTTAAGAAGAAGATGTTAGATGTAAGAGGTCAAAATGTTTCATATGACATGCAATTTGGTGGAGGCTTGAATGACAAATGCAATAGTATCAAATAGGTCAATTTGAGTAGACAGGACCAAAATATGAAAGCGCCATATATGAAAACAGAAACGAAGAACAGTCACAGTGACAACTCTTGCAACAATTACACTTTAAAATCCAATGAACACTGCCTTCTAAGCTCTCCAACCCAGTCATTGCAATACCTTCTGTTCAAACTGTGACTTCATGGAGTTCCACTGAATGTCCCACTGTTTGTTGACCTCCAGTACCTAGAAAGAGATGACAGAATCTAAACCAGATGACAACGGAAACAAAAGTCACCCAGACTTTCCCTTATCCAAACAAAGAGAACCAATGAGAGCAATAAGACTCACATCCTTTCTCTGCTTCTCCAAAAGTTTGATCTTCTTTTCATACACCTCTGGGTCACAGGGCTTTGTCTGGGTTTTCTCTGAAGGTTTCCCAGTCTGGAAAGAGAGAAGATAATGGACAGATGCATGAAATATTCCCCGGTATAATTCAATATTTTCCAACCAACTGATGCCATGTCATGTAGCGGTACTGTACAGGCAGAGCTAAATGAAAAACGGGATTTGGGGAGCCAAAAAAAACGAAAAAAAAAACAATACATCACTACTAACTCACTCAGTTTTTTTTTTAGACCAGTTTACTGGCAAAGACAAAGAGCGTTATTGAATAAAGTGTAACTGCACCCTAAAATGTGTTTTTTGAGCTGTGAACTAAGCAATAGGATTTTTGTGTTGTTTGTGTTGTTCATATTGCCCATGTAATGTAGATTTTTATAAAAATCTACATTATATGGGCTGAAAACGGATATACGCTTCACATCCGTTAAAAATCACCCCATGTCTTTTAAACAGTACACTCTGTCCGCTCATACGTCATCAATTTCAAATGCTAACGACAATATTGGTCCTTCTCTCAGCCTTTTCCCCTCAAGGCCAACGCACACTGAAGGCATCGAAGCGCGTCAAGAGACGCCAGTTTTAAAGCCAGTTATTTTTAGCGGGGAAACAGCCACTGGCGGCGTCTGACGCACGTAGACTCCGAGGTTTAGAACGCCGTTCAATTTTTTGGGCGTCAAGCCCTATACTAAACATGCATTGAATATCTGCATGTTTCTGAGCTCCTCCGTAAGTTTGTCTTTACGTTTCAAACGTTGCATTCCTCGACGCACTGCAGAGTGACGCTCAGAGCTGGGGTGCTGTTACATATTAAAATAATGTGTCAGTAAATACATGTAGAATTATATAGTAGTCCTAGTGCGTTATGTAAAATAATGTGTCACAAAAAAAATGCATTAGTAGATAGTAGTCAGAGCGTTATGTAAAACTATGCGTTTGCTTACTTTCTGTGGCGTTGTGACCTCCATCTTGGACCGCACGCAGGGAGACTCCTCCTTGACCGGCTCCTCTGTAGCCTCTGGAGGGTCACCATCAGTTGGTAACCCTGGCGCAGCTGCCATGCCCGTAGTCACTCCTCCGGTGACTAATTCCTTCAGCTTCTGGTTCTCCTGCCTGACACCGTTGGAGAAAGACAAAGAACAGAGAGGGGAGGATTCCTGAGAAATTACACTTTTCCAAGAGTTTTTGCTGAGGTCTTGGGCAGGAGGTCTTCTGGGAACACCCTACAATACCCATTGTGTGCTGAAACACTACAGGAAAGCACTGGATTACACAGCCAGCAAAAGTGAAAGAAAAGCCAACTATCCTTGACCAAGGGACAATTTACAGAGATTTGATTGGAGGAACAAAAAAAAAAAAAAAGAATTTCGGGATTTATTATTACATTAAAAAAAAACATACAATAAGCCCGAAACAAAAACAAATAAATGAATGGATTAGAGGGAGCAAATTATATAAAAAGGGAGCATGTTTAGAAATAACCAAAATGTCTGACAAAGGTAACATTTTTATATAAGTACCGTTTTATTTCCTAACTTCCTTTATTACATCGTTTACGTCCTACTTTAGATGAAACTACAAAAGGAAAGAAATTACCTAGTACTCCCTCGCATACATTGGATGATATATTTTCTTAAATTAGACAGATTAGGTTTTCAGCAAGAGGTGCAACCAATACATTTAGTAAAGAGTGGACTGGATTATGTTAACATACCAATTTTCACTAATTTCCCAGTGAAAACTTTTTCATTGGTTACCATCGTGTGATTAGATAGCATTATTAACTATTTGATACAGTATAAATTATTTCATTAGCATTTATACAGACAAAACACCCACACATTTACATAATTACTAATAATAAATAAAGTAAAAATAAAAACCACATTACCTAAGTTGCTCCAGGTCTCGATTCCTGAACTGATGATCCTCTTCCATTTTCTTTCGAAGCTCATTGTTCTCTTGCCTGAGTTGCTCGCAAAGTGTCTAAAATAAAAATAAATAGAAATAAAAATCATCACAGTAGTAGCCTCAGCCTCTTCCGTCCATTAGCGCCACATCACATAATCCGTGCTGACCGTTTTATGCAAAATACCTGTGTAACGTATGTAATGACAAAACTTTCCGGAAGTGAGGAAGTCAATTTTCATTGGCTCTCAGCATGGTCAATCACACGTCTGTATCCGTAATTCCAGTGCAAAACTAAAGCAGTGTACTTTCCATTTATTTTAAGCAGTATTCCTCAGTGTAAATTTGATATAATAATCATCATTCATATTAATAGTATTATAGCAACAGGAAGTAGATGGAAAAGATGTCAAAATTATTTTAGTGTGTTAAACATTTTAATGAATTGCAACGATTTACACCGATAGCCCTTATACAGTATGTGTGTGTGAATGTAGAATTTTTTAAGAATAAAATAAACAAGTTCAGCATTTTATAGTCTACCTCAAGGTCTTCAACATTTGCCGGGTCAACAATAATGCGTAGGGGGCATATAGTGCCATGTATAAAAAAGGCCACTAATTAAGCCATTCAATTAATTATTTACATATTTATACTCCTAGCACAAGTTGTATTTATGTTAATGTATATTTTCTGAAAATACATTTTGAATCAAATAATTTGGAGGACCCCCTGTTGAAGGCCTCTGGTCTACCTGATAGATTGCATTTTCCCAATTGATGACTATTTAAGTGTGTGTGTTGTTCTTGAGTTAGTAAATGAGACGGTCCTGTTCATGAATACAGACTTGAGGCAGGAGATTCAGAGGAGATGGACATGCAAATACGGAACAATTAACATGTATATTTGCAAGATAACAGCTAATCCAAACAAAAATAAATTTTAAAAGCTAGGGGCAGACCATCTCTCACCCCAATCTTATATAATTAGTTGTGCAAATCCATCCAGTGTGAGAAAAGTGTCTACTTCCATGGTGGAAGAGAAAAAAAAAATCTTAAGAATATCTAAGCTTGCTTGATGGAAAAAACCTGTTAATGACAGTGTCCACATTGGATGTATAGTGTCATATCAAGCAGTAAAATTATTTCTTCCATTATTTTTCCACATTTCCCCCAGCCACACACACTGCACGTGTTATGTCAAAGGCTCTGACAGCGAAGAACTAATCCGTTTCACTTTTAGATCCATCTTATCAAGTACACACCTATTATGATGCCTGTACTGCTGGCTTATTTGTTTTACTGCGTCAATGCTGAATTTGATCTTATCAGGGCAGCCAAGGCTCAACACGACAAACAGGGTATCCACAGCATATTAAGGGATAGCAGTCAATTCAACATTGCATTTCATATTTGTAATTACAAAGTATTGATTTAATAGCTTTGAATAAATAATGCCATTAACATTTGAGATAAGCGTTCTGCCCAGTTCAAGCAATGCTTACACATGTCTGCTGTACAGGTTTCCTAAACGAGCATGTATACCACTGGATTTACTGTATTGCTTAGTGATATTTGAATTCGGATATTTTAAAAACAACTCCACTTACAAAAACACAATTCTCAGAAAAGTTCGTATTCAGGGATTCCTAGAATCATTTTATAAATAAAATTAGGAACTACAAAAACTCTGTAGGTGATATAGTACCCCAATGTAACCCAAACAATATATATCACCATTACCACCATGAACATAAATAGCAATTATCATTGCTGTGCCACGGCACAGAAACAGTACTCAAACATTTAATACATGTAAATCTACATGTCCATCTGCACATATGGGATTTCCTAAGACTGCATGCTAAATACCTGCAGGAGCGATGTCCTCTGCTCATTCTTCTGGACCTTAGAGGACAAATGGTGAAACTCCACAGCCATACGGCCCAGGTGGGCTAACAGCTGGTTTGGGTTGGACTCCTCTGCAAATATGCTGAAGGAACTCTCCAGTCTCTGCAGCTGGCTCGCTAGCTCCATGTTCTCCTGGGGCAGCAGGGGGATTACTCCTGCCTAGATGAATAGAGTCAAATGCACAGGAAGGAATTGCATTCTAGCTTAGTCAACGGGTTAGTTTATCATTACATTCAGGGTCAACAGTCAATAGGGTCTCAAGATAGGGGGGGAAAACATACAAACAGAAAGGATGGTGAGTAATCATTTAGGTATTTCTTCAAACTTAAAAAACAAGTAAAGCCAGTTGTTCCCAACTTGGTCATTTGTCATGCATTTCTGTAGTTGTTTATGAGAAGCACAAACAGAGTACAGTATTCCCTCTCTGTAAAGCACTTCTGTATGAAAAGTGTTATATAAATAAACATTATTATGTTCAAAGGTAACAGTAGAATTGTACACTGACCAAAATAGTCTAATAAAGTCATATTAAAGCATTCCCTTGGATGTAGCATGTGAATCAGTGACATAATTGCTGTCTGTGATAATCCTGGACTTTCCCTGGTTGACTCAGGCGGGAGCAACCAGAATTGAGTTTTTTGTTGTGTCACTAAGCAGAGGAGGTGTTCCTGATTGTGGTTAAAGTACAACATATGGACAGAGAAGCCAAATAAAGCTATATAGTTTAATATCAGCTAGTTATTTCAGTTAGTAACAAAAGGATGTTAAGTATATAACTCAAAAACTGCTTATCTTCCAACCAAAGATTTGAACGAGAACGCAGTTATTGACAGAACTGGCATGGCTCAAACATAAATAAAATCAAAAATAAGTTTATAACTTACAGCCTGGCCATCTGACGCCTTCTCCTCTACATGGACCACTTCAAACTCTAAGGCCTCCTAGAAATACACCACGAGCACAATAATAAAAGCTATACACATCAAAGAAAATAAGGATGTTCCAGGTTAAGTACTGGCCTACATTTACTTATCTATATTTAACAATAAAAGGCCTGATTTTATTATATAACTTCAGAAATCATCTTCACTCTGGACGACGATGGCGACATCATTCAAACAGTTTATAATGTGCATTACTTACATTAGTCTTCTCTGACTGGAGGGCCTTCCCAGAGGAGCTCGGCGACTCGTCCTTCTGGTCATTCACAGGACGGCCATGCAGCTTACCTTAAAACAGGTCAGACACTTTGAAAATAGAAACTTGATTTGTCAATCATTGTATTCCATTAGCAGCTCTGGCTGCAAAGCAACAGCTCATTACCAGCCAGTCTGTGTGGCGTGCTATGCATCTCGTTGTGAACAGGCCCTCCCATACACAAGCTAGTAGCGAAACTGGAGGACTTGAGGGCCTCGTTGTCTCTCACCAACTCCTCAACTCTCTGACGAAGTCTGGATGCCTCGGACTGCGACTCCTCAAGCAGATCACCTTCAGTAGAAAAGCCAAATATGTTCATCGACTGTCTCTTTCGTGTCCGCAAGTCCCCGTGAGTTAGCTCTAACTCAGAAACATCTTCAAGAGATGACTGCATACAGCATCGTGCAGTGTACATTGCACTATAGCCTGGCCAAGATTAGCAGGGAAACATTCCTTTAGTTACAGGGGCAGGCAACACATAGGATGTGGCATGACTACTTCATGGGTGTGTGTGTATATGTTGTAATGAATACTCTTTGGATGAGTCATGAAACAGAGCCACAGCCCAAAGGTACATTCACAGGACACCTCTCTGACATGATTGCATTAACAGGTTTCACTGCATTCCTACTTTTGTGCCATGGGACAATGAAAACCGCACGGCTGAATGTGATAAAGCTAGGTTTGTTTCGTATACCTTCTTCAAAGAAAAACAAACTTAGAATAATTCACATTTGCTCTGAACTGCAAGCAGAGTCAAATTGCTTAGATAGTTGAGGTTGAAACTACAAACAAAACCTCAACACTGATGTTCAAATATGCAACATAAAATCATTACTTAAGAAAACCCTCTCATAAGACAGTACTATATGCAACAGGACACCCGGCACGCAGCTCCGCCGAGCAGCTGGTACAGACACCTTCTCCACAGCCGTGACGTAACCATGTTTTGGGCAAGTACCTAAGCTCTTCAGCCCCTTCATCCTCTCTCGCAACATGCTGTTCTCCTCCAGGAGCTGTCGATAACTGCTCGCCCCTCCGGCCTCGTCTCGGGCCTTGGCCTCACTCCCGCCTGGGTCATAGATGCGGTAGGGGCCTTTGCCTTCCATTGCCACTGCTTCACTGACTAGACATGGTGCTCTGAACTAGGGAGACAAACGTGAAACAGTTTGACATTTGGTGTCAAGTACAAGCGCATGGAAATTAATTTGCATACATTTGTGGAAAAACAAACAAATGGAAAAATGGCAAGCACATTTGCCCTTAACAAAAACAGCTTTGAAACAAAAAATGGCCCCAGACATAGGCATATATTACATACTGCAATAGCAGTATTATGTTTCCCCACCCTTTCCACTCACATTTAAAGGTCACAATCATAGGGGGACTTTTGAAGACCTATTTTAATGTTAACTATTTATATAAGATCACAAACTGTATGCAAGAAGAATTGTAGAGTAATAAATGCTAATACGAATGAACAGTGGTCATGACATGCATAGTAAGAACCCTGTTTAACACACTGTATGATGTGAAAGAACACAGCAACATAATTGTAAACGGTGCATAATGCCAACACATAACCACTGATATCAAATGACATTGGTGGTAGTTGGTTGATGGTTGAAATCATGCTATACACCCTGTTTAATGTGTTACTGTACCCCCTTGGCGTCTTTTCGACCTCGTTTTCTCTCTTCGTTCATTATTCATAGCAGGTCTTAAGTATCAGTACAGCAAAGTAACATGTTAGATAACTAGAAAGACAAGCAAACTCGCACCATCATACATCATAAACCCATACGTCTTAATACTACATTCCTTCGTTAAATTTAAACTACATCGATATGATTAACCAAACATATTTCAATAGCTGTAGGCAGTAACTACTGTAAGCAAACCTTTATGGTGGCTATTTTGGGCAGCTAACAAACGATATGTTTAAATGAAACAGTAATTACTCAATGGCAAAGTGAAACTAACGAAACGTTATCTGAATTCAGAGAGAAAAAATATAAATATATCTAATTAAGAGATAAATAGATGTCAGATACAGCACACTCCATCTTATGTCAGCTATGTTAACCAGGTAATCATAGCTAAATATCAGTTTTCGCTGTTGTCATGCAAATAGCTAGCACTACGTTAGCCATCGGTCAGCTAACATTAAATGACCGTACGAGATAAAGAGTCGCAAGCTGCAGTTATAAAAACAGACAATCACATTTTAAATCACTATCGTAGTTCGACATTGTAGTAAAACTACCATCAGTAGAACAAAGAGATGTCTTTTGCTAGCTACCTTTCAGCTCCAGTGGCCTCTCTTCTACTGCCAGACTATTGCGGAAGTGGTCTGTTCTGTAACCTGGGAAATTCCACCTCGCCAAAAACGTTTGATGTAAACAGGGCAGATTGACAGCACAGCGAGCCAATGACTGCAAAGCTTACCACCACTAGGCCACAGACAGTAAGTTAACGCTGGAGCAAACAGCAAAGTAGCATACCTGAACATAATCATAGTAGGCTTTGGCTATCATCATATTTTGTGTCACCAAGCTCACATATTAACTAAATATGTTCACTGTCAAATTGTTGAGACTCACCATATACAGTAAACATTGAGGTCTTCAATGTATTTCGGGCCAATGACCCCTTGGCTGATAGAAACATGGCCCTTTCACATATGGTATAAAATATTTATTTACCAGGCCAACAATAATTTGTAGGGCGGTGATAGTGCCATGCCATCTAATATGCCATTCATTATAGCACATGGTGTATTTATGTTAATGTATATTTTCTGACATTTTAATTTTTGAAAGAAAATAAGTTTGGGAACAAATAAATACCCCCTGCCTATAGCATATAGCCTACCAGCAGGGTTGGGGAGTATCTGATTACATGTAATTACAGTTACAACAACAACAAAAAACAGTAACTGTAATCCATTACAGTTACCAGCTCAAATAGGGGAATTGTGACTTATTGGACTACTTTCACATTTTTAGGGAGGTTTGCAGAAGGAAAATGCATAAAACAATTGGATGTTCTCTTAATTAATGTCAATCAATAATTGAAATAATGCCCTACTTTAATCTGATCCCCTGAGCAACATGGTCACAAAATAAAAAGATTTGGCGTGCCAATGCAGGAAATTGCTTTGGATGGCAATTCAAAGAACAATGCCCCATCATGAATTCCATGCTGTCCAGGCTGGTTCATACTGGTTAGTGCTGGGGTAGTGCTGGTCTAGCTGGTATACCAACACACCAGCAACCAGCATGGGATGCCGGGGTACCAGCAAACGGTTCCAGCATGCAAAACATACATTATGCTGGTGACCATCGATGCTGGATTTTTTTGCAGGGTTTAGGCGTGAAGTAATCTAAACGTAATATTATGGAAAGTAATCAGATTATGTAACTAAATTAGGTAATCAAAAAATGACATTACTGATTATTATTAGTCTGGTAACTAGTAACTCTAACGGATTACATTTGAAAAGTAACCTACCAAACTCTGCCTACCAGCACATCAGCTGCTTTACCTGTTTACTGTAACTGACACAGCTGTGACTCCTGATGATGCCTTTTTCCTACATGCCGCAGGAGTGGGCTGTTTTTATTGCATGTAGGTCTGGTGCTGCACAACAAATGCCATCTTGAGGCACTACTACGTGCAGGCTACATAGGAAACTCTGGACTCCCCCTGCTGGCTTTTTAGAATTTAAAAAGAATGGCAAACAATGGTAACCTGACATGCCAGAGGAATTGTTGTCACAAGACCATCTGGGGAGAGTACATTGAAACTGTTTGTGAATGGCTGTACTTTCAAATGAATACTTAGCAGTTTGATTGGATGAACCATCTGGTCGTTTTTCGCTGTCGGCACCACGGTCAGCACACTTAAATCACAGCCATAGCTATAAACACAACGCTGATTGGAAAACCACGCCCGTACAGCTATAAACACAACGCTGATTGGAAAGGTCAGTTGCTACTCGACACATTCAACGGATCCCGAGGCTTTCCAGACTGATAGAGAGCCAATATCACTTCCACGTTATGGGACCTTGAAAAAAATATGTATGGTAGTCAACGGGGAGAATACAATTCTTTTTAGATCCCGTTTGCTTTGTGACAAGAAACACACATATGATGTTTGACTATTTAAAAGAAAATTATTCGAGTCTTTACACACATCATATGTGTACTTCGTGTCACAATTCAATGGTATGTTTTACATGTAGGCATATTACAATGCACAGCCCAATGATTATGTAACCAGCAGCATATGCCATTTGTATGATACACATGTCACTATATATAATACATCTTTATATAGTTTTTATATGGAGGCTTTAAACCACTGGCACCACATCAGCAGAGTCTCCATCCTAAAGCATCACATTGATGGAATGTGAAATGTTATTATGGCTTTAGTCTTAAGATTTTTAGAATGTCTGTAGGCCTACATAGAATATAATAGAACATTTAAGCAAATGGAAAATTAGGGGAAAAAAGCAGCACCTTTTTGTTAGGTGAATTAAATATTTTCGTCAGTTGTAGATTTGTTTATATGCACTCAGTTGTTCAACTGACGTGTCTTGACAGGTAGGCCTTATCTACATTGTATTGGCATTCATATTGTAGAATCACAGAGTTGCATGATCATATTAACATGGAAATGTTTGAGGAGAAAAAATAACAAACAATTGAACACACCTTGAAATAATATAGATTTCTTTAGTCCGGGAATTCTGTTTAAATACATTTTAAGAATGTGACATTTTCTTAAGTAGCATAGTAACTTAATTATGTGCAACTTTATAGTAACTTAATTTTGTGCACAACAGCATTATATAACTAATATCATCTCAAAAATATTAAAAACTCTAATAATTGCAATGCAATTTGCAAATTGATCTAAATTGTAATACATGTCCTGCAATTTGACATAAGTTTGCACACCAAATAACTAAACATATGTTCCATGTAATTGAAAAAACTGTTTATCTTGCAACAGATGTGTAAAATGAAATCTAACACTTTTTTTATACAAGCTATTAAATATAAAATTAACAACTCACCCACACATTCTGTTTGTATCAGTCACTTTTTATAAACTGGTAAATGGGGGGAAGCAATTGCATAGAGTCTTGGGGAATTCCCACATAACCAATCTGGTATGTGGCATGTTAAGTCACTAAAACACAAGTGAACAAATATTTAATCAAACTCATGCATCTTTATTTTAAATTTATATGTGCCATGCTTTATTATTGAACTATATTTGTTATGCATCACTACATAGCAAAAGGGAATTATGAAGGACAGGCCTCAAACTGTAATTAAACAAATTCTTGAAAATGAAATCAAAGCAAAAATATATAGGTATAGAGATGAGTCCAATGTGCAATGTACAATGAGAAACATCGCATGATTGTGATTACTTAGCTGAACTCCATACAACTATTTCATTATACAGTTGCTTTGAAATACGTCATTTGAGATTTTGCATATTGCATGGAATTTTAAACAGAGCAATGCAAGCATTGGGTATATTGATATAGCTTGTAACTAACTATTGCAGTTGATCTCGTTATCATTGATTCATGTTAAATGGAGCAATGATAGGTTGTGTGTGTGCCAAAACACTGGGGTTTGACAGATGAACGCTGTATTTGTTGCCTTGGATGTTGGCCTAGTGCAGGGGATTTCCTTGCTGCATACATATTTTTTCTGCTTTCCTCTTCAGCTCAAAGATAGCCTGACAACAGCTGTGCTCATGCATTCAATTGAGACATAAACTAGACTGTAGAAAGTTCTTCTAAACTGCTAGCTAACAGTTGTCTTGTATACAGGCTACTTTACTGCTGATCCGGTCAACAAAGACGCATGAAATTATTAAAAACGGTATGTTTGCTCCAGTGGTTGAATGGAAAGCAGTAAGGTATTTCTGCAAGCCCACAAGGGTTTAACTAACTTAATAAATAAAGGACTTAAATTAAGGTTCTGCTATATTAGAAGCTACAGTTGGAATACTGATTTAAACGCCATTAAAAATCTACAAAATCAGCCTCTATTCAAACTGATCTTTAAACAGCATCAATGCTATGAAAAGCATGTAGAAAGCATTTCATAGTCAATACAAGTTTATATTTATTTTAATTTGTAGAAGTGAATTAGAGTGAGGACTTTCCAGCTATACATGCTTAATTTCCCTTTTTGTATGGACATTATAAACAAAGATTACGTGAAGTGCAACTATAAACTCACACCGCCCCACTTCCACATACATTACTAAAACAAAATATGAACACATAATCCATAAACCCAATGCTCTAAAATCACCTTGAAACCATCTAAAATATAGCGAAAAGGAAACCAGGAATAGATGCATGATTCAGACTAATTTATTTCAGGTTAATATTCACCTTTCAACAATACCACAGAAATCTGATAGACTTTCTGAACATCCAGTGACAGTACAGTATATGGTCATATAAGTAGCCAGGCACTTTGAAAATATGTTTGACAACTGCACGCAAGGGGTTTAGTACAAATATAAAATAAAATAAAATAAAAATAAAACATATTTGTAGAGGACGGAACACAGGATAGGCTGGGACATACAGTAAGTCATTGGGGTTGGCAGATGAATGGCAGCAGATAGGGAAATTCACATCAGATACTATCTATTGCCACCATGGTTTATTTCCATGGGTGTTAAATGCACAGTAGATTGTCAGTGAAGTCTGTATACATGTGTGTTTCTCATCCTTTGGGGGCTTTAAGTGTTTAATCTTCACCTCCACAGAGCACCAGCAAGGTTTTACGGTAGTCTCCAGAGGTATCACCCTGAGAACAATAATTAGATAGTTTTATGTTGAACATTTAAATCTGCCATAAACACACTACAGAGCAAATGAAACTCAAAGTAATGTCACAAAAAGCTAAGCATTGTATGTTTTATAGCATTTATAAAACATACAATACAGTTGTAAATTGTAGTAAACTTAAATTGTGGGACACGGTATCAAAAATTATATTATTATTTCCTGCTCCATCACAAAAACAATAAATGAAAGGTCAATGTTTTCATAGATGTCAATGGTCATCAGGTTTTCATTTGGAAGTCGATATGGTGCTGCTATTAGGCACTTCCTGTCGCAATGGCAGTTAGCCAATCACACATAGGATAAAGGAAGTCAAGCATACAGGGGAAATTCCTAAACAGCTGTGCAGTAGCCACAAACCTATTGACAGGATACAGATTACCGTACACTGACATCCAACTATCCCACTAAAAAAAGATGGCTTCTAACACACAACATAAAGATAATTAGACAAATATGCCTACCCCAGAGAAGGGACAGCAAACCCACAAATTGTTAGACAAAAAAGGTAAACTTACAACCATTGTTTCTACCTGGATGAATTCATGGAGTGAGGCATCGTGTGTTTCCTTGAACTCTTTGCGAATATTAAATAGATCAATTTCACTTCGAGAAACCATGATGCGGATCAGAGCTCTGTCATCTGTTCCAAGGCCCTACAGAGGCAATACACATAAGCAGGTTTTATGCACATTATGTTCAACAAAATTGTTGAAGCACTGTAATATAAATAGAATTATACTGTATCCACATCTTTAAAGGAAAATAACATTGGGGTCATAAAAGCAAATAAACATGCATACTGTAAAAATATGCTATATTCCATATATTACTTATATTGTGTACGTTGATCACACTTGGGGATAAGTGTAGCTATATTTTGGAATATGTGGCTGTTTATAGACTAATATTAGCGTGTTTGAGATGTTATGTATCAAACTAACCACATGGAGGAGTTCTAACAGCTTTTTGACCTCATCAGTTTTCAGCATGACCATTGTAGCATTGCAGCACAAATATACATAACAAATCCTATATTTCTACATTTAGAAAACATCAATGCCTTTATTATCAGAGTTGGTGTTTTCATTTGGGACTTTGTGAAATAACTAATAGATTACCTGGATGCAGACTGTAATTTATACTTGTTTAAGGCTTGATGTTTTAATTTATTTATTTATTTTTATTGCAATATTTATTAATACAATAAAATACAATGTATTTACCTTCATGGCTTTATACAAACGGTCGGCAAAATAAGAGGGCTGATTCTTTACACTGCGAACTACAAAGGAAAAAGAGATGAGAGGTGCAAATGAGCCACCTACTCTATTTGTCACCACCTGACACAATACACCATTGAGGAAGGCTACATCACGAGGTTGATGATTACCGATTGCATAGAAGGTGTTTTTCACATCGCCCGACATCTCCTTCTTGATTATCTGCTCAATGTCTTTATTTGTATATCTGACAAATTCCTGGAATACTGCAAACAGTAAAAGAATGAATGATTTTGAGTCTGGACACGCACATGTAGCACTTTACAGTACATATTTACATCTGCAAGACAATCCTCAACGTCAACCCATACCTCTCCTAAGATGGGGAACACTCCTGGTACACAGAATGCTCATGAACTTAATCACCCTGTCGTCAGAGTCCGCATTGCAGGCCTCTGCCAGTTCCTGAAATATTTCACACAACAAGCATTAACATCAGCATTAACAGCACGTGTCACACTGTGCCAAAATACACTATCACAAAGACAATGGTCAGTATGTAAGGCATCGTGAATCACCTCTGCATCTGTGTTTGCGCTTTCTATGTCAGCAGGACCCTCGTCTCTCGCACCCTGAATAGATAAAAGCATGTTTGTTTGACTGTGACCATTTATATCTATTTTATGACAGTGGTACACCTTATACGGTGCTGTATATGTCTTTAAAAAGATTTGGTTTGAAACCAAAACAATAAAGTGAATTCCAATAAAAGACAGGAAGCACACACCAAACAAAGTTGATCAATCTCATTGCAAATTAAATGTTCAACGTTTCGGCCGAAACATTAGCGTTTTTCGTTTAACATGACCAGAATAAACGTGCAAATTGCTCGGAATCTATGTGTGATACCTGCTTACGTTTTGGGTGATAAATATTGGAACGCACAGTACTGTATATCTCTTTGTCAATGTTAGAGAACATGTCAACACATGTCAAGAATGATGTATTATCATGCAAACTGCATATAAGCAGCTGTTTTCTAAGCTCAAGATAAAGCTATGCTCTCTATAGATCGAAATCATGCTTCTCCTTTTGAGCTAGAAAAGAACTGGTGTTTGCAACTTTCATACCTGTGCTGGATTATGGTGATCTGATTTACACAAATACTTGTGAACATAAAACACAGTTTTATTTCCCATAAAGATGAAAATTACCTGCACCAGGGAAACGAGAATTCTGCAGAAGTCACCAGATGTGTCCGACTGAATGTCGTGCTCCAAAGATTTCTTATAGGCTACAAAACATAATGGCAGTTTTAATACTACAGAAGCATATTGTTCCAGTATAGCAATAAAGTGAGTCCAGCAACAATTGTTGCTTACCGTTCTGGTACGCAACATTCATATCTTGGATTTCCTTATTGCTCCTAGTAACCAGGATCTCAATCAGAGCGTGTTCATCTGTTCCAGCGCCCTGATATAAGATGTTATGTTATATCGACATAATTCACCTTTATGGTATGTCAGGCACACACAGTACTGTACAAGGACAGTTTAGCATCCAAACACAATCGCTCCAATCATGCTAATATTACAGAAGCTCCTACAGTACCTCTATGGCTTTCCTCATCATTTTGGCATCAAACTCAGCAGGGGTCAGCATAAGCCCAATAATAAGCCTCTCTAAATTCTTTGACAGCTCAGATTTAAGGTCCTTCATCAGATCCTTTGTGAAAAAAACCATACAAAGTGTGACATTGGTATTCATGGCATTCTAATGTACAGGCTAACCTACCAATGAACTCTAAATAGCCAAGCAAGGACATACTGTTAGATGTGTAGATTTCTCTCACCCTTCCCAAAAGAGACTTGAAGGTCTGTCTGATCACTTGTCTCTGGGCGTTGCTTCTCTGTGCAATGATGTCAATGATTGCATCCTCATCCGTTCCTGTATACACATACAAAATACTTTATTCAAGCCTTGAATGAACAACTCAATTCACATGCTTTATATAGCAAACGTGCACACTTCACATACCAAATCCTTTCATTGCTTTTCTCAAGGCCTGTGCATCGGCAGCTGGATCAAAATGCGGTGCAGGGCGAATAGTTGGCCTTAGCTAAGATAAAAAAATAAGACAATGGGAAGAGTAAAACATCAGTGTTTGCACAGAGCAACGCTTTAGGCTCGCTTAAGCAAAGCAGTCTTCTAGCACAAATTTCAAGCTCCTGAAAAACAGGACATGGAGCAAAGAGCAAACTTAATAAGGACACCTTTACCTTAGTGAGTTAAGTATTAAGTTGCATGTGGGTTTTTTCAACAGTTTACAGACCCGGCAGGAAGCTTTCAATAGGAGTCAAACATCCTAACCACTAAACTGCCCTATGCAAAACATGCACGAGCTAGCTCTTAGTGTGTACAACATACTGTATACCACTGCCTTCAAAACACACTAGTGGCTCAGTTCCAGAACAATCTGGCTATGACAATACTTCCTCTGCATTTGAGGAGGCGTGTGCCCTTCTGAGGTGAAAGGCTCACAAAATAAATAATCTTTTTAGCGAGAAAGCCTTTTGCTGCTCAAAACACTGAGCCATATGAGGCATTCTGCTGGTTTGGACAGAACATTGTTGCTGGCTGCATTTCAATGTTCCGGTTTGTAAGATGAACAGCATTGGGATCTTATCGACAGTCAGACAAAGGTCTTGCAGTGCTTGCAGTCTGAACACAGTTATGAGGCAAAGGTTAAGACACTGCAAGGTGCAGACCATTGCAGAACCAGCAGATAGTTAACATGCATGCTACTGCCAAGCCAAACATGCAAGGACACTTCTACCATGGGAGCAGATGGAGCCAAACCTGCACTTTGGTCATGGCACTTAGCTCCCACATCTTGTAGGCTATCTGAGCAGCTTCAGGGAAGAACTCGCCAGCTAAGCTGTAATAATCAACGTGAACACAGATGCCGCAGAATGATAAGTTCGAGTGGATCATTATAAAGGTAATTTGCACAAATTACTTTTTCAAGGGAGACGTACCCTCAAGTAAGGTCAAAGTATAGGTTAAACCTGCTATCCTGTTCTTTTCCTTTCACCTTTAGCAATTTGTTACAAACAGTAGCCCACGTTGTAAATTTGGGTGAGATGGTACTCTATCGCCACCTACTGGTCACTTACTCATCATCACCCCCACACAGCTGAAGCAAAGTCCTCTTGTAATCCCCTGATGTGTCCTCCTGATGGGTTCAAATCAAACATTCCAGAGATGAATGCTTCATAAATATAACATACTTTTCAAAACATGAATTGCTGTTCTTTTAGCAGACCTTGATCATGTTGTAGAGTGACTTCTCATATCTGAGGCGGAAGCATTCTCTGATGTCCAGCACGTCTATTTCAGAGCGACCGATCATGATCCGAATCAGGGTGTTGTCAGAGGTCCCGAGACCCTGGAAATGTGAATGTTAAGTATAGTATGATGTTGCCACGGGAAACTACAGCACACATAACAAATATGTATCACTTTTAAACATAATTAATGAATGTGTACTTAGTAATAGTAATATAGTAATACTAGTTCATATGCCAATACACAGTGGGTAATTCTGGTGAAGCATTACATGTAGCTGCAATGACGGGAATGTTAGATGATGAGGGTCTATTTTTAAACATGGCCTGAGTATATTTACCTTCATTGACTTGTAAAGGCACTTGGCAAAGAACATGGGAACACTTCTTATGCACTGGACTATGGGACAAATCAAACAGAACTCTGCTATTAAGTAACTTGACATTTTACATAACATCCAAAAGTTGCATAAACAGCAGAATAGCTTTATTTGATTTGAGGTAGGCCAACTGTAGGCGGTGGGAGATTGTGGAACTCTTACCAACTGCCAGCATCAGCCTCTCAAAATCCCCTGACAGCTCACTTTTAATGCTGTCCTCTATGGACTTCTCTGCAATCTTCTCATAGGCATCAAAGACTACAGGAATAGCACACATCAAAAACAACTGTCTCAAGCTGGAGATGTTAGCATAACATATGCAACTTGCAAAGTTGGTTACAGTTGCTCAAATAAGTAAAGGTAATGCATTGTGTTCCAGCTCCATCCCCTACTTGTATCATGACCAAACACAGCCGTGACATGTGATGCCAGTTTCATTTCATGCAACTCCAGATGGACTGGTGATTGGTTCTAGTGGTTGTCATGCTTCTGTGAAGCCCCAAGGCTGTGCTCACCCATCTGAAGGTGGGTCACATTGCGGCTGCCTAATATCATGATGAATTTTGATTCATCGGTCCCCCACTGCTCCTCCCCGGCAGCAAACAGGTCCTGTGTGTTACACAACATGGGTTAATTATACATTCTTCTCTATATGATTTTCTACCACTAGATCTCAAACCAAAACACACACACACACACACACACACACACATACACTAACACACACCTGCTCGAATATGAAAACAAAGAACAGAGGATCTTGGATTACAACAGACACACACACACACACACACACACACACAGGGAGTGTGATTTCATTCTCTGCTCAGGATGCAACTGCTCCACTATATGTTTACATAGCAGAATGTTTGCTGCTCCTTTAATATACAGTACTATTTGTTTTACTGTGTTCGGAAATGTTTAAACGGAGAGAAAACAATAACATCTCAATGCCATATAAACTCACCTGAGCATCTTGTTCTACCAGGTCTGCATCAACAACTCCTGACTCGTCTCTGGTCCCCTAGAACCACCACAGTGTTAGCTGAGAAGGTTACCAGTGTCGTAGTCTCTATCCCAGTAAAGTCTGGGATACAGCGCTGTCTAACTGCATCAGTGCCCGCCTACTTGACAAGCGAGGTATTTTGATTGACATCCACGACAACCAACTATTTAACTCAATGACTGTCTGACATTGAACTTACAATGACGAATTCATTGGATAACCAAACAACAAAAAATCAGTAACATTGGCTGGCTACGATTGCTGCTTAAAATAAAATATGCATTTTAAATTAGTAAATAAAGCAGTGTGCTATCATTGCACCGGAAAATACTGAGAGAGTCCTGTGTCAAGCTTACAGGGGTATTTGTATCAGACGTTCAGCAGAGTTGCTTATGTGACATAGTGCTAATGGAAGGAAGTGGCTGAGACTTCCAGTGTCATTGTGAGTAAGACACGTATTGCTTCAATAACTGGCTGCTGATGGAGCCAACAGTCAATGCACTGACCTGAAGTAAAACCACCAGCATCTTTTGAAAATGTCCTGAAGTGTCTGAGATTATATCCTCCTCCATCTCTCTGCCATATGCTGGAGACCACCCAGCGCAGGATTCACATTACTACACAAGTCAGCATGTGTATGTGATCATTTAAAGGCACACTCCTTGATCGCATGATAAACAATCCACCTAAATGTCTACCCTTGCATGTGGCTGAAGGATGATTTGTGGAGAGGAATGCAAACCGCTCAGCATTGAGGTTCCAGAGACTCCTGCGCTCTCTGAGTCTCAAAGCAAGACAATAACCTTTTCATAACGGTGGTGTTAACCACATGGGCAATTTCAAACATAAATCAACAAGTGTGCCTTTAACTGACCCATTGTTATTTTACGTAAATGCTGTCAAGTCAATGGACAGTGTCTTACCATCTCGATATGCTGCAACCATGTCATGCATTTGCTTGTTGTTTCTAGAAGCCAGTACCTCAATGAGGCATTTCTCGTGTGTTCCAGCTCCCTTGAAATAAAGCAAGACATTAATCAAGCAGCAAGTCAACCTAAGAAATAGAAATTACATATTCCAATTGAGCATATCATACTTTGACGGCATCGCGGACTTCTTTGGCATCATGGTAGGCTGGGGTTCTCATCAGACTGACAATCAGACGCTCAAACTTGCCAGTCAGCTCATATTTCAGATCATTAATCAGGTCCTGGTAAATATGGACATAACGTCACAATGCCATTGTTTATATCATTTATCGTAGCTGTATGCGTGATAACAACTTCATGTCACAGTGTAGCAGTTGATGGAGCACATATCATGCTTTTGTACCTGTCCAAAGGTGGACTTATATGCCGTGATGATGTCCTGCCTCTGGGCATTGCTTCTAGACGTGACAAGCTCCAAGATGGTCTCTTTGTCACTGCCTATGGAGTGCAATATTTCAGTAATTTATAATTTATAAATAACCCATTATTGTAGAACAATGTTGACTGCTGAAGACCGTTCCCCTTGTGACCCTTCAGCAGACAAGCGGAAAGACTGGATATTGTATCGTGAAGCGTGGACACACTCACCAATGCCTTTCATTGCATTGTAAAGTGTCTCGGCATCTGCAGCTGCGTCAAAGTCTGGAGCATCTGCTATGGTACCTCGGAATCCCTGTAAGGAAACAAATGCCTCCTTTCATGGCCAGGTCTCAAATGGGTAGAGTCAATAGGAGAAACCTATTTAATGATTGGAGTAATGAGACATTAAAGTTTGACTGGACATTAGTTCCTAAATAATTACATGGGAGACATGTAGCAGTTCAAGCGTTTAAGCAATAATTGCTGAAAATAATATTTAACCAATAATCAAATTTCACCAAATGCATTTGAACATAATTTGACTGCTTTATATGCTATGCAGTGGCTTATATGACAGTGATAACAGTAAACCGCTATAGCTATACATATTCTGTACTGCACACAATACTACACATACAGTACAGTACTGTGTTTCATACATTGTAACACATGTAATGCAAAGTAGCAACAGACCACATGCATCAGTTTTGCATATCAACTGTGTGTGTGTGTGTGTGTGTGTGTGTGTGTGTGTGTGTGTGTGTGCGCGCGTGCGCTTTTGTGCATGTGTGTGTGCTTGTGTGCATGCGTGTGTTGTCTCATTGTGTGGGATTCAGGTTACGTTGGAACTCCTGCTGCCACATAAATGCAATGCTTAACATACACAGTACAGTGACAAATGCTCTTTAGTATTTGCAGTATGGTATATATCGATGCATCACCCATATAATGACACTATTGTATGCACGCAGTATAACTAACTTACCAACACCCGTGTGAAAGACGGTAAGCTAAATGCTCATTCATTGGATAAAAAGAGGGACCACAGCCTATAAACTCAAACTGCAGCTGCTGTCGGAGAGATTCCTGCTGCATTGGAGCAGTATGTCAGCACCATCGAGCCAAGGGGCTGTTGCACATGCTCAGTTCCTCTTCTCCGGCATTGACACTGTGACCATCACTCTTCACGACAGCTGGAGAGCTCCAATTTAAATACAGAGCCCTAGCAACACGCTTTTCAATTTGTGGATGGCAACTGTTATCCAACTGTATAACATGCACGCAATCACAGTGCTGCTAATTCTATCAAACAGCAGTTTTGCCATCTTTGAATTGTGGTGCCTGCTGCAGCTCTTCTGCTTTTGGCTACATATAATTAATACAGCCATGCTTCGAAGCTATTATCTATGGATAGTAATGACACTTTATACTACTGTGGCTACAGTACATTAGGCAGGACACACCGAACAGAGGTTCAGGCTACGGCCAGAGTGCCGTTCATTGGCTGTAGCCTGAACCTCTGGGCTAAGGTCTCTATGCTTTGCATGCCTCAGTGATCAAGGCAGAAAACAGTCCCATGCCCTGACATGAAATTGATCTTAATTTCATCAACAACAAGAGTATGTTAATATTACAACAATATATTTTCAGACAATAAGGGAAGTAGTTTTACTTACCATTACCATATTTGGTCTTGTTTGTCAAGGCTAAGTCAGATAGCTTAAACCTGATGGGAAAGAATAATGTATGTCTTGTGAGCTGGATAATGACATTTGCATACATAGCCTGCATACAGTGTACACACACACACACACACACACACACACACACAGAGAGAGTGCTGGTTGATTTCTAAGTGGCACTATGTGTGTCTATACAGGCAGGTATATTTGGTGTATGATGAATATGATGAATATGATAAAATAGTAGCCAAATTTAAGGACAAAATAGTAGGCTACTATGCCTCCTTGTCATTAACTTTTCATTCGCATTTTAGCCATCTCTATCAAAAATATGATCTTACCTTTGTCGTAAAACAATGTGTTTTGTAGACGTTTGCCAGAACGGTGCTGCTGACTTCCCTGCGTCCCACCAGCGTCTCACTCCAGACGCAGGCTCTCTGTTGGTGTACTCTCTAGTGTGACGCAACGATATGCGGCATGTGTGATCTGATATGATCTGACCTCGACAAAAAAAACTAAAACATATTGATTCCCAGGATTTTCAATCAGCACGAATAATCAATCGACGACCATATGACACGTAACCTGCAGAATTGTGTGATAGTCTAACTGATTTTGGCGTTTTCCTTCTTTTTTTTTTTACTAAGATAGCCTAGCCTACTATGCTGCTTCAGCGCTTCATAGACAACGCGACATTCGAGAAGACGAATATACAACAATCCTATTTATTAGGCGTATGCTTTCACATTTCAATTAGTGTTTCTGTAATTTGTAATGCTTGCCTCTTACATTATAGCACTTCACATTTGGATTTCCGACTTGAATGCTGGCACAGGTGTGAGACTGTTTCTGAGTTTATTTCTGTCCTACCCTATTCCAGTAAGAGTCTGCTTGGGGCAGGGAAGGGAGGGGTGTGTGTGTGTGGGGGGGGGGGGGTGTAGAGAGAGAGAGAGAGAGAGAGAAGAGAGAGAGAGAGAGAGAATGAAACTCGAAAATAAATACATAGTAGAGATGCCAGATTGGGCCTACACATGGTAATCTCTCTTCCTTATGCTTTTCTTTTATCTATAACTCGGTATGGCCTGGTCCATGTTAAAGAACATCAATGCATCAGTGCCTAGCAGACACTAAGTATACACTTAAGTATGGGCCTACAATATTTAGAGAACTGATAATAGTCTTCATTATCTTTAAAGGACACTAGGGCTGGACCAGTGGGCAAAGCTTAACAAATGGGAACATTAACGGTAAATTCTGCCCCCCTGTGAAATATGTACAGTTATCATATGACGAATAATGCTTTTTAGATTCATTTTCATTTTAATAACAATATTATCTATTATATTTTACACAGGGATGGCTTGCTTGTAACGTATAACTTGTAAGTAACTTGCAATGTAAGACTATATTGCCTATACTTTTTATTTTTTTTACCTGTGCCCCATGTCCTATTTACCCATGTCCACAGTAGATTATGATAACAGTTTATTCCACTTTAATGTTATCTGAATGATTATCAGCTGTCATCAGCAGACATTGTTTGTTTTGTTTTGTTTTATTTTGTTTCCAGATCAAATTATTGTAAATGTACATTTTAGTATATCCTATAATCTCTTTAAATTGTAAATAATCTGTAAATAATCCTATAAACATACTGCATTGATATTTCAATGCAATGTAATTTACCTGCTACAGTATATATAAGTGAATTATTGTAATTTTACTCATTAACGTAGGTTATATTCCCCTATATAAATCCAGTACGTGAGTAATGTAGAAAGCAAACTTGGTTATCTTGTGCATAATGAATGCAACAAAAATAAAATGTGGCAATAAGAACACAAAAGCATTTTTGGCATTCATCATGGGATTTTCTGTTGTGCAAATCTCACCCTGTGCCCTGCGTGCAATAATGAGAACATTATAATCCCAACTAGTACAGAATGTCCGTTATTCTATTGTGTGGGAGGGTCACACAAGCCAGCCTTGTATATATATACAGTGAAAACTATGTTTTCCTATCAGCATATACAAACTGGATATATTTAACTTTCACTTGACAAACACACAACAGCTTGCTTCTTCCTGGGAAAGAAAGAAAAGTAAATATGCACACAGCTATATGACACTTCCAAAGAAAGAGTAGACTTGAAATCTATGTGTTTTGTTAACTTAAAATTATAAATATACCTGTTGATTACAAACGTATACTCTTATCGGGTAAGGGTGTGCGTGTGTGCATACATCTATTTTTATAGGTTACAGGTAATCTGCTCTTGAAGTTAATATGATGTAGAGTTACTAACATTGCTGTTAGCGTATCTCTAATAATGAGATGTGCAGATAGATAGGGCCTGATGTGTGACTGGTCAAAGGTACCTCCATGCTTGCATGCCTTCTGAGGTGGACGCCAGCAGGGATTAGGT